>JANRMT010062844.1:2627469-2731005 GCA_026402145.1 Polypterus bichir lapradei
ATATATATATAGAGAGAGAGAGATAAAGACATAGGTTCAAGACCACAAAGAGCTGTGGAGTCAGGCAACAACCTCATTTAATGTAGGCCAGATGGAAAAATACAGACAAAATAAATAGCACACACGGGTGAAAAAACCACAGCCACAGCTGCAGAAAACAAAGATTAAGGATCCTAGTGCTCAGGATGATCCTTAGGTCCAAAATGAACAGGGAATTCCAGAGGCTTGTCTCCTCTTATGTTGGTGGACAGGAGGAGGTGGGCTCTGGATGAGACACAAGTGGAAGCTGTGCCAGAAACCACAGGACACCTTCATAGAGAGGGGTGTTATGGAGTCTGTGCCTCAGTGGGTCACAGCTGTTTTGGTGACACGAAGGTGACCTACACAGTATTAGGAAGGTGGTTTTTATGTTGTATTTGATAAGTGTATACATTATTACACATAGAAATGGGAAAGTTAAAGGGGTCCCACAAGGTATTCACTGTTTAATATGGTGCAAAGAAACAAAGAGTTTGTGAATAAAGAAAACTCCAAGGTCTGTCTGTTCCAAAATATGGTTTCCTCAGTCGTTACAGATTTCCTCCTGGTAGAAGAATCCATTGTCTTCAGTAGCAGGTCAATGAATAAATGCAAATTTCCAGTCTGTGTGCTTCTTAAATAGTGGAAGGAGTGGAAGAAGCAGGACTTCCGGGGTTTGGGAGGAAATGACTTCAGAATTCCACCTATGCACCCCTCTCCATTCTAAGGTTAAAAACAGAGAGCAAATTAATGACTGTGTCACCCTCTTATCTTTCCTCTTATTTTTTATCCTGACTGAGCCTTCCAAGCGCTTCCTTGGCTTGCGTGTCAGACAGCATATACCTTATTCTCTCTCGTTTTCTTCTCATATCACAATGTACATTAAAACATAAATCATAAACAGTTAAACGATTAACTATTTTCTGAAAATCTCTTTCTGAGTTTCGAGGCTACGTTCAAAAACTTCTAATACAGGTTGTGTCACATTAATATTTATCATCTGTAAATAGTGACTGTTGCCAATAACTGTTGACATAATTTCTGGAATGTAAGCAAATAAAAAAAATAAACAGATAAAATAAATAAAGAGTTATTTATAAGGTACAATGCTGCTGTTTTCCCTTCAGACATGTTAAGTGGTCATGGTGGTAACAGGCAGAACAAGATTGTCTAGATTTGCTATTTTCAGAAGAGAGTCTCTTATTTGGGAATTCCTGGTTTTCTACAGCACCCAAGAGATGTAATCCATCAAACCTGTCATAAGGCTTTTCTTCTATTTCCTCACTGCTGAATCTACAGAAAGGACTTAGACTTGTCCTCAAAAACTCTTCAACTGGCTTTTCCTGATCCAGAATAGCAATGCCAATTTCACCAAGATCCTCACAGATTGTTAAACCCAACTGCCTGTTGTTATAACTGAACTTTAGCAAACCCTGATTTTTGGAGACTTAATACTTATTGGATTCTTTTCATCAGATCTTCAGGTGAAGATGCGGATAAAGACTGTGACCACAGGTGAAGACTGACCAGTAAATCAAATACTTTGTCTTGGAAGTTCTGGTGTAAACCGACGGAGTGCTTCTGAATGAATCTCTTCATCAGCTTGATCTCTTGATCTTGCAGAATACTCCAAGGAACTTCAACTATTCCACATGGGAACCAGCTCAACCATTACCTGCAACCAGCTCAACCATTACCTGCAACCAGCTCAACCATTACCTGCAACACCAAAAAGAAAAGCATGAAGAAGAAAAGTGTGGCCTCAGAACTGGCTGTGCTGACTCACATTAAGTCATTTCCATATTTATCTTTTAACTACTCCACTGTATGCAAAAGATAAGTGTGATCAGACCAAGAAGACAACATCATCTGCAAACCGAACAGGAACAACCCACACATACCAAAGCAGAATGTTCTACAAAAATGAGTAAGAGTGGAGAAAAACTCTTGGTGCAGTTCTGCAAGCAACCTAGGCACAGTTACCTGAGTGCTAAGAATGCAGACATGCAGTAACTATCAGTGGTAAGACAATGGGAAGTCATAAAAAAGAAGCCTTGGATGCTCCAACTTGTACAACACTTTGAAAAAGACAGTCCTTCATACACGGTCTCAAGCTTTCCGCCATTCTTCCAAATAAATATTATTCATAAAAGGACAAAGCAAGTGTTGTGCCAATCTTATATAGCCAGGATAAAATCGATATTAAACATCCAGAATCTGAAGTTTCCAGAGTTCTTATTTGCTGAAATTATCCTGAAATGAGGCATCTTAGTCATTCCCAAGGCTCCATTTCTTACTGTTTTGGGTCTCCAGATTGCTATATGACCTAACACACCATTATATGAAGATCAGTTGATATATTGGCATCTTCCTTCTTTCTGAATGTTCAGGTCACAGATGACATTACCACAAAGTCAATCATTGACTTTTAGCTCAATGTGCTCTGGTACATAATACAGTCATAAACAACTTGGTGTTCAAACATTGTGTTTGCTGGGGCCATTACAATCCATTACTCTCCTAAAAATGACATTAACAGTTCACCCTTGATGTTTATCTTATCCTTTCCACCACTTTCCATTTCTCCTCACGTGGACTTTGAAATTTCCCAGCAGAACAGCTAAGCCAAAAAGGGATATCTTTTCAAGCCTTGCACCTGTTATCTTGAAGAAGGAATATTCTTGAAAATAGGTGTCAGGTGCTTACATATACTGTAAACAACAAAGTTTTCCTTTCAGCAACTTACATTTGTGTGATCCTTCATCCATTGATCTACTCAAAATAAACTGTACCCACTTATGAAAAACAGCATTTGTTAATACTAATTAAACACTAACAGAGAAATGATGGACCAAAGCAAAATACAACAGAAGGGGTATTTGTTGGGTTTTAAGTTGAATAACTTTTATAATGTGGACACATATGATGTTATGGTTTCTGAGAGCCACATTTGTGGAGCAGCTGCTATAGATGTGGCTGTGCTGCAAGAACTTCCAAGTTTCTCAGTGGCGTACTGTGGCCAGCAAAGCCCCCCATTCTTACAGTGTTTTCTTATACAATACCTTATTAATTTTTCATTTGTTCATCTGAGCTTGCACATGGCTTTCATTATCTGATCTTTGGATTTGCAAGATGGTGGGCTGGGAATCCATTTGCGTTCATGTGGCTAATCCTAATTCTGTGGTACAATAAGTTATGTCTTTGTATTTTTCTTTATTACCAAAGCTTCAGAATATCTGATGCACCACTGGTGGGCTAAAGTGTAGAAGTGAGTCATTAAATATTGGCACTCTATTTATACATCCTATTGGAAAATAATATAATAAATACAAGAAAACTAATAAACAAATGCAACTGTCTGGGATATGTAAATGTATTTTGTTTTTGAAATGTTGCCACAATTAAATGAAAACAATACAGTTTATATTGAAATTTTGTTGACACCACCCCACCAACATATAAAGTATCAGCTGCTGCTTGTAGTCTAAAGCAGTCACTTCCAAAAATGTGACTACATGCATGTTAAAATATTATGTTTAGAAAGCTTCATTTCAGATTCCAGCACTGTGGGAAGTTTGAGTGCAATTACTGGTGGATGCAAAACACATTTCCCTTTGATGAGCTTCCATACAAGGGGGAGCCTCAGTTATTGAGGAGACTTGTAGAGCTTTAGACACAAAAAGGAAGGGAAAGGAACCAGCTTTGATTACAATAAACAAATTGATCGACTGACCACTCCAACTTTACCATCTGTGATGAGTTAGTGTGGACAATGGACTCGAGCCCCATCCGGGGTAGGGTCTTGCTTTGTGCCTGAAGATGTGGTAGGGTAGAATGTGATACACAATGAAACTCATGTCAATAAAGCGGATCTAGAAAATGGATGTATAGATGAGTCTGTAACAAAATATGATTCAGAATGGTCACCAAAAATGCACCATTTTATTTTTTAGCAGTCCCACCAATTCTGCATCTCCCAAAATAATGCACCTCTGTTAACAAATTACATGTTGATCTAAACGGGATACATTGGTTATAAAGTGGATGGGTGGGTGGACATACAGTATAACTGTAGCCATGTTCATTACAATCAGAGGATAAATGGAAAGTGTCTCTTCGCTCGTGAGGGCTATGTTTGGTGCCGCATTAACATTTCATCTCTCTCTTTAAGGTGTGTCACACAACTGCAAGTCACAGTTCTCAAAGCATGCAAAGATTGTGTATGTTTTGGAATCTGAACAAATTCTTTAAATGGAAAAAAGTATTAATAATTAAAGATTTCCTTTGCCATGAAACATCAGGGCAATGGTTATGCTTTTTGAGCCACTCTTGTGCACAGTGGGGTTCCCTGTCTTGTTCTCTCCCTTTCACCCTTTCTTTGCCTTTTTGTTTTTGTTCACACTTGCCATACTAGATTTTTTTTTGTTGTGTCTCATGTACCACTTCATCACTCCTCATGTATTACTTCATGTGCTACATGTACCACCATTTGAGAACCATTGGCCTAGACGAATCATTGGAAAATTCACAAATCAAAACAAATAGACTGGAAGATCTTGAAACGGTACACAAACCCAAGCTTAAAATGGCCTTGAAAAAGTTATTGCTGAACAAACTACGTTTCTTGTGCTTAACTAAAGGTCATTCTTGCTTTTTGAAAACTTGCCATTCTTTGGAAAAAAAACAGTGTAGAAAATGAAGGAAAAGCCAGCTCCCCGAAAAATATGTTGACCACCAAAACCTACCAGCAGCTCGTTGATCGCAGTACCTATAAAAAGCATTTTATAAAGAGTCCTGTTGATCAATGTCACAAAAGCCAAATTAAATCCACTGTAATTCAATGTTTTTGTCTTTTTAGGTAAACCCTTCATAACTATTTTTTGTTTTGTTTTTTTCCCTATTTTCAATTACTTTGCTATATTTATTATATTATTGAAATTCAAACAACATTGTTTCATTTTTTGTCCAGAAACCAATGATTTATAGCAATCCTCTCCTTCAAAGGGCATATTTTTAACTTTAAAAGCCCAAGACATATTTTGGGCCTGTGCAGAATGAAGCCAGCCTTTTAAATTTAGTATCTGGCTGCCTGGGGTGAGACCTCCTATAGGTTTCTAGATCAGGGAGTACTGATCTGGCTTAGGGTATTTTAATATTTTGTGTGACTATTCCATAACACTACAGGGTTTGTCATAACATGTCATACTACAGTTAGAGAAAAGTGAGAGAAAGCCAGTTCTAATCAGAATCGAATACGAGCCCAGTCTTCTAAAATTGTGAGATAGTAATGCAAACCAACACAAAATCCAAATAACATTCAGCAAAATACTAAACACAAAGCAGTATTTACATTGAACTATTTAAATGAAATTTATTAGATAATAGATTCTTATCTAAATACTGTATAAATTAACAGAACACGAAGAATATGTAAATATCAGTTAGTATGTATAAAATCAGTTCACAACGATAAGCGACAAAAATCACAGAAATGTTTGGAAAACGTCGCCAAACTCAGCAAAATGCATTGAAGCTGATGGGGAAGGAGAAACTGAACTAGATTTGAGATGATTATAATTGTGCTATGGTCTTTGAAGTGTCCCTGATGGCTAGGAAGACATCTGCCAACTATATTAGACAGATTATTGTATTGACCCAAATTGTGAGTCAACCATATTAATCACTGCAGCACTATGGTCTTGTGAGACAAAGTTAATAGAATTACATATCTGAACAGTAAATGTTTTTGCAGTCAGTACCAGACAGGAAGCCTAAATTCAGTAAATTTTGCCCCCCACTGACTCATGAGTAGGTACTGACTTTTATTTTTCTTGATCTGAAAAATAGTTTGTTTTTTGCCCCCCAGACACTTTTTGCCTTTACCACGAAAAAACGCAACACTAAAGTACATGGATACTTCACTGCTTCATGTATACATCAACTGCACAGCACTCTGAGTAATACTATTAAAGGGGTAAGCTTATGTATTACAGATGGTTCACATGCAAGTTCTAACAAAAAAAAACTTTACCTTTCAACATGAACGCATTGACATATTTCCAATTTCCTTCTGTGTGCCCATTTTGTGTTGTATTTGTAAGGTTTCTTTGAATTTTTAGCCCATCACTAGAGAAAGAGAGAGAAAGAGAGAGATGATGCATTGATAGCACATTGCTGCACCCACCATGCGACAAACCACTTGGATTGGGACCCGAGTGCAGCAGGTAACACCTCAGTACCACACTGAAACAGTGTAAGATTTTTTACTGTGGCTGTTGTGCCAATCCTTACACCAACCCCCAAGTTTTCCCTGCAAGTTGGAGGACCTGCTTGCAGGGCTGGATGCAGTTTAATATCATCACTAGAATCAGTATTATATACTCCGGGGACCTGGCCCCTCCATCATCGGCTACTACAGCTATGTGATTTTATGTTGGCCTCTCAAAGTATAGTGGGGCACTGGGAAAAAAAAAGTTAATCTAAGCCAGCTGCTGCACAAAGTTCTAAAAAAATGTTTAGCGAACAAGGTCACCAGTGAACACGGCATAATCGTTGAGTAAAACGCTTTACCAAATTTTGCTGATCGATACTAGCTGACATATTAAAAAAAGATTTTCAAAATTGGATCTGACCTTGCTGACTGGTCACCTAAGTTTTTCCTGGAAAAACTTCAATGGCTCTGGCAAAATATAGCAAAATTCTTTCACCATGCATGAACCATCAAATCAAATATCGCACTCTAACACCAGACATTATAAGGTATTTAAAATGGAATTGAGAAACTGTAAACTCCATCCCAAGATATGGAGAAAAAGATTTAGTAATTACCAGTCATTAAAAACCAATATCAAAATCTTCAATAGCAATTCTCAAATGAATGCACTATGTGAAAATAATGGATTTTCATTCTTGATTTAAATGCAGAAACCAATGGGGACATGTGTAATATGAGATGGAATATCTTTCAAGAGATTTTGGACTATATTGCTGCTTAATTTTTCGTGAAAAATTCAAGAAGACCTCGATTTTATGATCAAATTGTATATGCTGGAGGAGGTTAGAGCACTGCAAATACTTTTGTTTCTTCACAGTTTGGAGGCACATTACAGTGGATAAAGAAAACTTGTTTTTGAGGAGGACACAACCAAACCAAAAGACAACATCTACACTTATGGGGAAGGACCATAAACCCTAGCATGGAGTGGAGAAATGCAAATCCACATGGAACTGTTCTTCTGCTGGACATTCTATTAATGCAACATGGCAGAAAGATATCCTGGAATGGAGAAGGATACTAGTACCAACTAAAATGGCTATGCAATAAGTGATACTTAAGAAACAAGAGGAGTCGATTAGAAACAGAACAGGCAATTATCAGAGAAACTGAAGCTGCTGCCAGCAAGCACAGTATATTCTCTGGAAGCTCCTGTAATGTGAACTGAAAGCAACTCCAAACAATCTAATCATCCTGGAAAAGAAAGGATTTTAAAATCAGCTCTAAAGTATGATGGAGGCCAATGGAGTGTTAAGAACACTTGAGCTCTAAGAAAATTTGTCTTACATCCAGTTAGGCTGCTTTGTCAGAGTAATCTATGGAACAATTAGAAGAACCTGACCAAAATGCATTACAATTTCCATTCTGATTCTTAGAAATGAATAAAATAGCTGTTTTACATAATGTAAAGTAAGACAACACCTTAATTTTGCAATATGTTTAGGCTGAAAAAGAGGAACGATGACTGTGTGGAAATCTAATGACTAATTGCTATATGACTCTTAAAGGAAGGACCCACATTTTCTGTAGGTACAAATAGTCTAAAGTTCAATAACTTACAGATTTAATGGTGTCATTATTGTCTTGGAAGTCTTAAGTCCATTTAAAGATTAGTTTTTCTAAATTTAACGACAAGTCATTTTAACTCATCCACTGTTATGACTCACTAAACCATTTTATCAATGACATTACATAAGAAGTACAAATTGCCATCAACATAAAAGTTAAAGTTATGGCATCTTCTAATGGAAATATACATGAAACATTTTGTGATTCATCTTGAAGGCAAGGTGTCCACAGAGGTGGAAAAACTATTTTAAAGCAGGAGAGGAAAAAACAAGTTCTACGTCTGACGCCAAAGACATTACAAAAAGGACAAAGAAGGAGATCCATAAACCAGTTGTCCTAAAAGCTAGAACTTTGAAAGTCATGATCAAAAGTGTTTTGAGAAAAGCTAGTTTCAAATTATCCAAAAACTAGAAAATAAATTTTACTGCGCCACATTCTTAAGAAATATTAAAAAATGATGGTGCTCATGATAAAAATATGCTCTTAAATGTCTGAAAGATATGAATCCTACACCTGTTTGCCTGCTGTGTGGCATTTGCATGTTCTTCCTGTGTCTGGTTTGGTTTTCCTCCTCATATTCTTATTTTCCTTCCACATCTGAAAGCCATGCATGTTGGGTTAATTAATGATCTTTATTTGTTCCAGTGTGGTATGAAAATCAGTGGGCTTTCTGGGGCTTTAGGCCCTGATCTCAGGTATTAAGCTCCTGATCTTCAAGAGCCCCCACCCCTACCTCATCCCATGAGATTAGGCATCCAGCTCCTGATCTTCACAAGCCCAGCCCAACCCTGCCTCTCAAGAGTGATACCCTCTGCTGCACTATCTAACATACTTGTGGGACTAACAGTATAAGTATTATAAGTGCTAAAACTAGTGACTTGACACTATATTCTGGATTGGTTCCTTCCTTGTGACCCTTAAACAGATTAAGCAGGTTTTGAATGTTTTAATAGTTGTAGTGCTGATAGTATTGTCACATGAAATTCTAATTTGCATGTCCAACCAACACAGTGTATGTTACAATATGTTGACCATGGGTTGTACAATTATCTCTAACAAGGTTTTCAGCAACATTGGAATATGGATTAAGAAATTGGTAGTAGATTTTATTTTAGAAATAAATGTTAACAAACACAAAATGAATTCTTTATTAGTTCATAAATAACATGCTGTTTCAAACGACCAATGAGGTGGCTGTAACTCCATATATATATTGTGAAAGAGAAGACAAAACAAGCATAAAGATTTGTGGCGCCAGGTGGTGAAATCCCATTTAATGACAGGTTGATTTGCCAGGAAAAATGCAAGAGTAATTTGAACATGTAGTTGTAGAAAGATGCCCTGCTCAAATGTGGGTCTTATTCAGACTAAGGTCTTCTTGTGAGACAGGTTCTTATATACGTCCCAGGCAAAAGAGACAGAACTTCCAATTGCAGCTAAAACTGATGTCAGAGGTCCTCTGATTGACAGTCTTTGGATCTGAGGGTAAGAGAGGATGGGATGGGATAGGACAGGACAGGACATACGTGACAGCACTAACCTCTGTATCAGTGGTATTACATTGACTGCATAAGCCCTGAAGATGTCCCCTACTCACAACTGCCTGACAATATATAGAGAAAGCTGTAGAAAGAAGGTGGAGCGCAGACATTGTTAACAGGTTTAGTTGTTCAACCAAATATTACCGAGGGCTAGAAACAACCCTGACTGAGGTGTAATTGTTGGTGCCAGACAACTACTAAGCTACTAAGCACTTTGAGCTACTGTTTGTATGAAAATGTGCTATATAAATAAATGTTGTTGTTGTTGTTATGGCTTCATAGAAAATGCCTACCCCGTGGATGTCAACACATTACAGTCTGTACAGTTGACAGAGAGTAGAGCAATAAACATTCAGATGAAGGCACCTTGAGAGAGTTTATAGGAGAATGATTAGATGTGTTCAAGCTAACAGAAGGACCACAGGTTTTCAAAATGACAGCTCTTCACAACAGTGAAGAACAACTGTGTGTTTTCTCACATTCACCACTTTCGATCTTGTGGAGGTTGGGCTACAGAAACTGAGTACCATGCTGTTCCACACTCCTCCGGGCTAAAAAAGATAATGCCATATGGGCACATGATCTCCAAAGGAGAATGTCTAAAGATTGGAAAAATGACCATTGGTCTGATGAATCTCAATTTCTTCTGCAACATGCAGAAGATATGGTCAGGATTTGGAGAAAACAGCATGAATCCATAGATCTGATCTTCCTTGCATCAAAAATACAGGTAATATGGTAATCCAGAATTGATGCGTGGAATATTTTCTTGGCACATATTAAGTTTCTTATTACCAGTTAAATATCATTTGAATGACCCAGCATACCTAAGCATTGTTGCTTGCAAAGAGTATACTTTTAGTTCCACATTCTATCCAGTTTTAAATAAACACTTCAATGCCATGTCACAAAGGGCACATCTCAACAAGGTTCCACCAGCATGACTGGGACAGTGTCTGGTTTAATGATGAGTGAAACAGACAAGTTTTGATTCATATACAGTTTCATGAAACTGACACAAAAATTCATTTTGCTGGCAGTTTTGCAATTGTGTGACACACTTTTCACATAAAAGAGTTTTTGGAGGCTTTAAAGATTTATTGGGATGAAAGACAAGGAGTGCTGCTTCCTAAAAAATCTCATTCCCACTTCTGTGTTTAGCTTTGTTCTGTTTTGCTGTTCTGTCGCACTTACCAGTAAAATCAATTCTCTTTATGCATTATCACATGCGTGTGCACTGGGGGCAGCTTAAAGGCTCAGGTAAAGGTAATTTCCCTCCAGAACATAAGAGGGCGCTGTTGACTGATGCCTTATCTCTTTCTGTCTCTGCAGACCAAAAGATTGACGTCTTTAACATCCTTGATGTCACTTCCAGTGCCCACCTGCTTGCCGGAAGTCCTTATCACCATAAGTTCCTCCATCCTGAGGCAGTCTATTTGAAGACTTGCGACAGCAATGTTTTTCTTTTTTTTTTAACAAGTTTATTTTATATTATATGGGGTTTGCCTACAGGTGCCCCAACTCTTCCCGGCAGTCTGTTTCTTTTTTCTTACAGCATCTTGTTCTCTTCACCTAGATATTTTCTATATGCTAGATATTTTCCATGGGAAGACATTTTAAAATTCGCCATTGGGAACGTTACTGTGTTTCACCACAGAAAACCTCACTACAAAGGAAGCCATCCCCTTCTCTGCTGTTACCTAGAAGAAGAGGCTGATGATACACACAATCCAAGTGCTGCAAAGCTTCAAGATTCTTGTCTGCCTCCAATGCACCTTTATTGTCAATGTCAGTTTATTTCTATAGCACCTTGAACAAACAAAGTTAAGCAGCATGAAAAAATAATCTTAAAAACTTAAAAGCAAATATAAGAAAAGTAATTGAAATACATGCAACAAAACACATTAATTATAACAAAAAAGGCTCAAGAACCCAGAACAACCTTGGAAAACAAGTAAGTCTTCAGCTGGGCCTTAAGTGCTCTAAACGAAGTGCTAAGGCAGATTCTTCCAAAACCGTGAGGCAGCTGCTAGAAAGCCAAGATCTCGCTTCAATTTCAAATGAGAATGTGGAGTATCCAGAAATGATTCCCCTGAAGACCTTCAAGATTTTGAGGATAAGGATTCCGAAGGACTGGAAAATTGCAAATTATTATTCCGTTATATAAAAAGGATGACCCGGCAGATCCAAGCAACTATAGGAAAATAAGCTTAACGTTCATCACAAGTAAATTAATGGAAAGAATAATCAAGGGAAAGACTGAGCAACACATGGCAAGAACAGGAGTTTTACTGAAGAGTCAGCATGAGTTCAGAAGAGGGAGGTCGTGTTTTACTAACATGCTGGAATTCTATGAGGAAGCAAAAAAGATATGATCAGAGCGGTGCATATGATATTATTTATCTTGACTTTTAAAAAACATTTGATAAGGTGCCACATGAGAGGTTGGGCATCAAACTAAAAGAAGTGGGAGCTCAGGGTGATGTTTGTAGGTGGGTGTAAAACTGACTCAGACACAGGAAGCAGAGGGTGATGCTGCAAGGAAACTTTTCAGAATGTTAAGAGTGGTGTTCCACAGGGGTCAGTGCTAGGGCCGCTGCTGTTTTTAATATATATAAATGATTTGGATATAAATATAAGTAACAAGCTGGTTAAGTTTGCAGATGATACCAAGAGCGGTGGATTAGCATAATCTGTTAAATCATCACGGGGAGACTTGGATAGCATACAGGCTTGGGCAGATTTAAGGTAGATGAAATTTAATGTAATTAAATGTAAAGTAGGAGGAAAAAGTGTTAAGTTTGAATGCACAATGGGAGGTCTGAAAATCAAAAGTACACCCTATGAAAAGGATTTAGGAGTCTAGTGAACTCCACGAAATCAACTTCCAGACAGTGTTCAGTAGCTATTAAGAAGGCTAACAGAATATCAGGTTATATAGTGCCCTGATACGTGGAGTACAAGTCCAAGGGGGTTATACTGAAGCTTTATAACACACTGGTGAGGCCTCATCTTGAGTTCTGTGTTCAGTTTTGATCTCCAGGCTACAAAAAGGACATAGCAGCACTAGAAAAGGTCCAAAGAAGAGCAACCAGGCTGATTCCAGTGCTACAGGGGATGAATTATGAGGAAAGATTAAAAGAGCTGAGCCTTTTCAGTTTAAGCAAAAGAAGATTAAAAGATGACATGATTAAAGTGTTTAAATTTATGAAGGGAATTAGTACAGTGAATCGAGACGGTGACTTTAAAAATGAGTTCATTAAGAAAAAGGGAACACAATTCGGAACTTGCTAAGGGTACATTTTTTCACAAACTTTAGAAAGTTTTTCTTTACACAGAGAACCATTGAAACTTGGAATAAGCTACCAAGTAATGGACTTGAGGGACTTTCAAACCTCAACATGATGTTATTTTAGAAGAATTTAGTGGCTAGGATGCGTGACCTTTGTTAAGCTGAATGGCCTGTTCCCTTTCAGATTGTTCTAATGTTCTAATGAAGACGGACAAAGTAGCCCCATGAGATAACAAAGAGCCAGAACATGCAGAGTCGTGTAGACTAGGAGCAAATCATTAAAATTAATTTTGTCCTCATCAGAAGCCAATGGAGTCAGGCTAAAATTGGTGAAATACTGACAGCCTCACAGTGGATATCTGCAGCCAGAGCCATCTTCAAAATACAGGGCATCTTCTTAGTACCAGTGAGTATCCCAGTAGCTCAATTCTACAATAATGGCGGCAGAGACAGCACAGACTGATTAACACCCAAGTAAAGGGCATTGCAATAATCCAATCGGGAGGTAATAAAGGCATGAACGACTATCTCTGGGTCCTTAAAAGAGAAAAAAAGTTTCAGGTTTGAGATGATAAAACTGTTTTTGACAACTGAATTTATCTGACTGACAAATTTGAGCTCCAAATCAAGAATAAAGCCCAAAGTATTAACAGCCAAGCTGGGTATAGGAGTGGAAAATGTGAAGATTCTACTACCAAAACACTGGCGGCTCTACAAAATGTCGACTTGTGACCCAAATGAAGCAGATGACTTTTTTTCCACTAAAAGAACTTTACTAAAATACTAAATGAAAGGCATACGCATGCAGAATGAATGTATGTAAATTCTTCTGGAGAGGACTAAATACCTTTTCTTTGAACGAATTACGCAAATTGTTTTGCAAATATTTTTGCTTAGTGAGACACTGAGTTTTGCTGCAAATTCGATTTCACCCAAATCATTTTGCTTGTTACTACTGGTAAATTGAATTAAGCAATATTACGATATTAGATTAAGTATACATCCATGACTTCAACTGCTATTTATATTTACTCATGTTTTAAAATCATTTCTTTTCATACTTCTTATCGTAATAGTGTACCTGGTTAATCTTTATAATCATTTTGGTTTCTTGCATGTTGCATTCCACATGTTTTAAGATAGCTTTCTGACGATGGTATCTTTATTGTTAAATGATTTTATTTAACTTGACTCCTCTGTCTGTTTGTTTGTCTGGGTCAAATCTTGCAACTGATTTTAAACCCAATTTTGGCAAAGCAAATTTCTTTACATTTTGCATACGTGTGTTCAGTATCGATGACAATACAATAATTCGTCAAAACCGATGCAATTACGTAACAAATTTTGTCGTAATCAATGGTTATACGATTCCAATTAATGCACACACAACAATGATGGAGCGAGAATCTAGTGAGATATCGGAGCATACAAGTGAGAGACCATGGAATTGCCCCCACTTGTCTCTTCCAGTGAGTGGAGTGGCTAAATATGCAGGTCGACTTTACTCGTTTACTCTTGCAAAGGAGCAGCCTTGATGATTACGACGAGGAAGTATAAGGGTAAGCGTAAATCTGTCGATATTTTTTTTTCACAGCGACCGAGCACTAATCCCATAAGAGCCTGAACAGAAAAATAGAGACCAAAATTGAATTATTTTTAGTATTCAAATAATTCTGCAAATAAGATATATTATGTAACTAGCCATGTGCGCCCAACTACGTTGCGCGTGTTAAAGTTGTCTGTGAAGGGCTTCCTGTTTAAACACGGCTGCCAGTCGTGAACTGGGCCCTTTGTCGCACAGCATTATGATTTTTTATAAGGGAAACAAAATTACAAAAGAAAACCCTTGGATATTTATTCGATAGGAACGGCCTACTCGGAATCACTGTCCGAATCGTAATTATGTGGTGGTGTAGGAGCATTTCTGCTTCTGTCTGTTCACAGTCCGTCTCATTTTCACGACTCTGTCGTTTCCTCTCACGATCTCTTCTCAACCTTTCTTCAATCTCGAAGGTTGCTTTGTGGCAAACCAAAGAGTAAGGCAATATACACAGAGCAATGGTTATAAAAGGGAGACACATAGGAATCCAGGCTCTTTAAAGCATAAACAGAGATCACTTCACTGACATGTGAGCAAGCCACGGTACAACTGTGAGACGCACAGCACTCGCTGGCTACAACATAACAATAATAATTTCCAGAACGTGCTGTTACGTTTTCATTCATTTTACCCACTGTCTTTCTTTCATTCATATGTTACGTAGGCACGTACCTGTTATCTTCGCCAATCTCATTCTCTAACCAGGCATCAGGAGCTAACCAGCGTAACACTGTCCATCACCCCTTTCGTTATTCTGGCACATTGTTGACATCCGTGAGTAACAACAACGTACTAAACTGGAAGGTGGTCTACGCATGCATCAAATTCGCGGACAAACAAAGATCAAGATCTAAATGAAGATCTCTTTAGTTAATTTAAAGCACAATAATTTGTTTAGTTTGAATGTCTGTGTTTTGAGGTGTGACTGGAGTACTACAGTCTTCAGTAGTATAAGCCTGGAGGAGATTCTTAATGCAATGCCTATGTTTTAGCTGTCTCTCTACTGCCATCTAGTGCTTCTTCTTCTAATTCATTCGCGGACAAACAAAGATCAAGATCCAAATGAAGATTATATATAGAGATACTTTTAAAGAAGCTTCCCATTCATTCATTTCATTAGTCATTCATGAAAAATGACTAAAGAAAAATAATTTGCAAAATACTCAAAAACTAAAAAATAAAACATAAAATATGTAAAAAAATGTTTTAAGTAAAATGATTGTATTTACTTTAGTTATAAATGCACTAAAAACCAAAAAAATAGATTTTTCATTAACCACAATTTTCTTGGTTATAAGTGACTAAATAAAATTCATTCAGTCAATTAATAGATTAGCTACTTTCATCATAAAATTTAAAAAACAACAACATTGTAATTCCCCACCATGCTGAACAACTTTCAAAAATAGTTTGAATCAATTAATTTATGTGCACCCCACGATTTTATTTAGTCACATATAACCACGAAAATTGTGGTTAAAGAAAAATGTTTTTTGATTTTTAGTGCATTTATAACTAGAGTAAATAAAATCGTTTTACTTAAAAAAAAAACATTTTATATATTTTTTATCTACATTAACTTTCTTCCACACAGAGACCTTTGGCTCAACTTTAAAATCCTAAGTGCTGGAGTTGAATTCTGCAAGGCATTTGTGTGTCCAACACATTCATGTTATCATGTAAGCAAAGTGCGCACTGAAAAGTCGGATCAGGCACAACACCTTATCTGTCATCTCTGCTCAGAGGCTCGCCCCTGCACCTTTCAATCAGAAACCTTTCCATCGTTATTAGGATTATGGTGGTACAATCTGCCTGCCAAAGCCTCTGTCACCAGCTGTACATAAAAGATGACTAAGTATGTGTTAACAGTCATCTGTCAAAAGGTCCCGCTGCACTTGAAGTGTTGCTCCATCTCTGAATGCACTGTTAGGCCTACTGAAACTCTGCTTGCGTGTGACGAAGGAGGGTTGAGTTCACTTTCATTTCAACAGCTGGATTAAAATTAAAATCCCATTGTACAAGGCTTCACATCTTCTCCCTAGAACTCTTTCTGATAAAACACAGGCTGTCTCTGCACATAGAGCTTCTTGAATTGCGCGTGATGCCTACTGAGACAAGAGCTGCAAGCACAGAGGGCATCTATGTTGCTTTGCACAGAAATGCAGTTTTTAAGCATGAAGACAAATGGCTTGCAGTGTCTCACTAGATTTTTTTATCTGTATATGTTATAGCTTTATGAGGAACACGTTTTAGAATTCTGGTAAAACAATAGCATTAAGCTGTGTCTGCTGAAACTCTTGCGAAGGCTAAGGGGCACCAAACCAAACCCTAATAATATAAACCAAACCCTAAGCACAAACAAACAAACACAGTCCCGCGTTCAAATCAAAGAGGTTTTTATTACAGAAGTACCTTGTACAATTATTACATGCTGTGTTCCTCTTTGTTCTCTCTCCCCCTCTTGCCACCGCACTGCTTCTCTTCCAGTCAAGTGTTGCCTACCTCTGCTCCCAGCTCCGACTCTCCTGGATAAGGCAGTGTGGTTCTTTTTATGTAAGACCTGGGAGTACTTCCAGTGCAAGGGCTTCTTCGCCCATTGGAATCACTTCTGGGTCATGCAGAAGGCCCAAATAGTAGGGAGTATAACTCCCTGCATCACTCCCTGGCAATACCTTCGGACCCCAGCAGGGCTACACAATGGGACTATAATTCCCGGCATTCCCTGCAGGTATCCAAAGGAGTACAGATCTCCAGGGATGCTGCCATCTAGCGTAAGGGGGGGAGACAATACGCAGGAATTATTGCTCTCCTCTGCCCTTCCACATCATGAGTGTCCTGTCCAGGTATGAACCCCAGACCAACTGTGGCTCACAATGATCCCTCTATTATTTTATATCGGCTGGTCACAAGAGCTTCCTGTCATCCAGCATGCCAGTTCAATATTTATTCCATCCTGGTGTCCCATCCAGGAGGCAAACCATCTGTTTTCCCGGCTGGGATCCTCATCCATCTCTTGCATTGTGTCCACAATATTTTTACAATAGCCTTTCTTTTATATAGAGAGGCTTTTTCTATAGCAAAGTGCAGCCATTTTCATTTGTATTTTACAGGTGACACCTGGGCAGGTAAAGCAACTTGTTCAGGTCAACTTGACCACAACTGCAAAAATTAGCTCCATTGTTTACAACTAAGATCAGCAAACCTTAAGTCTGGAAGCATCTTGATGCAAGACATGCTTTGAAACTGGGAAATTTTATTTGGCAAGTGTTTAGGGACAAGTTCGGTAGAGCAGTGCTGTTGCTTCACAGAGACAATGTCCTGGGTTCAAATGGAATGCATGAACAAGGTCTGTGTGGAATTGGCTGGCGCATGTGTGTGTGTGTGTATGTGTGCGTGCGTGCGTTCTCCTTGAGGTTATTGTCCTACATCTCTAAGGACATACAGGTTAACTAATTGGAATATTCATAGTTGTTTTCGTAAGCAGACACTGTAATGGACTGGTGATGATAAATTCTGCTCTCCTTGAACCCTGAATTGGATTAAGTGGTTTATGAACAATATGTTGTACGAGAGACATTCAGAAAGTTCCTTTTCTTATTTTTAACTCTATTTATTACGAATTTCAAAAACAAATTATATCACTTTTCTTTATAGTCACCTTCATTTGCGATGCAATTTTCCCAGTCTCATGAACTCTCAGACATGAACAATTACTACTCCTCCCGCCTTCACTGTTTCCAACGAAAATATAAAAGTGCAGAAACTTTTTGATCGTCCCTCATATTTAGGAAAGAAAAGCTGAAACAATGTAATATGATCACAAAGACATATTCTGCTATCTGGTCACTTTACAAATTAATTTTTATTTTATATGTTAGCTGAGATCACTAGTGCAAAACACCAGCATGCGGTTCCTGCTCAGAAGGCCTAGGCTCACGCTCTGTGACAGAGACAGGAGGTCTGATATACAGGAGGATGGAGCAGAAAACTACTTTTTTTCAGATCAAGATGCCTGCATTTAGTTAGGATGTCTAACTCAAAAGGTTTATAAGACATGACCCACAGTGTGAGAAGAGTCAGGGCATGCTGAAGGGATTATACCGTTTCTCTCGACTGCTTTGGGAGCAAATGGGAATTTCCCAGACAGATTTGGAAAAAGTTGCTCAGGACAGGTTTGCTTGGTCTCTCCAACTCTACATGCTGCCACCATGACTCTCATCAGGGTGCATGGAGTGAAACTGAACTGAAGCCTTTCACAGTGAGCCTCAGCAAAGCATACAGGAATAGAAAATTAGTTCAAGTTTATTATCACGTATATAGAGGGCAGTAATAGCCCTCTCCATCAGTCTATCCATCCATCCGTGAACCCAATTAATTCAGTTTTACAGACCCAGTGGTAGAACTTACTCAGTAGCAAACAACACAAAGCAAGGACAAGTCCTGCACAGGCCACCATTCCATCTCAGGAGACGATCCTCAATCCACTCGCACCCACTTTGTGTTATCAGACTAATTTAGAGTTATCACACTTGTCTTTGGGATGTAAGACAGGACTCTTGGCCAATGAAATCAGGGTAAGAGGCGGGTCTTCAATTCAAAAAATCATCCCATAATGCTTTAGCTTCCTGGTTATAACGTGTGCCAATTATTCTGGAAGTACCTATTTAACAACATTTAAGCAAAGCAGCATACGTTTGGCACATTTTGAGCATACATCTAGATGAGTGACATGTGGATTATGCAATACAAGTAGCATTAGATTTGTTTTTTTTCTCCATGGTTGTTTTCCAAATCATTTGCTGTTGTACAGCATTGGTCACTATTTTCTTCTGTTATATTTGTTTCTCTCCATTCTGCATGAAAACATAGGATCACTATTTTTACTTACATTGGGTAAGAAATAAATATAAAAAAGCTATCATTCTTGAGATTAGTATTCCTTTATATCTGTAAAAGAATGTATTTCACTTAATAAAAGCATTTGAAAATTTAAAGAAAATCCTTCTTTTATTAAATCCATCCATTTTCCATTACTGGGTCAAAGGTAGCTGGCCACATGGTGGGCAAAGCAGGACCTGATCTTGGATTGATATTGATCTATTGCAGGGCAAATGACTACTAGCTAGTCTGGGACAGCTGTACATGTCAACAAAGACTATTAAAAATCATTAATAATGGTGTATTTTCATAGAAGGAGGAAGGGAAGTGCTGGGGGTCCCAGGAGCCTAGGGGCCCACAATGTTTCTGATGCCTACATATATTTCTGTTTTTACTATCAAAACAGGGGCCCCAGCACACTACTTTGCTGGGGGCCTATGGTGCTGTTG
Source organism: Polypterus bichir lapradei (assembly GCA_026402145.1). Taxonomy (NCBI): domain Eukaryota; kingdom Metazoa; phylum Chordata; class Cladistia; order Polypteriformes; family Polypteridae; genus Polypterus; species Polypterus bichir. The sequence goes on from JANRMT010062844.1 coordinate 2,647,091, forward strand.
AGACAGCCCTGTGTATGATAGAGTGGAGAAAGGTAGATGTATTATGTGTACAGGAGACCCAGTGGAAAGGGAGTAAGGCCAGAAGCATTGGAGGTGAGAGCAAACTGTTCTACCATGATGTGGATGGGAAGAGAAATGGGCTAGGGGTAATTGTAAAGGAAGAGTATATTTTAGGAGTGTTTTTGAGCTGAAGAGAATGTCTGATAGAGTGATGAGCATAAACTTGGAAATCAAAGGGGTAATGTTAAATGTCATCAGCGCATATACCCTGCAAGTGGGATGTGAGATGGAGGAGAAACAAGATTTCTGGACTGAGTCAGACAAAATGGTGAAGAATAGACCCAAAGAAGAAAGAGTGGTGATCGTAGCAGATCTTAATGGACAGGTTGGCGGAGGGAACAGTGGTGATGAGGTGGTGATGGGCAAGTATTGTATTAAGGTGACAGATGATCAGCTGTGGAGATCCCTAAGTGGGAGCAGCCGAAAGAAGAAGAAGAGTATTTTCAAAGGTTTTGTACAAACATGATGCAAATCAGCAAGTTTCTTATTTATATTTTATCTTTAGAAACTTCTTTATGAATCAAAATTCTTTTTGTTTGTGAAACTAGGGACAAGACCAGGGCCATCTTCAAAATACAACACCTCTTCTTAGTACCAGTGAACATCCCATTAGCTGCATTCTGCACTAATTGTGCCTGAGACAGCACAGACTGATTAACAGGCAAGTAAAGGCCATTGCAATAATCCAGAAACATGGAATACCTTCTTGATGGAGTACTGCTGAGATAGCCAACCTTCCATCAGGTGCTCCCATCTCAGCACAGAACTTCTGAAGTTTTGTCAAAGCGAACATTGAGTTCTTGCTCACCTCTCTGACGAAGGCCCTTCTTGCCGGCTTACTTAGTCTGGCTGGATGCTCAACTCTTGAAAGAGTCCTGTTGGTTCCAAACTCTTTCATTTCACAATTGTTAAGGCCACTATGCTCCTGGGAACACTGAAAGGTTTAGAAATGGTTTGCCCCCTTGCCTTGATCGATGCCTCACCACAATCTGATCATGGAGGTCTTCCTTGGACTTCATGGCTCGGTTTTTATATTGACATACAATGTGAACAGTGAAGTTCTTTTACACAGCTGTATTCCTTTCTAAATAATGTCCAGTCAGTTCAGTTTCCCACTGGTGGACTCCAATAAATTTCTAGAAACATCTCAAGGAGAATTAAAGCAAACAGCATGCACCTGACCGGAATTTGAAGTGCCATTACAAAGCACTTTTACGAAGGAGAGATTCTAATTTTTGATTTTTAATACATTTGAAAACCTTTCTTAAAACATGTTTTCACTTTGTCATTATGTGTTGTGAGATGTGGCCGGCTTTTCATCCCAGCCAATACCCCCAGGCCGCCAGATGGAGCCCTCCCTGTAGTATGGAGGTGCCCCGAAGACCAGCAGGGACTAATGGGACATGTAGTTTTTATACAAGACCCTGCTGGATATCACAGGGGCCGCAAGAGGGAGCTGCAGGGAGGAGTGAAGACTTCTTTGTGCCCTTTAACCCGGAAGTTCATCAAAGGAAGAGCGACGGGCTTCCAGGGTGAAAAGGAAGGACTTGTACCTGACCCGGAAGGGATTTGAGAGTCACATGGACTGGGGATTGGAACACTTCCGGGTCAGGGAATATAAAAGGACTATGGGAGCTCCCAGACGGCGAGCTGAGCTGGGTGGAAGGGTGGCAATGCGTCTGGGAGTGAAGGATTGATTTATTGTGTATTTGATTATTGTTTATGAATATAGTGGAGGAGAGGGTGTTTTGTGCACTGTGGAGATTTAATAAAGTCAACTATTGGACTTTTACCTGGTGTCTGGAGTCGTGGACAGGGTTTCAAGGGAGCGAGAGCGCCCCCTATCTGTCACAGTGTTATTAAGTACAAACTGATGAGCACAACTGGACAATTTATCCATTTCAAATTAAATCTACATCAAAGTAAAGTGTGAAGAAAGTGAAGGGGTCTGAATACTTTCTGAATCCACTGTAGGTGACCCCATAGTGTCTTTCGGAGTTTAGGTGGCTAAAGGCTCGACTCTTGCAGTTGCTACTTAAAAGTTGGCAAGGCGTCCGGTCAGCAACATGACGGCGCAGTTTGTTCCACACTGCCTGCAATCTGTAATTTCAATGTTGGAAAACAAACTGCATATTTGTTCTCTTTTTGTTAGCTACTTGGCACAAGGCAAAGGTCTTTTGTTCGTTTTATTGACTTCCTTGTAGAAGCCGATTTATTTATTTATTTCCATATTTATTTATTTTTTCGTTTTGTATTTTTTTCATTTCACACAAAGTGCACTGAGTCACACTGTGTATATGGACATAGATTTTTGGAATTTGTTTCCCTTACATCAACATGAAACTCAAAGAGACAAATTAAAAAGTTATTTCAAATGGAGCAATTTATCAAAATAGCAACAGAACTGAACACAAGGCGGCCCCAAGGGTTTTGAATAGAGCTGAACTTTTGAATTAAAAGAGAAAAAAAAAATCTGCCTGGAAGCAAGTTTTAAATCAACACCTCTTATTCAAGCAACCCCAAGCTGAAGTGCGGTTATGAGACTGTATTCATACATGGAAATACCTCTCTGATATATATAGATATTGAGAATGTTCCCTGAATGTGAGAACAATGAGAAATGGGATTTGCAGTGATCCCTGCATATTTACCCACTGAAACAAACACTTTTTAAGAGTATCTGAAACTTGATATCCCACTCTATATTTGTAGTCTTCTGTGTATCCCGTGAAGGGGAGAAACAAAAATGTACAGCCGTTAGCTGCAGACACACGTCAACAACTCCAAAAAAACATAAAAGATTGTAAAAGAGACCATAACTGGATCCATCCTGGATGAAATATTCTGCACACCCTGTAAAAGAATGGTAGGTGAAACACTCATGAATATTATAATATTACATATCACATTACAGGATCAAATTTTAGTGAATGTTACACCAGTGACAAAAGCAGGATTACAACATGAGGAGCAGCACACTACACATTAGACAAATCTACCGTATACGGTGCCTTTCGGAAACTATTCAGACCCCTTCATTTTGTTATGATTCTGGCTTGGCAGGAAACAGATAACTATTTTTTTGAGTCAAACGAGAAAATGCATGCAAAAGGCAAAATAAAACAAATAACATATAAATGAAGCCACCAAAAACCAGACGAAAAGCAAGAATCACAGTCAAAATGCAGACAAGAAGTCAAAACCCAGGCAAGATGCAAAAAATCAATAATAAAGACAGTTTCTATTAGGGTTTAAAGGATTTATCCGCAGACTGGATAAAGCTTGGTCCAACCACTGACCTTTTATCCTGTCTTGTTGATGGTCATGATCCTGGAGACCACTCCCCTAGAAGTGTGGGCTGCTACCCTAATGACTGTTATATAGAAAAAGGCCCCACAATTCAGCCCTGATCATGACAGATACAGTCTTGTGCTAAAATTGCTTAAATTCTTTTTTTTCCAAGCAACACTCAGTTCTCCCAAATGACAGTGAAAATACATGGGTTTATTTTGTAAATATATTAAAATAAAAAAAACCTGAAATATCTCATTGACACAAGTATCCGGACCCTATGCTACGACACTTTGAATATGGCTCAGGTGCATCCCATTCTATTGACCACCATTGAGATATTTCTACACTACCTGTGGCCACTTCAGCTGATTGCACATGATTAGAAAAGGCACACACGCCTGTCTATAGAAGGTCCATATTTGACAATATGGATCAGAGCAAAAACCAAGCCATGAGGTCAAAGGAATTGCCCGTAGACCTTATAGAGAGGATTATGAGGAAGACTACAAAAACTTTTCTACAGCAATGAATGTTCCGAAGAGCACAGTAGCCTCTATAATTCTTAAATGGAGGATGTTTGGTGCAGCATTACAGGTTACCAAGAGCATAGTGGCCTCCTAATTAAATGGAAGAAGTCTGGGACCACCTCAGCTCTTCCTAGAACTGTCCAAACTGAGCAATTATAGGAAAAGGGTTGTTGTAAGAGAGTTACCAAGAACTCGATGGTCACTCTGGCTGAGCTCTGGAGAACCTGTGTGGAGATGGGAGAAACTTTCAGAAGGACAACCATCACTTCAGCACTCCTGCATTCTGGGATTTATGATAGAATGGCCAGACAGAAGCATCTGCTTGATAAAAAAACATGGAAGCCTGCTTGGAGGTTTGCAAACAGGTGCTTAAGGAACTCTCAGAATGTGAGAAACAAGAGTCTCTGGTCTAATGAAACCAAGATTAACCTCATGTCTAGAGGAAACAAAGCACCACTCATCACCTCTGCTTATACTATTGCAACCAAGAAGCATGGTGGTGGTAGAATCGTGTTGTGGGGTTGTTTTTTAGCTGCTGGGACTGGGAGACTAGACAGCCTTAAGGGAAAGCTGAATGGAGCAAAGTACAGAGATATATTTAATGAAAACCTGCCTCAGAGTGTTCTGGGCCACAAACTGACAAATTAAGTTGACATTATGGAACCATCCACCCATCTATCCATTTTTTGAAAGTCCCAGAAATTGCATCCATTGGCTTTAGAACTGGTTTTGGCGTTTACTTTGCTCCCTAAAATTGCATTGCAATATAAACACATATGCTAGATAGTCTGAAATAAAAGCAAATACCTGGTGTTCCCCAAATGCCATTTTAAACATGGCAATAAAACGCAAGGTCAAATGACACATGGCAGAGCATCTATCAAGTTCATTCAAAACTCTGTAATGCACGTAAAGCCTTGGGTTGAAACTGAGTAATGTATCTTTTAAAATATGATTCTTCCCAAACAGACATCTTTAATGAGACCTCCTAGGCTCCGGAAGCTTCATGAGTAACTGCATGTGAAATAAAAAATAAATACATAAATAAAAATAATAATAATAATAATAATAGTATAATATATGACACTTTGTGTTCATAGCTCACTTGTCTACATGCTCTTTCTGTTTGCTTTGACTCATGAGATGAAGTACACATCTAGCCGCTCACTATGTTTCTCTCTACCACCTCCCTATCATTTTAAATGAAAACTTCTTCATGCACAAATTAAAAATATCAGACTAAATTGCCATTTTTGTAAATTAAAATAGTGAAAATAATTCTAAATGATTACAATCAAGCAGAATATAATAGGAAAAGCGTGAGGCGGAAAAAGGAGAAGGGAATGGTAAAAAAAAGGAAGAGTACGGAAAACAAAAAACAAAAGAGGCTTAGAGAGCGAGAGCAGCATTGACGGATGAAAGAGAGTGGACGAGCCAGCCAACTTAAAGAGAGAGGTCAGCGTGGTCAGTGGTCCCGTGTAGAGCGAAGGATAGGCACTCCAGGGACAGACTGTGCCCACTGACATTGTGTAGGAGTGGGCTTGATCGAGGTGGAGTCCTTCCTAGGGATCTGAGGGACAACTACGTGTGCAAGAAGGAAGACGGGAGGACAACCGACCTGAGCGGTCTGGCAGACGCCAGTGGAGGCAGCCAAGACAGGGATCGGTAGTGAGAGGACTGTGACTGCTGAAGTCTCTTCAGCTGAGCAAACCTTGGGTGAGCTGGAGAGAATGGGAAGGAGCTGTGTTTGGTTAGTGTGGTCCCAATGACTGCTGCAGGTTTTTTATTCTCATGTTTTAGCCTTGTTTTAAACATTTGTTTTTTTTACCTATTTATGGATTTATTTATTTAACTTTGAGCATTTCACTATTTATTTGGACACTAGTTTTGCTATTTTAAATAAAAGCACTTTGCACTTTTTTGCACCATCCGCTTGTTTCGTTGTTGATGTCTTCACTGTCCAGCTCATCCGGTGACATTACCGATGGTGTCAGGTTCAAGAGCTCCCAAAATGGAGACAGGGGCCTGGAGCAGACCCCACATCATCACAGCTGCCTCACCCACATAACCGGGCTTTGGGTGCTTCTCATAGCAAGTGGCTGTGCACACCACGGCTGACAGGAACAGAACTGCAGATCGTGCACCAGCGCTGGCAGTGAAGCACATTGCTCAGGCTGACTGATATGCTGACATTCAAGCAGATTGCACAAGCCGACTGGTCACTTTCATCATTAAGTCATACACACTGTAAACGAAAAAGACAGTCATACACACCGTTAAGTTTCGAAAAAGGGTGGCACCCTCAGTAAAGTAACCTGGGATGCTGTGTTTTGTCAGAAGCGCATGAGCCACCATTCCCCATGAACTGGGGGTCCGAGTGTTTCCTAGTGACAAGTAAGTTTCAGTTTAGCAGAACATACAACTCGTGATGCTCTTCAAAAGTGACCACCCTGTTAACCACCTATTCAGAGAGCAGAGAAACAGAAAGACCTCATCTACAATTCTCACTTAAAAATAATAAAATATCCAAATAATCATTAGCAAAGGCTCAGCATTCGCAATGAATTGTGGACAGCATTAATAAATGTCTAACAGATTCTACATTTTTTTTTTTATTTCAAGTAATTATTGTTTTGTGGTAGGTGGCTTGGGATTCTTCCACATGTTAAGTAAATATTTTCTGCGTATTTTGCTTTTAGGAACCTGTATAAATTTAAGTAAATAAAGAACCACAAAAGAACATGAAAGGAGACCAGACACTGAGTCTGTTAGAGTGTAGGCAAGCAGGGGATACTGGTGAAAGAAAAAAAAAAAAAAATCAGACAGCTACAAAAGCAAATGTCATTACAAAGAAACAAATGAGGAGAAGGTGCCTATTAGTAGGTGCTGGATGTAAGCACTGATGTAACGTGGCACAGATGTAAGCTTTGTGAAATACTGTTTTGTTTCGTCTGCAGCCTGCATGTAACACTAACCTGTGCACACCTGAAGCTTAACTACTTCAGAGAGGGCCATCAAGAATACGCCTGACAATGCGGGCTGCTTGCACTCCTGCTCCAGCAATTCCTTCATAGAAGGCATTCTGCGTGGTAAGTGGTATGCTTTAACACTCGTGTCTGGGTTTAAATTCACTCACATAATGACTTTGTAAAATAAGGCTCTTGTATAATCTTGTGTTCACTTGCACTAATAATACCTCCACTCCTGAAGTAGAAAATCAAACAAATTATAATTCAATTTCAGTTTCACACTTTTAAAGTAATGGTTCAATATTCTCTTTAAATGCAAGAAATAGTAAAAGAAACAACATATTTTGATTTGGAGTCAGGACCACAGCAAATATGGTGTGAGGCCTGCAAATAGTTATCAGAGCAGGCTGGGACCTTCACTGACCAGCCCAGAAAGGCTTCATCCCACCCCAGCCAGCTCACACAAAACCATTAGCTGGTTTCTGGCATAGTAGAGCTCCAAATGGGAAAATTATTATAAAAACAGTTCCTTTCACGGTAAATGAAACCATGAAAACCAAAGGGGACACTCATGTAACGCCTGGCTGCGGTAGATAGATGGTCATTTCTGGAGGGTGGGAATAGACTGAGTGTCTGGCTGGGGGGTTGCCAACAGGGATCTTGAGCTGTTTTGTCATGTGGTGGGTGCGACAACATGCTGTACCAGTGCATGCTCCCCAACCTGACCTGACCTAACCTGACCTGACTTAATGATATACAGCACATCCATTTGCCTGCTCTTGCAGTTCAAAATGCAGACTAAGTTGAAAACACAAAAAAAGCCTGAAAATGAAAGAGCCTTAAAATTAGAAAAGCCTCTATATGCCAAAGTTTAGCATGTTTTCTACCATGATTCTTATTATGTCTTTTTATAATCAAATACTTACTAGTCTGTATTGTCACATTACCTGCACAAACAATATGTGAACCAAAAAATCTTTGCTTCAGAAAAATAAATCTACCACAATTGGCTAAGGCCAACGTAAAGTCTTAGAATGCAAATGTGTGGAATATGTCTGATAGGAGGAATCCACAACCTTACAGTAACTGATAAAATTGTGAGTGACTGCCATCCTGAAATAAACTATCTGCCAAAGAGCATGAAATACTACTATAATGTTAAACCGATAAAACAAGGAAATCACACCTGAAAAATACAACAAACAGGAATGCATATAAATGTCTAGTTATAACAAATTAATTACAAAATTGCACAAATGAAGTAAATGTTAATAGCTACAGTTGAAGAAACATAAGTGGCCCTTTAATGGAAAAATCTGCCAGTTCCTTCAGTGTTTCTCCTGTTTTAGAAAAAAGCAGCTGCTGTGATGTCACATTCCTAGGCACACATTGTGCACCTGCTAAATGTACAAAACCATGTTCTTTACAAAGTGCCCAGACACAACAGTTTCCACATTTACTTCACAACAGCACAACCAACATGCAGATCCAAAAGAAATAAGACTTAAGCCCTATTCGAACATATTTAGTTTTGCCCCTCAAGTTCAGGTCAAGCCTGCTCTTGAAGTGGACTGGTACACGCCAGTTCTTTGTGCTGGCATTTCCCCATTCTTGCCTTACGAGTACTGCTAGTTATTTGTACCAGTGTGTACCATCAGTTCTGACCACATTAGCAACCCTTATTTATAACAAAAATATGTCCGTTCACATCTCCAAGAACCACCGCAGGTCACCCCTAACTTTTTTACTTTTTCATATACGAAGTATAGGGGAAAGTATTGTAATCGTCCAAAGATTTGATGTCGAGATTTTGATTAATCTCATTGTTTTAGACCTCCATGACTTTCTTCTATACAAAGTATAGAGAAAGTATTGGAATCCTCCAATACCGAAAAATACCATTTTTGCAATTATGTCTGTGTGTCCGTCTGTGTGTTTGTATATAAACAAAATAGCTTGAGTTCGCTTTCAGTTGAGTCAACCAAATTTTGCATACAAGTATTAGGTACAAAACGTAGATTTCTATCAACTTTTGGGCTATTCCCGTTAGCTGGAAGTGATACTTAACCTTTTATTCATGCAGCTGCAGAGTCCAGTTTATTCAACTTTACTTTTATAAAAATTGTTCAATATAGTATCAATTTGATTTGATTTGTTGTTGATGGTTCTTTAATGTACATAATATAAAAATATAATCATTGTCTTGCCGTTTACTCCTCAAATATCCATCCCCATATCTGAGTATAGGAGAAAGTCAAGGAGAGACCACTCCCGATTTTTATAGAAGGTAAAAAGCTCCATAATGTCCATAAAAGCTCCAGTAATAATTACTTTACTCCACCTCCTGGTGTAAAAGAAAATTGAAGGAAAACAATTAGACAACTATAAATAACAGAAAATACCAAAACTGTAAAAAATATGCTCAATTGGATGTTGAACCCAACACATCCTGTATGTATACTGACTTTACAGAGGAGGCTGCAGCAAAATTAGAAATCGTAGTCGAAAACGAAGCTGTAATTCGTTGATCAGACTTCCAAAACAACAAAGAAAAAAAAAACACCAAATGTTTGGGGTAAATCCACAACCTTGTGCAAACAGCCACCTTCAATAGTGAGGCACTACAGGCCTTGTGTGTTGTGATGCTTGTGTGCACAGCCTAGCAACTATGACTTGTATCTTAGCAACAGGTGCTCAGAACAAACAAAATGGCATTGTGAGAGAATGTGGTTAATTTTTGACATCATTAAAAATTATTCAAAATGAAAAAAAAAAAATCCTTGTTCTTTAAAATCTCAGTAACAATGCACACTGAAAATGAAAACCGAGGAACAGACATTTCTTTTTCAAAGCAGATCATGACAATACAAGCTTTAGTACTTAACGGTTCATAGAATGCCCTGATAGATTCCATGTCGAGGAGTTAGGGTGTGATATTCTCAGAATGAAACTACCATCATATTAGTAAAGTGAGGAAAACAGCAAAAACACAGCAGGATTTCTTAATAGCATAAATTGTTGTCCTCAGGGAAAGATAATTATATTCATGGAATGACATTACCTCACAGGAGTAGCCCTCTTAAAATATGCTCACTGTTTATGCCAAAGAATTTTATTGCAACATCAGAACATTATCCATATTTAATAGACTTTTTAAAAGCCTTGCTGGACTCTCAGTTTTCCTGATGTTCTTAAACCATTTTTATAGTCACAGATCAACAGAAGATGTTAAAACTGAAAAACAATGCAACTACTTAAAAGGTAATAAAATGTTTTAGTGTGTAAATGCAAAAATATAATATGAGAATATTATGCACTTTTTTTGGCCAGGCCTCAGAAAAGAAATCTCAGGAATTCATACACACTTTATTCACAAAAACAGCCTCCTCACACCTTCAGCATAAGTCTTTTAGGAACATAAAGGTTTACAGTACCTTAGATTACTTTGTTTGTTGGTTCATTTATTATATTTATTTATCACCGTGGTGCAGTGGTAGCGCTGCTTCCTTGCAACAAGGAAACCCAGGGTACGCCTTCCTGGGCGCTCCCCACATGGACTTTGCCTGTTTTCCTTGAATCCACATGGGTTTCCTTCCACAGTCCATTACATGCATGTTAGGTAAATTGCTGTAGCTAAATTGGCTCAATGTGTGTGTGTGTGTGTGTTCCTCCCTCCCCATAGATTGATCCTGTCTTTGCGCCCATTGATAGCTCCATCTTCCCTGTAACCTTGCTCAATATAAGCCGGTTTAGAAAATGGGTGGATGGATGGATGGATAGATATACTTATTTGTATTTGTTCATTTTTTATTTGCATTTTTCTTTAATTATTGATACTAGCTCTGTTGTTGCAACTATTTTAGCATTACTGGTTGTACCCTGTGATTAATTAATGAATTGCGTTGAAAGTTTTAGTGACTGGAGCTGAATATTAAGATAAGAAAATCACAAGTTCACAACTGAAAGGAAGAGCAAGAGAGGTTAATGAGACTGGATCAAAGGAAACACTTATTCAGGGGTCAGTCGTAAGGGAGCAGAAGAATAAACGTGAACCAGAAAGCAAGCAAGATTTATAGCCGAGAAGTCAGAAATGCAGTCCTCAAGCCAAAAACTCAGAATTCTGAATCGTAATCAAAAATACGTTTGCAAGGATTTGTTTGCCAGGAAAATGGTCTAAAGAAGAGGTGCCCCAGTTCAGTCCTGGGGTACCACTGTGGCTGTAGGTTTTTATTCCAACAAGTTTTATAAATAAATGGTTTGGTTTTAATTCTAAATTATTTCTTTGTTTAATTAGTCGTTTTCTTCTCTTATTTTGCTTTCAGTAATACAAACTATTATATTTACATGTAAACAAAATTCAGACATTTGCATTTTTCTTGCCATATTTTTAAACCATATTCTTTATGATTCACCATTTTCTGTTGAGTTTACTCATTTAATTTTATCCAAATACTTAACGAGTTGTGATGAGCATTACAGAGATGGGCGGCATGGTGGCGCAGTGGTAGAGCTGCTGCCTCGCAGTTAGGAGACTCGGGTTTGCTACCCGGGTCCTCCCTGCATGGAGTTTGCATGTTCTCCCCGTATCTGTGTGGGTTTCCTCCTGCCCGGGGTTTGTTTCCTGCCTTGCGCCCTGTGTTGGCTGGGATTGGCTCCGGTGGACCCCCATGACCCTGTAGTTAGGATATAGCGGGTTGGATGATGGATGGATGGATGGATTACAGAGTTGGGTGCAAATGTAAGAAAATGTAGAGGATCTCTGTACGATAAGGACTGGGGGAAAGACACCAAATGGATGAGGATGAGGACGAGAAAGAAGTCTGTGCAAGAGTGGAGGAAATCCACACCTGCAGGATGGTTGGGCTGTGACAGCAAGAGGCATGGACTCGAGGGGAACAGGTAATGAAATGGAGCCCCACCGGATTAATTTCCTTATTCAGTCAGTCTATGATGTCTCCCCCAACCCCACTAATTTCTTCTCCTGGGGACTGACAGAAACCCCTGCATTCCCGTTCTGCCAAGGAAGTTGATCCCTGGAACATATTCCAAGCTGTTTCCCATAAGCCCTGAGAGAGGGCCATTATTGGTGGTGCCAGAACCAGGTGCTGAGTGTTATTGCAGAGGTCATTAGCACTGTGATCTCTCTTAGTAGGCACCACCAACCAGTAACACACACTATTGCTTTTGTCAAGGACAGAGACAAGCCGTGACAGCACACGTATCCAACAGGGGGACTCCTGGCAACAACCCGGGACTGGCAGCTGATGGCAGACATGTGGAGACAGCTGAAATTTCCAGAAACCATCATTGTGACCATGCTCTGGTCTGACATGGTTCTTGTGTCACAATTACCAAGCCAGGTGGTCTTGCTGGAATTGATTGGGTCCTGGAAAGACAGGATAGGAGAGGCTTTTGAGAGGAAGAGCTAAGTATGTGGAGCTCGTAGACAAATGCTGAAGCAGGGTATATGAAGTCCTGTTGCTACCCCTTTGAGGTTGGCTGCTCAGGATTTGATGGCCAGATGCTCTTCAGGGCCCTCAAGGAGCTGGGGATCAGGGGACTACACAATAAGGGAGCCATCAGGAACATCACTGATGCCGCTGAGAAAGCATCAAGATGGCTGTGAATCAAATGGAGTGATCTGTCGACCATAGAAGCTACTTCGACACAAGTCGGGAGCTAATCACCCCTGGCTGGGTCACCTGTGAGGGTGTATGATGTTGAAAGACCCAGAACACCCAATGACCCCAAGTTCCATCACTGATAAAGTGTCTTGGTTACACTGTAAGGTGTGTGGTAAATAAGTTCACCGCCCATACAGGGATGCCAAATAAATAGTGTTATCAATCAATTAATTATCCATTCTATTATTGGCAATGCCAAATTTGGTAAGGTTCACGCTTTATTTTTCTTACCATTCTCTGTTTGCATGGCTGCACTTGGGTCCTAATCTGGGATCCTGAGTTGGTTTGTCATGTGGTGGGTGCAGCAATGCACTGTATCAGTGTGTGCTCCTAAATCACCTTGAAGATTGACTGAATCATTTATTTGTGAAATTGGCTGGAATGAAAACTGGCAATCACAGTGGTACCCCAGGGACTGAACTTGGGAATGCCTGATGTCAAGAATAATGTACCAATCTGTTTGTTTTTACTCTGTAAACTGGGATGAATTGGTAATGATTGTTGTGGCATTTATATACGCACAGCCTTGTAATGTCACCAACTACACAAGTCTGGCTTGATTACCTAGCAACACGGCAACAATCGCTCCACAAAATGGCAGCACCCATAATAAACAAAATGGTGGCACAGGAACAGCTGTAAAATAATTCAACTTTTTAAAAACGCTTTCTAAATGCAAATCTAAAATCCTTGGGTTAAAAACCTTTGAATCGTATACTTTCAGAAACCACCTAAAGAAAGGCACAAAAAAATTAAAGAAAAAATGAAATCATACTGTAACATGACAACATGATCTGGACCAGGATTAAAAATCAAGTGAGCAATTATTTTGTAACTATAATTGAGGCAAAGTAGTAGAGTGCCAAGAATGATATAAAAAATGTCCTCTCAAACATTCTCCAAAATATGGTATTAAAAATACAATTTCCTTTTTGTACCAAAGGACCTGGAAGTGTAAACCTCCCACTTAAGAAAGTGTCCTCGTGGCCAAGGCCAGGGCACTAGTTGTCCCTACTTTAAAAGCGTTGCTGTTCAGCAAGGATTATTTTACCTGAGACTCCAAACATTCATGTTCTACTTGTGTTTTTCTTCACAATTTGTATTAAATCTCCCCTTCCTTGTTTTTCTTCAATGATCTATCACCATTTGTCGTTCATCATTTCATGGATCCATCAATCCATACCTGTTAGAACTGTGTGAAGAAGAGCTTTCTGGCATTTGCCTTTTTTATTATTACATTGCTCTAACCTCATTGAATAACTTATTTTAAAACTAATGGCTCTCAAACGGATATCCTGAAGGGCTCTTAGCAGCATCATTGCATTCCACATCATATTTCATGACTTGCCGCTAACAATAAGACATTAACAGGTTCTTGAATGGTGGGTACACTCAGAAACCACTGAGCCATTTGGCACATTCTCTAATTAATGAGCTCTGAAATGCTGTGTCCGTTTAGGCCTCATTTTGGAAAACTGAATGTGTTTGCTTTCTTAAGGATGAAAAATATTAGTGACTTCTTTCTCCTAAAAAAAAAAAAAAAAAAGAAGTGTGATGAACTGGATGTGTATTCCCACATTTGTTAAATGTACTTTTCCTCTAACCTTAAACATCTTAGGCTATTTATAAGACAGGCCCTCTGTATGGAAACATTCCTATTTTGAAAAGGTCATTTCCTTTGCATGCACTGTTTTGTGTGCACTCACATGGCTAAACCTGAATGTGTCGGTCTTGGTGGTCTGGACATCACACTCGGCCACAGTCAAGGTGGCACAACAGAAAAAGCCCTGTGCACATTAACTTGTCCTTGTCCATTTGTTTCCACCTTGAGCTTTAAGAGAGACATTTAATTTTTTTTATTATATTTTTATTAATTTTATTGCAATCCATACAAATCAATCAAGTTTTTACAAAAAGAAAAATTGAGTTAAGGACAAATCGATCCCCACCCCTGAGAGAGAGAGCAAGGCAAACGGTGTGAAATTTAAGGCTTGTAACCATACCTAAATTAATAAATTCTCTTTGCTTTATGAGCTTATTTTAAAATATTACTGATTAAATCCTGCCCTGTTTTGAAAAAAGTCTGTATGGATCCTCTAACTGAGTATTCGATTTTTTCCAATTTCAAATAGTATAACACATCGGTTTCCCACTGACTTAAAAGAGGAGAGTTTGGGTTCTTCCAGTTTATCAGAAAAAGTCTGCGTGCCAAAAGTGTAGTCAATGCAATCACAGTTTGTTTGTCTTTCTCCACTTTAAACCCATCTGGAAGAACCCCAAACACAGCTGTTAATGGGTTAGGAGGGATTGTGAGACCAAGGCTGTCTGAAAGGTAATTAAAAATTTTGGTCCAGAATCATGTTAATTTGGTGCAGGCCCAAAACATGTGACCTAGTGAGGCTGGGACTTGGTTGCAGCGTTCGCAGGTTGGATCATGCCCTGGAAGACATTCAATTCTTTTTTATTAAAAAAATGTGTGCAATTCTGCATAGTAGCCATCTCATTAACTCTTTCAGGGCGGATGTTGACTTTTGTCGAAATTCAGGAGTAGAGGACGATAATCGGCTGTAAGCTGCGACAAAACTTGCCCTTACGTTTTAGTTTGACTCTCTTTGCTTGAAGTTACGTAGCTTTGTTGATTTGACCTCAGTTCCCTGCACGTGAATAAGTAGTGAAGAGTAAACAACCTCTAAAATGGCACCAACATCTGGTGAGACTAAAGCAAATGTGCAAAGCAAAGGCTCCGAGTTTGATGCAAGTGATCTGGAGATGGATATCGAAAATGAAAGTGAGGCACCAGCATCAGCCAGCTGATTGTCGTGCTGAACACTTTCATGTAGCTGATGCGCCTACAGCAGCGTTTGCCTAGGAGGACCGCCACTTATGATGACAAGAGGTACAAACTATATTGCATCTCACTACAACTGCCACCGTTGCCCACCTGCTGTGTGAAGACAGAGAGGTAGCCAGCCCACCATGTATTCCTGCTGACCATCTGACCATCGAGAGATGCCGAACAGGCGCCAACAGCAGCCACAGCAAATAGCAACAGACGTTTTATGTTGATTTTATGTGTGAAACCAGTGCATTGTGTGCTTTTCCGAAAACTGAGTTTTTTGGAAAAAATATTCAGCCCTCAAAGAGTTAAAGAAGCCCACTGCAGTATTAGCAACGATTAACCAAAACAGAAGAGTATATTTCACACAACTAACTGAAAAACTGTTGTCACTAAACACACAAAACAAATGAATTTCACATTTTAAAATAGAGTAATCAGGCTTCTCATCGTGTTTTGCGGTCATAACACTGCAAGATCTTATTACAGATATATTACTTTAAACATTTGAAGCTAGATAATAGGCAATTAAGTCTGAAAAAGTGTTCAATCTTCTTTGGCTGATGTGTTTAAGAATTGGGTTGTTTCAAAGTGTAGGAGCAGGTAGACAAACACCCTTTAAGGACGGTAAATAAATCAACCACCCCGTTGACACAATTATACAGGGCCATTCAAAATGAAAGAGGAGATTTCAAAAATGTATTTCAAACAAACTGTATAAGACGGAAACATCAGTGGAGAGGGGAAAGTTCAAAGTTTGGTCCTTGAGGTTGCATGAACTCAAAATGAGCACAATGTGTAGCGCAACAAACATCAAAACGGTAGACCATTTCTTGCCACACACGAGTCAACTGGTCCCTAGTTACTGAGTTCACAACTTCCTCAATTCGATGTCACAAATCTCGAAGATTTGCGGGCAC
Source organism: Polypterus bichir lapradei (assembly GCA_026402145.1). Lineage (NCBI taxonomy): Eukaryota > Metazoa > Chordata > Cladistia > Polypteriformes > Polypteridae > Polypterus > Polypterus bichir. Next base: position 2,663,381 of record JANRMT010062844.1, read on the forward strand.
AGGTGGAACAAACACTCTCTCTTTAATGTACCCCCATAGATAAAAAAAGGCTGGGGGTAATGTCTGGACACCTGGGAGTCCACAGATAATGAGTAAGATCTTGCTGTCCACCTCTTCCAATCCAATGGACTCACACTTCGCAAATTGCAGCATGCAAAATGATTTCTCTTGTGGTGTTGTTGCCATTTTACTATAAACGAGAAACAGCGCTCGGTGGCATTCAATGGTACTTTTAGATGGGCTTTTAAACTTTGAACTTTCCTCTATCCAGTGATATGCAGAATGTGTTTCTCTCTTGTTTGAAATACGTTTTTGAAATCTGCTCTTTCATTTTGAATAGCCCTGTATACAAATTTAACATTCATCCTACCGACATATTTTACATTTATGAACTGGGAACCTCAAGGATAATTTTATATAAGAAGCAATCATTATAGCAAAATGATAATAATAATAATAATAGCAAAACTTATTTCTTATTAAAGCATTATTAGTTATATAAATAATGTCATCTAAAGAAAAAAAACAGATTATTATTATTATTTTAGCAAATTTACAATTCATTTGCATATTTTGTATATAAAATAATTGAAATAAACACACAGTTATTCAAACGTCAGCAATTTTTATTTACATATTCTCTTTTATCTTTTAAAACTAAACTCTTCAACACTTCTACATTTTATTTTGTCTTTCAGTGCACAAGTAAATAAAAAAAATTAAAACAAAACACACTACAGGCAGTCATAGCAGTCACGATTTGCTTCATGCTATGCTCAGTGCATGCTGGCATGTGGCAGGAGGAGCAAACAGTTGCTACCTTCCTGTCTGTGTCTCAGGAGCAAAGGTGACACCTTTTCTGAATAGATTTTCCACCCAAGCGTTGGACAGTCACATCTGCAGGAGGAGTTTTTCTCACTCCCATAAGGGTCAATACTGCTTTGATTGGGGCTTGCAATGTAGAAGTTTCAGCTCTCCTTTTCATGTGTGACATGATCAAGAAAAATCTGGTGACATCTGCCACGTTCTGATGACTGCTGGGAAGTTCCCCACCCAGACGATAAAGGCAGCGATGGCCACAACATCCACCATGTTCATAAATAGTGCCATCAGCCATCTTTTTTATTGTTGTTCTACTGCATGTGAAGATGTTGGCCAGGTGATGCAGATTATCCACAACACTTTTGGTTGCATTATAGTGTAGCATGATCTCTGGTTTTGCTTTTCACCTTCAACCTTGGTGTCATGGTGCATGGAGGACAGCAACAGTACTGCTTTTCCTTTTGCTGGAACACATGACACAAGGGTAATTGGCCCATTAAAGCAAAAATGTGAACTGTTGACGCCCCTGTCACTGTTAGGCTTCATCTCATCTGGGATATGTGGCTTGTTTGACTTTATAGTGTCCACATATGTCAGTCCATTTTCCATAAGCTTCAGCTAAGGGAACGGACTTGGAACTTATCTTACTTTAGGATCATCAGTATCTCAAGTTGTCAACAGAGGAGCTGTGGAAATCTCTAGCCGCTGCTGTGTCTGTCTCTTTCTAAATGACTAACAGAGTGTCCCTATACCTCTTGATAATGTTCTCTCTCTTGTGAAGTAAATGTATTGTTATTTTGGGACTGTTAAGAATATTTAGAATTTTTGAAGTAAAAGCCCCATTTGGCCTGGTGGAGGTTTAAGCCAGCCTATAAAGTGGGAGGTCAGGCTGCCTTGGAGTGTTGCCTTTTCAGGGAAGGCTGACGAGGAAACTGGCCTGCTTCCAGCCTGCTTCTGGCTCATACCTTTGCCATCTTTGTGCTGCTGTAGCAGTGTCATTATCTGAGGACACTTTACTTTCACAATAACTAAACAACTTGGAATCCATCCATCCATCCATTATCCAACCCGCTATATCCTAACTACAGGGTCACGGGGGTCTGCTGGAGCCAATCCCAGCCAACACAGGGCACAAGGCAGGGAACAAACCCTGGACAGGGTGCCAGCCCACCACGGGGCATGCACACACACACCCATACACCAAGCACACACTAGGGACAATTTAGAATCGGCAATGCAACCAACCTGCATGTCTTTAGACTGCGGGAGGAAACTGGAGCACCCGGAGGAAACCTGCAATGCAGCAGCGCTACCCACTGCGCCACCATGCCGCCCACAACTTGCAATACCAAATGAAATATAAATGGGCACTTTTCCTTAGAAGTACATTTTCATAGGCCAAGGACAGTGTGATTACTTATTATCAATAAGTGATGCAATAATAACAGCTTACAGAGCAATGAACAGCCTGCTGACAAAAATAGACTTATTGTATGTGAGATACTGCTGTTTTTCAAAGATGAGGAACAAACAGCATAGCAACAGTGTAAATGAGAACTGGTCTTTCAAAGCTTATCTTTTCCTATTTATATATTTGCATAATACCGCCAAGTCTCAAAGATGCTACTTTCATCTACACTTCTTATTAATTAATACTATGTATCTACAATTCGATCCATCAAGAAATATGCTTGTGAGAATTACCCTTAAGTAACCCCCTTTTGTGACTTGTGCTCCTTTAAAAGAATGCATGCAGCTGCTAGTATCCTACTAATTCCCTTCATGATCTGAAACACTTATGTCACTTCTCCTTCTAATCTCCGTTTGCTAAAAATGAAGCTTCTCCTTCATTCTTTCCTCTTTAATTATACACCATAGGCATGAAGTGCTGTAAGTATAGTAACTCTCATCCTTTTATAATATAATGGCCAGAACTACCCACAGTGTCCCAGATGTGGCATCACCAGTAAACTGTTTAAACATCTCTGGAGCTTTATCTTAGACACTGAGGTTGCTATATAATTTAACATCTTATTGTCTTAAGAATTACTTATGAACTCTTTGAAATCACTTCCTGACTGACTAACCAAAACGAGAAATCCCCACATACTGTATGATGTAACGCCTGCCTCTTCTTGATATCTAGTTATACAAGATGTTAAGCTTTTTTGGGTCCCCCCCCCCCCGCCATATTTGGCCTGAAAACCCCTAATTTTTAGGAAATATTGGGTCCATATTTTGTACAGGAAATGACATCCATATGATAAATAATAAACCAAAAGATGACTTCAGCAATAATGATCAGAAAGAATTGAAGTTGTGCAGGCCACCTCAGCAGACCCCAGGGGTTTACCCCATAAGGGGATGTGAGGTGTCAAAGCTACCCCTTTTCAGAAAACTTTGAAGAAATGGGGATTGGTAATATAGGCACATGGAGTGTCATTTTATGCTATTTCGAGGTTGCTAATCACAAATATTTTTGATTCTTGATTCTTTAATGGTGGTCCTAGCCCTCTAAAAATCACTCTCAGAAGGTTAAAAAAACTACAAATTTCAAACATAAGCATCTGGGGTATCATTTTAGACTTTCAAGGTCAGTGATTACAAATATTTTGTTTTTTCAATTTTTGATTCTTTACTACGGTTCTAACCCTCTATGGGCCTCTATCAGAGGGTGAAAAATGACAAACCAATTAAGAATATTTAGGCAGTAAACATTTACATTAAACCATACATTTTAATATTTCCAGTATTTAACACAGCTATTCTTGTTTAATATGCTCTTCTACTTCTTGAAGCAAATCATTACATATCTTTTGAATATCCCAAATCAGTGTGGCTTACACTAATTCAGACTTTTTAACCTTTAAAATTTCTTCTACGCATTGTGTACATTAAAATGTGCCCATTAAGGACATTCAGGTTTGTCTTCTAAGTCATACATTCTAAAATATTGTCATGTGCATAGGGGACAGCTGAAGGGCTCTAGTAACTGCAATACTACTGCCACTCCAGGGGTTGGCGTTATGTCCTAATGCCTTTTCTCTTCCTCCCTCTGCAGACCAGATGATCAACACCTCTGATGTCACTTCCAGTATTCATCCACTTGGACCCACCTCTTCCTGCCGGAAGGACTGAAGACCAGAAGCTCCACCATCTTTGTTAGTTCAGTTGGAATTCTCGTCTGCAAAGATGTTTCTTCAGCTTATTGTGTGCTTTTCTCTTTGAAAAAACTTTCAGTTATAGGGGGTCACCAGGCTGGTACCCCAACTCTTTACCGTTGTCTTGTACTTCTCTTACAATACAAATGATCCAAGGACTTTGTTAAATGGTGTGACTCAAACCACTTACACCTAAACACCAGCAAAACCAAGGAGCTGGTGGTGGATTTTAAGAGACCCAGGCCCCTCCTGGTCTCCGTGATTATCAGAGGTGACTGTGTGCAGAGGGTGCAGACCTATAAATACCTGGGAGTGCAGCTGGATGATAAATTGGACTGGTCTGCCAATACTGATGCTCTGTGCAAGAGAGGACAGAGCCGACTATACTTCATTAGAAGACTGGTGTCCTTCAACATCTGTAATAAGATGCTGCAGATGTTCTATCAGACGGTTGTGGCGAGCGCCCTCTTCTATGCAGTGGTGTGCTGGGGAGGCAGCATAAAGAAGAGGGACGCCTCACACCTGGACAAACTGGTGAGGAAGGCAGGCTCTATTGTAGGCATGGAGCTGGACAGTTTGACATCCGTGGCAGAGCGACGGGCGCTGAGCAGGCTCCTGTCAATCATGGAGAATCCACTGCTTCCACTGAACAGGATCATCTCCAGGCAGAGGAGCAGCTTCAGCGACAGACTGCTGTCACCATCCTGCTCCACTGTCAGACTGAGGAGATCATTCCTCCCCCACACTATGCGACTCTTCAATTCCACCCAGGTGGGTTAAACGTTAACATTATACAAAGTTATTGTCTGTCTGTTATACCTTCATTGTTATCACTCTTTAATTTAATATTGTTTTTTTATCAGTATGCTGCTGATCTATTTGCACTTTTTTTTAAGTATTCTAAATTGATTTTTTTACACAGTCATTTCCATTACAGTCCATTTCCCACATATGTGCTCTGTCCAGCTTCTTCTTATTTTGACTGTACAGTTTCTGCTAAAGTGTCTAATTTAGGCTAATTTGTAAATGTAATAAATATATCAAAATATTTAAATTAAAAAACAAGATAGATAATGTATACATGGCATAACATTAAGGTGTGTATTTCGACCTTAGTTAAAATTTTTGATATTTGGAGCATTTTTACATTTACATTTATTCGCATATCAAACACTTTTATCCAAAGTGACTCATAAAAGTGCTCAACATAATGAAAGAGCATCAATCTGTTTCAGAACTAGTGTTATAGGACAAGAGTACCAAATTGAACATCAGAAGTATAAAACTCTAAACCAAACAGAACACAAAACTAGTTAATCCTTCTTTAGATTCAACAATCTATCAAAGCCATCATCAATTAGACAAATATTCACTGAACAAGCACTGTAAGTCTTCAAACACTTCAACTCATAGAGTGAGTCACAAATTGAATAAAGGTGGGCAGCATGATCCGCCAGATAGGAGCTACACATGAAAACAGTCTGGACTGAGAGTTGATGCCGCGGAGAGGTGGCATCACCAGATGTCATTTACTAATCCACCTGAGTGGACAAGATGGAGTATAGGACCTCAAAAGTGCCTCCATACACTTAGTTGTGAATCCACTGACTACTCTGCAGGCAAACATCCAGGGTCTGAAGTTAATTTCTGCTGCTACAGGGGTCTCTACAGAGACCTGAAATGAGAGGTGACATGCACCCATCTTGGACATGCCGCTGCATTTTGAATCATCTATCGCGGCTTCATAGCACATTCAGATATACCAGCCAGTAGAGAGTTGCAGTACTCCAGACGTGACAAGACCAATGCCTTTACCAGGAGTTGTGATGCATATTCCATCAGATGCAGTCTGATCTTGTGGATTTTATACAGCATGAATTGATATGAATCAGGTTCACAGTTCTGAAGGACAGTTGTCATCGATCACCACACCAAAGGTTGCGTACTGACTTAGCAAATGTTAGCGATAATGAGCTGAGCTGAACCGACATAGGGTGTTGAATAGACAGGCTGGCTAGGGTAACAAAGAGGTCCGCCTTTGCTAGGTGGAGCTAAAGATGGTGCTCCTTCATACAGTGAGACAAGCTGAGATCCTAATGGAGACCTTGTGGTCCTCTGGAGGGAACTACAGGTAGACCTGAGTATGATCAGCATGGCATTGATAAGAGAAATCAAGGGACTGGATGACATGGCATAGTGAGGTGGTGTACAGAGAGAAGAGGACCAGGTGCTGATCCTTGGGGTGCAACCTTGCTTGCCAGATACACACTTGACATCTCTCTTCGACAGGATACCCAAGAGGTAGGACTCAAACCATCTGACAGCAGTCCCATTGATGCTAAGGTCAGCAAGGTTGACAAGGAGCACATGATAGTTTACTGTGTCAAAAGCAGAGGGGAGATCTTGAAGGATGAGGATGGATGACAAGTGTCATCAATAGCTAGTAGAGCTGTCTAAGTGAAAGGGCCCCTTTTGAAGCACAGTGGATCAGGACCAAGCAATCAGTTCTGCACATGGAAAGAAGAGACTTTCCACGTTCAAGTATTTTGAATTGAAGGAGAAGTTGGTCTGCTTGAGATTGGACTGAGTGTGGGCTATTTGGGGAGTTTTTAATTGTTAATTGTTTACTTCAAAGAGAACAATATCAAACTCTTGCTTATTAAATATTTTGCTGCAGTGCATAATAGAACGTGATTACATGTATTAGCAGAGTATGTAAAATATACTGCATGTTATTTAATACCATTTCACAAGATCATGGAGTTAAAAATAAAGCCCCGATAGGCTTGTGGTAGCTGAAATAGCTTTCATTTACATCAGATTTCAAAGCCAAGGGATATAAAAATTGCACTGATTGATGTACTATTGTTAATTGTTGGTTGCGGAGGGTAACTGTATTTTTAAATAAACTAACATTTTTTGAAAGAAGTTCCCAGTGGAGAGTTAAAATCTGTGTTGAAGCGGATATGCTGTCAAGCTCCCAGCCACAGGCGTGACTCTACCGGCATTTCAATAACTTATAGGGGGATTTGTTCTGCTTTCAGGAGTGGCTATTGGACGCACAAAAATGAAAGATCTACAAATAAACTCTTCTCAAGGTAAATTTCAAAGAGTAAATTAAAAAGAAGACAATTTTGAAAATTTGCCAATGCTTTTTTTTTTTTAAATATGGTTTTTGTAATTTCAAACAATTCATGTAGCATGATCTTTTGGAAAATTACAAAAAATAACTCCTATTCAAAAAATGTATACATCTTGATCTATTTGAGAGCTGAGTCGATTTAAGTTCCTACCCTCTTCTACAGCAATGAGCTTTGGGTAGTGACCAACAGAACTCGGCTGTAGATACAAATGGCAAAAAGGAGCTCAAGTCACAGGGTGTCTGGGCTCAGCCTTAGAGCCTGGGTGAGGAGTGCAGACATTCGGGAGGAGCTGAAAGTACACTATAAAAACTGCAAATGTAATGGTAAAAACACTGTGAATGGTGAAAGTAAAATATCTTTTCTAAAAAAACAGAAAAGTTACCTTATGTTCTACAGAAAAGCCAAGCAAAATGACACCTTTTATTGGCTAACTAAAAAGATTACAATATGCAAGCTTTTGAGGCCCCTTCTTCAGGCAAGATGTAATCTTTCCCTACATTCATAATGGCTAACACGGCACAACACCCTAGTACTACTTATGTTCTACAGAAAATTACCTGAATATCTTAAATAATATATTTCACTACTCTTTACAGCCAAGTTCTGTACAATTGATATTTTTCTACCCTCGAAATATGCTGCATACCGTTTACTTTTGCATTACGGTTACACTTAAAAAGTTACTGTTAATTTTACAGTATAAATCTGTTAAATAGCGAAGGTAAACAACTGTAAAATGTAAAGCAGTAAAGCGCTATTTCAGAAACACCAAAGTTACGATACTGGCATAAGGAAACGTCCCCTTTTACCATATTGTTCTTGGTCACCCACAAACCTTTGCACAGTAGGGAAAAAAAGTAAACAAAGTTAGCAGACTTGTTTTTCCCTTTGTGCTGAAGGTTTTTTGAGGTTACAGAAGCTGATTTATGGTGGGTTGTATTCGATACGCTGGCATACCTGCAGCACACCATAAACCATAAAACAAACTTTATTTCTCCACTAGACAATGTGCCATAACTTCCTTAAACATTGAATTCTTTTCAATGCATATGATTAAATGATACAACACGTTTGCTATTGGTTGTTGTTACTTTACTAATGCAGACTGCGCACTGATATTTGATTCTGACAACATTTTCTAATGGTTTAACTATTGGTGTATTTATTACAGTATATGTATTTCAGGTTATGGTTAAACATTCACTTCTATTGTAATGTGTTATAAAGAAAAAAACAGTTATTTTCTATAAAGTTTTACCGTAGACCTGAAAATATTGTCACCTTCTTTTTTACAGTAAAATTTTGGCAACCACAGCTGCCAGTTTTTTACTGTAAATTTAACATTTTATTTTTTACAGTGTATAGCCTCTGTTCCTCTGCATCGAAAGGAGCCAGTTGAGGTGTTTCAGACATGTAGTTAGAATGTCTCCTGGACTCCTCCCTGTGGAGGTAATTGGCATTTCCATTCAGGAGAAGCCCTTGGACATGTTGCAGAGGCTATATGTCCAATCTGGCCTTGGACCGCCTCAGTATCCTCACAGAGTATTTTGGAGTAGGAGATGGCGAGAAGAGACGTTTGGGCATCAATGCCTAGGCTGCTGTCCCTGTGACCAGGACTGGATAAGTGGTAGAAAATGGATGTTGTAATGGATCTAGTCCAGATATCTCATCAAAAATCAAACTTTCCATATAATTTTGAACTAAATCACTCCATGTGAGCTAAGTTGTTTTATGCAGACAGACATGACAATGACTATAGATGCTTCACTTTTTATGCAAACTTACCTAAAAATCCCAGTATGGGAACACTAATTTTGCCTTCAACTAATTTTAAGTAAAATTTCTTGCACTCTAATGAGACAATGGATCAATTCTATAAATTGAAAAACCATCTCTCTTCTGAACTCTTCAATTGCCCGAAAGTTGGAACAACTTTGGTCATCAGCCAGCATGATAAGGAACGCCTGTGAGGGTTTGTAGACCAGGACAAACTATGATCTGTCAAAAGCAGAAATACACTACCGTATCTATTTCAGGAAGAAATTAATTTGTCTGATTGGACCTGAGATGATCTCTTCAGGTTTCTTTGTGAAATATTTCTAAGGACCATTCCTTCATTAGGAGCAAGCGGCAGTGAAACCAGGCCACTGTCAACCTTTTTCAACTAATGGAAGTGTAGAGTTCATTATTTAGAAGTGGAAAGCGACAATCAAGAGAGACAACTCAAAAGAGAATCGGGCAGGCCTGTTCAGGAAGTGTTAAATTTGCCAAAAACCATAAGCAAAGCGGTAAACGAAAACTGTAAGTCTTCTAGCAGGCATGAAATCAAAAATCAAAAGAAAAGTGAAAAATAAATGAAATTGTTCAAGAAGCTATCCTTCTCGTGCAGATAAGCATTTTTTGGAAAACAGAGTGCTGACAGTAAATGATCCGTGTCTGTCTTTTAGTGCCAGCTGCTGGATCATCATGCACACGCACGCAAACAGGCTACACGCATGTGAACACACCTTAACAACACATGGCATCATAACAACAAAAATGAATAAACAGTGCCAGTGCTGCTACCGTCAACGGCATCCCTCAAATTAAAGATAAAACAAAAGAGAAAAATCTTGAAATCACGAATATCCAGAGCATTTCCTAAATTATGAAACATACCGTAGAGTGCAACTTATGATCAACCGTACACTAAGAGCGGAATACTTTATGCAGGTTTTGGCTTTAAGTTACCCAATTTGTGCATTATTAATTAATAATACAATTGCATCATTTTAGGTACATAAACTTATACTTGTTAATAATCTGAGTTACTGACCACAAAGAATTTCTTTTTCTTTTTTTTATTATGGGGATGTCAGTAGTTTGCCATATGTGGGAGCTTTTCTTGATAGTGCTCTGCCATTTTGTAGCATGGATGCCATCATATTGTTAATAGATACAACACCTGCTGGCCCGTGATGTCATTATCTTGCCCCTATAAAAGATGGTGGCAATAATGACTTGGTGCTCTAGTTTTATAGCAACCAAACCGTCTTTGTTGTTATTAAGTTAAAAAAAATTAGGGTGTCACACTGCAACAAATTAAGCAAGTGAACAGTACTTATAACGTTAAACCTTATTTTCCTTATTGTAAGAATTATTGACTTATTGAAAAATTGACATTTATGATTATTTAGCTTACTTGGCAGATTTATTTTCTAAATAAAAGCAAAACAACTCCCATTTCATTTTTGTCAAGTTTTTGCATATGAATTGTTTGCAATGCAGGACTTTTGTGTGGCAGCATAACTCTGATTTTTTTTAATAATATTTTAGCCGTTTATATTTTTGCTGCATTTTCTTTCCTCTTGACCTCTTGATTGTCCTTAGGTAATGATTTCTGTATGTCTTTTTACTCATCATCAATAATTTTGTTTTTGGCTTCTGATCTCTTGCACCAAAGTTCACCACAGCACTATTAGGTCGCTCTGATATCACGGTCATATGAACTGCAGAAACCCAATTGGTGAATTTAGTTTAAAAATGCAACCATCCAAATTAATGAATTTCAAAAAGTTGGAAAAAATGCAATTCTCATTACTTTTTTAAAACACAGATTTAATTTTAAACACAGATCTGACATCCTCACTGTGTCTCAAATCTTTACGTTAAGGAGGGTGGAAAAAGCTACCTTCTTTGAGTTTAATGGCCTTACTTTCCTTTCTGAGGGAGCCCCAGTTCTAAACAATTATTTTAAGTAGCACATTATTTTTGATTGCTCTGCGCAAAGGCACTTTAATGCCCCATTGACTGTTGAATTTATAAATATAATTTTAACTGACCTGGATTACTGGGATTTTGGCTCCTTTTCAGTAATGAGCTACACTTCTTCCTTGGGACTGATGACCACCGTATTCAGATACATACCATCGACATCAGGGGTGAGCAGCGATGTTCCTGAAGGGCCGCAGTGGTTACAGGTTTTTCTTCCATCCTAGCTTCTTAAATTAAAGTCAATTATTGCTGATGAAGCACTAATTGCTCAAATGACATTTTCATGCTTCATTTTAGTGGTCTCTCTTGTTAAGGTTTCCCTCCCTTAATTGTTTATTTCAGTCTTAAACAACTGCATTCTCTGTTTTTAATGGCTCCTTATTAACAATTAAGATGCAAATGACAAATGAGCCAGCAGTACTCCAACTTGTTTCCATTTACACCTCATCATGCACTGTTTCGTTTAACAAAACACTCAAGAGAAGAATGTTTTAGGAATCAAATCATTTGGATGATATCCTTGGAAAGGAAAAAAATCGATGATATTAGAACCAAACATTGCAGTCTAACAAGCCATAAAATTAAATAATGTCTGAGACTGGCAAGGATTGGTTTCTAATTTAGTAATCGGGTTGGAACATAAATCTGCAGCCACTGCGGCCCTCTAGGAAAGACGTTGCCCACCCTGATCTAGATGTCATTCTGTAAAAGATCATAGTGGGTGTCACTGTGGTTTGCGTGACCTATAGTGGTTGAAGTGTCACAAACTTCTAGTGACTTCCCTTTGGTGCCACTTAAGGGGCCTCGCAGGAAATGCCTTACTATTCATCGGTCAATTTACTAAACCACAGTAGTCTAATGTTAGGATCATGGCGAGAATTCCCAGTTGTTCTAGTAGGTTCACCAGTCCATTACAGGGTACACTCACTCACACTGAGACAGTCAGAGTCGCTAGCTAATCTAAAATGCATGTGTTCGGTACATGGGAGCTATAATGGAGAGAAAAACCCACACAGACATAGGAAAAATGTGCAAATCCACGCACAGTGTTATTACGGTGTCTTTAACCCAGGGCCTGTGAACAAACTGTGGTGATTGCTGCTCCACTGTCCCCCATAAATCCTACATTAACAACAGAACAGCAACACATTCACTTATTTTAAAACCTACTTTACCCAATTAAGGAAATGGCAGGGTATCAGACTGGATGGCATGCCAATCCACTACAAGCTGGGTGGCAGATGACTCGTCACTCTGTGACTGTGGCGCTTGACATGCCCGGGGTAGCAGACATGAGCACCAAACTTTGAGCCTGTTATCAGAATCCAGGAAAATCTATAATGTACCGCAACGAATAAAAAAAGCCTCCAGGCCTGAATCGAAAGACAAGCTCACAAGAAAAACGAAAGTTTACTTTCATCTTGCAATGTGTGAATAGTCAGGTGTCAAAAGAAGAAAAGTGGATGCGCCACACTGAGTCTGCAACATTTCAGAGTCTCCATTGTGGACGTGGCCTTGTGCTCCTATGTAGGTGTACGCATGAGTGGTGATGAGGCACGCCGCTGAGAATGGACCTGCCCCGAGGTCACACAATAAGTTAATCAAGCTGACACAAAGACAAATTGTAATTTGCACCCTTTAGTCTAAGCATGGAGCCAGCACCTTGAATTGGAGCTCTTCTACTTTTCTGCACTTTACTGTAACATTTTGTCACCGCAAATGTGCTCTTGTGTTGTTTCTTCTCCCGCATGTGGTAAGGGTGTGTACTAAATAAACATCTGTAAAAAAAGGAAAGAAAAAAAACAGGTGCTGCTAAGTGGTGAAAATTTGATAGATACAAGGAAGGCATGTTACATTACTTAGTCAGTGGCATCACTTTAAAGTTTTCCAGAACAGACTGGTGCAGAAAGAATCAGCAAAACTAGGATGACCAGTTGTCCGGTATTTGCCTAGGCAGCGTTCTATATTATTACCAATTTACGTGTTCAAAAATCTTCATTTGACCCATATTAGACATTGCTAGTAAACAGTTATTACTCTGAGGGCATTTCAGCCTACAGCACCCTGATAGCTGCACATCAGTGTTTTATGTTTCATCACCAGTCAAGTCAGTTCTATTCAAAATAGACAAAATGTGACCAATCATATGTCAAACTTAACACTTCCATACTGGCATTACACAAAAGAATCAGGTGATGTACATTGCAATTCTTCTTATTTCAGCTGCTCCCGTTAGGGATTGCCACAGCAGATCATCTTCTTCCATATCTTTCTGTCCTCGTCATCTTGTTCTGTTACACCCATCACCTGCATGTCCTCTCTCACCACATCCATAAACCTTTGCTTAGGCCTTCCTCTTTTCCTCTTTCCTGGCAGCTCTACCCTTAGCATCCTTCTCCCAATATACCCAGCATCTCTCCTCTGCACATGACCAAACCAACGCAATCTCGCCTCTCTGACTTTATCTCCCAACCGTCCAACTTCAGCTGACCCTCTAATGTACTCATTTCTAATCCTATCCATCCTCGTCATACCCAATGCAAATCTTAGCATCTTTAACTCTGCCACCTCCAGCTCTGTCTCCTGCTTTCTGGTCAGTGCCACTGTCTCCAACCCATATAACATAGCTGGTCTTACTACCATCCTGTAGACCTTCCCTTTCACTCTTGCTGATACCCGTCTGTCACAAATCACTCCTGACACTCTTCTCCACCCATTCCACCCTGCCTGCACTCTCTTCTTCACCTCTCTTCTACAATCCCCATTAATTCTGTACTGTTGATCCCAAGTATTTAAACTCATCCACCTTCACCAACTCTACTCCCTGCATCCTCACAATTCCACTGACCTCCCTCTCATTTACACACATGTATTCTGTCTTGTTCCTACTGACCTTCATTACTCTCCTCTCTAGAGCGTATCTCCACCTCTCCAGGGTCTCTTCAGCCTCCTCCCTACTATTGCTACAGATCACAATGTCATCAGCAAACATCATAGCCCATGGGGTCTCCTGTCTAATCCCGTCTGTCAAGCTGTCCATCACCATTTCAAATAAGAAAGGGCTCAGAGCCGATCCCTGATGTAATCCCACCTCCAACTTTAATGTATCCGCCACTCCTACCGCAGACTTTACCACTGTCACACTTCCCTTGTACATATCCTGTACAACTCTTACGTACTTCTCTGCCACTCCTGACTTCCTCATTCCTCATACAATACCACAGCTCCTCTCCAGGCACCCTGTCATATGCTTTCTCCAGGTCCACAAAGACGCAATGCAACTCCTTCTGGCCTTCCTTAAACTTCTCCATCAACATCCTCAGAGCAAACATCACATCTGTGGTGCTCTTTCTTGGCAAGAAACCATACTTCTGCTCACTAATCATCACCTCACTTCTTAACCTAGCTTCCACTACTCTTTCCCATAACTTCATGCTGTGGCACATCAATTGTATCCCCCTGTAGTTACTGCAGTCCTGCACATCCCCCTTATTCTTAAATATCGGCACCAGTACACTTCTTCTCCACTCCTCAGGCATCCTCTCACTTTGCAAGATTCCATTAAACAATCTGGTTAAAAACTCCACTGCCATCTCTCCTAGACACATCCATGCTTCCATAGGTATGTCATCTGGACCAACGGCCTTTCCATTTTTCATCCTCTTCAAAGCTGTCCTTACTTCCTCCTTGCTAATCCATTTATTGCTAATGCATTCACTACATCGTCCAGCATCTTCTCTCTCTCATTCTCTTCATTCATCAGTACTCTTTCCATCTGCTCAACACACTCTCCTCGCTTGTGAGTACATTTCCATCTTTATCCTTTATCACCCTAACCTACTGCACATCTTTCCCAGCTCGGTCCCTCTGTCTAGCCAATCGGTACAGGTCATTTTCTCCCTCCTTAGTGTCCAACCTCTCATACAACTCATCATACATCTTTTCTTTAGCCTTCGCCACCTCTCTCTTCACCTTGCACCTTATCTCCTTGTACTCTTGTCTACTTTCTACATCTCTCTGACTATCCCACTTCTTCTTTGCCATCCTCTTCCTCTGTATACTCTCCTATATTTCCTCATTCCACCACCAGGTTTCCTTTTCCTCCTTCCTCTTTCCAGATGTCACGCCAAGCACCCTTCTTGCTGTCACCCTTACTACATCTGCTGTAGTTGCCCAACTGTCTGGTAACTCTTCACTGCCACCCAGTGCCTCTCTCACCTCCTCCGTAAACTCAACCTTGCAGTCTTCCTTTTTCAACTTCCACCATTTGATCCTTGGCTCTGCCCTCACTCTCTTCCTCTTCTTGATCTCCAACGTCATCCTAAAGACCACCATCCTATACTGCTTTGCTACACTTTCCCTTGCCACCACTTTGCAGTCTTCAATCTCCTTCAGATCAACTCTTCTGCATAGGATATAATCTACCTGTGTGCATCTTCCTCCACTCTTGTACGTAACCCTATGTTTCTCCCTCTTCTTAAAATACGTATTCACCACAGCCATGTCCATCCTTTTGGCAAAATCCACTATCTTCTGACCTTCTTCATTCCTCTCCTTGACACCATACCTATCCATCACCTCCTCGTCTCCACTGTTCCTTTCACCAACATGCCCATTGAAATCTGCTCCAATCACCACTTTCTGCCCCTTGTGTACACTGTTCATCACTTCATCCAACTCACTCCAAAAATCTTCTTTCTCACCCATCACACACCCAACGTGCGGTGCATATGCACTAACAAGATTCATCATCACACCTCCAATTTCCAGCTTCATAATCATTACTCTGTCTTGACACTCTTTTCACCTCCAAAACACTCTTGACATACTGTTCCTTCAGAATAACTCCTACCCCATTTCTCCTCCCATCCACACCATGATAGAACAATTTGAATCCACCTGTGATCCACCAGGCCTTACTCCCCTTCCATTTAGTCTCTTTCACACACAATACATCAACCTTCCTTCTTTCCATCATATCTGCTAACTCTCTCCCCTTACCAGTCATACTACCAACATTCAAAGTTCTTACCCTCAGTTCCACTCTCTCTCTCTTTCCTCCTGTCGTCCTGCCTCCGGACACGTCTCCCCCCTCTTCTTCTCCTTCTTCTTCTTCGGCCAACAGTAGCCCAATTTCCGCCAGCACCCTGTTGGCTAACATTGCTGGTGGTGGTCGTTGTTAACCCGGGGCTCGAACGATCTGGTATGGAAATTTGTATTGTTGTCCACATATTGATTTGGCAAAATTTTACACCGGATGCCCTTCCTGACGTAACCCTCTCCATTTATTTGGGCTTGGGACCAGCACAAAGAAACACACTGGTTTGTGCATTCCCTGTGGCTGGGTTAGATGATGTACACTGCAATTAAGAAGACTAAAAGGATCATTGGCTATGCAGATGTTATGAACTTGAAAGTCCCAAAGCAAAACTCAAAAATGTTCACTGTGGTGGGATTACCGTCAGACTCCAGTTAGAAATAAAAAGGGCAATGAAGAATCCTGATAATAAAAGATTTCTTTTCACAAAAAATGCGAAGTGAGGTTTTTATTTTTTTAACAGTGGCTGGAGTGCTAATCCTGCCCTCCACCCCTAGGTTTTCACTGTAAGGACCTGCTTACACGGTTGGGTGCAGATTAATGTCATACCCATCTCTTAGGAAATCCCCCAGAAAACACAAGCTATACAAATACATAGAAACTAAATACCCAAAAAATGTAACATAAATTAAGGAATCCAAAGTGAAGAAAACTGATATAAAAACAGCATCTGAACCCAAGCCTTGACCCTGTCTAACACATAACAATAGCACAATGAGTAGCATACAAGTCAAGGAAGGTTATCCTTAAGTTTTATGTAACCCACTAGTGAAGCCTCATCTGGAGTTCTGTGTGCAGTTTTTGCCTTTATAATAGAAACACTGACATAGCAGCAGTAGAGAAAGTCCAGAGAAGAGCAACTAGTCTGAGCTATGAGGAAAGACTGAAAAGAGTTGAACCTTAACAGTTTAGCACCACAGTGAAAATACATAAATTTGTTCCTGACACCAATGTAAAATCAGAGTGTTACTCTATTTTACTTATTATATGTTATTGAGCAAAATCTACTTGAATTACCTCATAGTTGGCACATGGAGCAGAAACTTCTCAGAAACGTCAGCTGTGCAATAACTCGGGTGGGTCTCACAAGTTCTATGTTACACAATTTGTGGCAATCAAATGTCATAGTTTCCATTTGAACATTACAGTGGTGAGACTCTAATCATTAAGAGGTATTAAGATGGTTGTGGTTATATACATGTAAATAATTTTTGTGAAAAATAAAAATGATCCACAATATAGTTAACAAGAAAAAATAATTGGCAGTAAAATGCTATGCTGATTTTGCATTCTTTTTTCAGACACCTACTACCTTCTATTCACATGTGTTACACTGTCAAAGGTGAGACAGGGTAGACGCAAATAAGGTTTGGGGCAGCCACCCGTATAATTTCTCCTGGCTAGAAAAGAGTTGTGTACAGAATACATATGTGCACAGGTTCGAGACCAAAACAGAACTGATTTGCTGGCACAAGGATGGTGGCTTTAAGGGAGTGCGGAGGAGGTGACATCATCCATAGGGCTGGAACCGGAAGTGACATCATGAGTGGTGATGGAACCAGATGTGGCATCACTGGGGCTGGAACCAGAAGTGAAATCATCAGTGAGGGGGAAAAAACAGAAAGTGCCGTCATTGAGGCCAGAAACAGAAGTAATATCATCGGGGCCAAGCAGAATTTCCCATAACTGGCCTCTGGAGAAGTGAGAGAAAGAGTTAGTGCACTCCGCCACCCATTAGTCTGGCATTTACTGGCAATTACTCTCATTTGGGCCCTTTAGCCACCTCCCATGCACACGTGTGTGGCAGCATGAATATACTCACATATGGCACCACAGACTAAAAGACAAGGCAACTTGTAGGTAGTGGCCATCTATAGATCGCTTAATATGAGTTAACTTGTATTTAGGAGTCATCGTGTTCAGCAAATGGAGACTAACAGGTAGCATGTGCTATTATTTGGTTTCATTTCACTTTTATTTTTGGTTTTCCCACAATGGTGTCATGGACTGGGAGTCTCAGACACTGAAGATTTCCAAAAGCACTTCCAAAAATGCCCACTAGATGGGGGTATACTGCCAAACCCAAGACAAGAACAAAATCTTTATAAATAAAAAAAGATTAATTTCACAAAATGCTCTATAAGAAAAAGTTAGCTCCAGAGAGCACCAAAGGCAAAATGGAATTGATTGTTTCAAAGTCAGTCCCAATACAGATATTCAAAGAATAGTCGAAAAACAAAGCAAACGTCAAAAATGACAAAGAATCACAAGTCAAAATGAACCGCCAGGAAAAATGGAAGACCCTAGGAGAGGACAAAGGGAAGTTCCTGGTGGTGATTGGCAGGTGGCTCCACCTCTTTAGGGACCACCCACCAAATACACAGAACATAGCAAAAGCAAATGATGTACGCAGACAAAACCAAAAAGGAAAGAAAGATGACCATAATCATCATAAATATATGAATCAAAAATGAACATGTGATTGTCGCCGATCGGCCTCCTCTTAGGCTGGGCTGAAGAATCACAGACACGGGTCGTAGCAGAGCAACGACATTTGTATAAACTGCCTACGTCGACCGAACACAACACACTATGCAAAACGTTCACAACCCGTGAGTGCAATTGTGATTCACGACTCTGCGCAACTCAAATTCAGAAAACACACAACCCAAAACTTGTTGCAACCCACAGTTTAAGAACCTATGTATTAAATATATTCTTTTACATTGTGAGTCAGTAAAGTAGCACTGTTTATTGTCATCAGGCAAGAGTACAGGGGGAGAAAAGGTTATGGCATTAAGCTATGCTCTACCGTCTCCAATGAGTCTGATAGTAGATGGACGCCATTTTGGTTGTGGTGCTGGCAGTCTGCTTGTGGTCTGTGTTCATATCCTTCTGGCTACTGTAATTTCAAAACTCCTTTCCCCAAGACCCCTTTATATCAGTTCCTATAACGTGTGCACTAGTGTACATCACACATTTGGCTTTATCGCTTTCTCTATGCCCCACAATTAACCTTCATTGAAAACTCTGGGATGCATAGAGAATGAACAAATATTAACTTAATGGAAACTAAATGTAAAATAAAAACCCCTCTTAATTTTTCAAAATGGTCACTGACCTGACTGTTAGATCTTGACAAGTAAGAGTAAATTGGAGCGAAAAAGCAAAGCAAAACAGGGAGAACATGAGACAGACAAGAGTGAGACAAGCAGTCGACTACAAGAGGCTCCCAACCTGAATTTTGTGTTTTGGCTAAAATCAGCTTTAAATATGCAGCTTAATGCCAAAGGAGCCCCAGGTTAGGATGTCATGTATACTTAAGCTGAGCAGTACGAGATGCCTAAAGGCAAAATGAGTGTGATCAAGGGCAAGACAAAGCCTTGCTGCCAGGTGAACTGCTATATACTGTATATGCTGCCTTTTTGTTTCCCACCCATCATATGATGAGTTTTAATTTTGTTTTAGATATGAATAGAACATTATGGGTTGAACTACAATGTATTAAATGGAACAGGAAACAACCTGGGGAAGGTCCCACCTAACCTGAGCTCCTTTGATGGTTTCTAATACCATCAGAATGAATTTCCCAGAAGATCTGGTTAGGAGCAAAGGCCAAAAGTTAAAAATAATTCTCCAGTCTTTTTGGTAGAATGGTATGGCTGATAGTATGAAAGGTCACACATTAGCTGAGTGACACAGACAATAACGGCCACCCTTTCCAGGGTTGTTGAATAAGTCTGTACTTGTGCATGATTAGCTGCGTGTCTCAGGGACACTCGACGAGAGCTGAAAAAGCTGAAGGACAAAACCAGCAAACAAAGAAAGCGAGCCCGTCTCTTTCCGCCTCTGTAAACATTTCGAACATCCTTCATGTGAGAAAGCAAGCAAGCCCACTTTAGACACCTTTCTTGCTGCTTCATTTTGCTCGCCAGGTGTCATGTGGCCCAGCCATATCCTTTAAAGTAAGCTCTGTTATTTTGTTTGTTTTCTGCTCAAATCCCCAAGCTAAAAGGTTACTTTCTGGTTCAATGCCCTGTGAAAGGAGCTGACAATTAGTAAAGTGAGAGAGCGAGAGACTTCGGCACAGCTCGGCTTTTTCTGATTCGCGCCATTTAAGCCAGCACACTGACAGGCTTAAGTGTGACAGATCGCTTGTTCAGATTCCAAGGAAGTCAGTCGGCTATTTTTTCTTTACTCTTTCTTTTCTTGGTGCACGTCTGTTTTTTTTTTTTTTGTTTTTTTTTTTGATGAATAGAGAGGCGTCCATAATTTTTATCTGCTAAAAATTAAAAACAGACAAACTGTGTGCAACAGCAATAGACAATAGACTGGCACCTTCTCCAAGGTTGATACTCCTACGTCTGATGCCACCTGAATATGAGAATGTTATTTTATGTTACAGTCGGATTGATGAGCTCATGGTGGCTTGGCAAAGATGATGAAATGAAAAGCAGAATACCAAGAGATGGACTGTTCAACTGTACGTTTGTGCATAATGTCATCTATTGTTCTAAAATTCACTTCATGCAGTTCAAGACTGGAAATTGCTGAGGCTACTACAGCTGCATCAGTCAGTCTATGTAAGTAAATGCCGACCCTTCAATGGCACATCATAATCATAATGTCAAGGTTTCATTGCTGTGCCTTTGAGAAAAGATTGTATTGCTATGCCTGCATTTCTGGCATCACTACCCAACAAAAAAGCAGCATTTCAAAGCCATGCACCATTTGCAATAGTGACAGAATCATGACCACTTTATCTCTAAAATCTCCAAAGGGAAGCTAAAATGACAGGTCAAGGTATTGAAGCAGACATGTTGGAGGCATTTAGCCCCTGATCCCTTATAATTATTTCCAGATGGTTGCTTAAAAAAATAACAGAATACCACTGCCCTAGAGCAGCCTCAGTTCATCCAAAGAAGCTACTTGTAGTTTATAACATGTGCTCGATGGACTAGAAGTGACAAAGGCACCCAAATAAAATAATCCTAACAATTAGAGAGAAAGAACAAATTCATTGTGACATTTTGGTCATATTTTTAAATATGACACAATGAGTAGCATTGTCACCTCAACACATTTTGGGTTTCCAGCTCAGATGGCCATTGTATCATCACAGGGTGTTTTCTCACTCTGAAGAAATCATGAGGTTGCCAAGTCAAGAGCACCAACAAGCATGGATGCATAGGGCAGGGAGAGGTCCTGCAATAAAATCTTCAGAAGACCCATAATGGCAGTAATGCCAATGTGGGAAGGCAAGGACACTGTCATGTGTCAAAGGTTATGTGTATTTTATGTTTTATTATTGTTTATGTTTGTTTTCAGTTTTTATTTTTTATGTTATTTTAATCGGTTTCATATGTGATTTTCTATTGGTGTACTGTCTATTTAAATATATCTTCCATGTGGGTGGAACCAAAAGAGGTGTGTCCACCTGTCAACCTCCATTTAGGAACTGCCCTCTGCACTATAAAGGCTGTGGGGACTGGCAGTTCAATGGGAATCATTCGTTATCATGAATTGTGATTTTACTGTTTATGGTTGGATTTTCTGTTTTTTTTTTTATTATTTTGCTCTATTTTGGGATTCTGATTACTGGATTATGTTTTTGGGACTTGTTATTTGACAGCTGCATTGTAGACAATTCTTCTTAATTCTTTTTGAGCTTTTGTTATTTTTCTCTTTCTCTTTATTTTATAATGATTCTTTTTCCAAGCCAAGGTTTTGTGGTTTCTCCTTCTCTTGGAACACACTGGAACATTTAAGTTATTTTAAGGCTTAAATCCCTTTTGGGGCGTCAAAGGCCAGAAGCAGGCCTATGGGGTTAGGAGTTTAACCCACTTTGGAGTGAGGCTTAATCCAGACAAAAGACACTACAGCACAATCAGTAGGTGCCAGGGATGCCAGATATTCTGTCTACAGACCAAGTAGATGCAAAACCTTCTGGTTGCTAATTGCATGTTGAGGACATTATGAAATATGTTTTTATTATTTTTTACCATATGGATTTGTTATTTGGTAACTTCCCACCTCAACAATTTGCAGTCAGTTTTGCCTCATGCCTTTTGCCTACAATAATCTGAGTTTTAAGATCCCAGTGTCCCATTTTTGCACTTCTATGTATTTATCAATTATTTTTGTACTGTTAAAAAATGTTATTGTGACAATAACATCATCTTGGTGTCATCTTTTTGGTTGCTTTTATTGCAGGCTCCACCATCTTGTGCTCATTTTGTGTGGCTGCACTCATGTTGTCTGTGGAAACAACATCTTTGCTAGTCACATGATCAGATGTCACCCTGATGGGCATATTCATTGCATTTTCTCTTAATGCACATTTTCCACCAAAATTAACACTTTATTAATTCAGTGGTTTGTGTAATCCTAGGATGACCAAAGATTATAGAAACACAAGCCTGTGACTTGACTGAGTAGAGAAGAGGTCGATTACAGAGAATGATTGTTTCAACAGTATTCCATAAACGACCTAAGAGAACCATCTTTGATTAAGAAAAATCTAGAACTTACTGGTCTGCCAGGTGATTTGATAAGCCCATTTTTAAGGTTCTCCTTAAAATAACCATTCATGGCCTTTCTGTCTGGGAAAGGAGCACCAGCTCAATTGGTCAATCGTATTCTCTACTGGGAGGGAATTCTTTTTTTTTAATTCTTAATCTATTCTGTGTCTGATACATAAAGCACCATATTGTCTGCTTGACTCCCTTCCTAATAATCCCCTTTATCTCTGGTTTTGTCTGGAAATGGAAAGTCAGTGGTTCAAAAGTTAATGCAAAAAGTTTTGGTGATAGTGGGAACCCTTGTTGAGTACCTCATTCTAATTTGAAGTACAGTACTTTGAATTTGTGCTGCTAATGTTGACTGAGACTTGTAGACTAGCATAAAGTTGTTTATACCATGCAGATATATGGAACCAAACACAAATCTGTGCAGTACAGTAAATAGATAATCCTATTCGACTATATCATAAGCTTTATCTGCATCGAAAGACAGTACAATTTTTGGTTAGTCAGAATTTGTGAGTGAGTACATTACATTAAACAGGTGCTAAAGGCTGAGTGTCTTCCTTTAATAAATCTGTTTTGGTCTTGTGAGATTACTGATGAAAGTACTTTCTCAGTCTTTCTAGCTAAGAATTACACTAGAGTCTCGACATCATTATTTAGGAGTGAAATTGGTCTATATGATGTATATTGTAACACATTTTCATTTTTCTTTGAAAAAAACTATTTATGTTTAACTGGATGTTTGGGGTACAATTTATCTTTTATAGCTTTTATAAATGTTGTTAATAATAATAGAGTCAACTTAGTTGAAAAACATATAAAACTCAGCTGGGTAGCCATCTTGGCCTGCAGCTTTCCCACTTTGGAGTGAGTTTATGGCATCCTGTAATTTTAAGAATGCCAGTGGTTTCTTAAGTTCTTCAGCTCTGAGAACATTTAGCCTGTGTCTCATTTTCTTTACACTGACAAAAATATAAGGACTTGCAGAACTCCTTTAGTGTTCCAGTTATCTGTTGTGCTCAATGATTTTCTTTACCATTATGCTGGTAATTCCTATGTTTTGCATTGTAAACCTCCTGCATGTGGATCTGTTTGAGCTAGAATCTTATGAGCCTTATTTCTGTGTTCATAATAATAATGTTGTGATTTAAAAATAAGTTGTCAACAGATTAAATTCTGATGGTAAAGCCATTCTTTTATTATAGAGATCCTTATGGGGAGGGAATTGTGTATTATCAGTGTATTGGGGGGGTATGGTTTTCAAGAGAAACACCATATGGTTGGTGATATTCCATGTTTTAGGTAAACCCCACCCTGATTCAATATCACCCAAATAAACAATGTATTTGAATAGAGATGGAATCAGAATATCATAAAAAAGTAATTAGCTGAAAGAAGTTCAAATCTGGAAATGTGAGGTTTAGTAAACACAGCCCAAGATTTGAGATAAGAATTGAAAGTAGACAAACATAAGGAGAGTTATCAGTTATCAGAACAGTGAATAACACAAAAATGTTTGACATAAATCTTAGTAAAGGGGAAGAAAAGAGTTTAAAAATCAAATTATTTAAATACTCAGACAATTACTCTAGATATTATGTTGTATGCATAGACTTGAACAATGAGCGCTTCATACTGCTAGAACGACTTTTGTGAGAAGTCACCTTGAAGCCTATGTTATGTAATTATGGGTGCTCAAAATAGCGGTGCCCATAATGAAAACAAGATGACACTGCAGAAGAACATACTAATTTTTAACCACTTCAAAAAAACAAATGAGATGACCAGATTTATTGACCTCTAAAACCCCCAAAACAAACTCTCCATTATTTTTAGAAGCCAAGGAGAAACTGTAAATAATTAAACATAAATATCAGATCATGACCACCATGGTGATGAACTTTGAATTTAAAAAGAAGTCTATATAAATGAAGAATACTTGGTTACACCTGCAATGAGGAAGTCATGTGCTCAGGAAGTCTGTTCCCAATTGGACCACCATCAATTCAAAGGGCCTATTGTTTGTACTTGAACTCGGGTCTGTGGAGTTGTCTGCTAGCGGTCCTAACCAGCACTGGTCAAAGGTGTTCACTGGACAGCATGAGGCCAAAAAACAATGGAAAAATAAAATTTCTAAATACCTGTAATTTGCACAATACTGTACCACTCTTTGAAACTGGGACTTTATGCTGCTGACTTTTTTATCTATTTGGCATATACTGAAAGGAGCATACGTATGGTTTTCTTGATGGCATTTTCAAATTTAGCACCATCATGTAATGTTCTTCAATAATAAGTAAAGATCAACATGCCACTTGACTTGTCTTTTCTCTTTTTAAACTAGGGGGCTTCTACTCGTTTCGCTTGCCAACCCCCCAGCAACCTCGCGTCTCTGCCGCACGTGTATGTGGATTTCACTTTCACCAAACAACAAAACTTTTAATTCTCACTTATACGCCTCTTCATTGGGAAAAAACACTATGTTTCGTTGATGGCAACACGAATTAACCGATCTACAAGTCTCCGACTTAAACTTTAAAGCCAAACAATATCTATATACTTCTGTCATATCACTGATGTTCATATATTTGATCTCTTTTCGTTTTTACCTTTTCATCAATATCACATTGAATTTTGATTTTGTGTTTGGAATTACATCGTGAGAATGCAACATATAACTGCCCGTGAGTGAATATTATTTCTTTCTCTCTGCAAGAAATGTGTCTGACAATAGCATTCACACAAATGAGAAATGGTTGAACTGTGTGCGTGGTTATGTGGGCAGGACTTTTCCAAATCTCTTTGCATAAGCTCTTGTCTCACTGGGCTTGAAATTTTCTCTCACGGGATTCCACTTTCACCAAACAACAAATCTTTTAATTCTCGAGTATATGCCTTTTCATTGTGTAGAAACACTACTTTTCCCTGATGGCAACACAAATTAGACAACCTACAAGTCTCCAACTTAAAGTTTAAATCCAAACAATATATTCAATCTCTTTTCACTGTTCCGTTATTTCATCGAGTAATAATTTCTGTCTGTTTGCGCTAATGCGATCTTTACTATCATTTTTTTGAGACTTTCGAATTTTCGTACTTCCTTTATCTCTAACCTGCTCTGTATGAGTACCGCGCCAATGTTTTTGAATTCTTTACGACATTCTACTTTGTCATCTACTCTTTGTTTTTTATTTCCAGTCCCGGGCGTGGTTAAATCTCTTGGCACAATGTCTCATCTCGCGGGACTTGAAAGTGTCTCTCTGAGAAAATTGCATCTCGTCTCCTTCCAAGATTTTTTTTTATAATAGAGAGATGATATTTTTAAGCAAGCTAATGATACTGGACTTCTTCATACCTCTCCAAAGGTTTGCACTGAAGAAATGTGACTGGGAAAAGCTTGAACCAGAAATACAAAAGAAAAAAAAAAAGCTGCAAATAAATTGCTGGGGAAAGTTTAGGTTGCACATCCAGAAGGATATAGCAGACACTGCAGGGCCAATTGTTCCAGCCCAGTAGCAGGCTTCCAGCACCCAGTAGAAAGACAATTTCACATACTACAAAAAGCAATATTTTCTTAGATTAGAATCCTCATTAACTATTTGATGGGAAATTGGAAACGCAATACTTAGACAAAATGAGAGTTGTTATAAACATTTCAATAATAAATTAAACTTATTTTGCATAATATTCTGGGGCTTCATATAAAGCTTGCATATGCACAAAAAGATGCTTGTGTACACAACTTCCCACGTAAAAGTGGATGAAAATTAAATGAGAAAGCTTGCATATATTTACGGTAGCTCTTACCCATGTGTTCGCAACATTTTGGTCAAAGTGCGAAAAAACGACACTGTTGATCAAGCAGGGAAAGGTAGCCTAACCAGCTAAGTGATGACTCGCACACAGAATAATTTTAGTTCCCTTTTAAGAGGGCCATTGCTCCGTATTTGTTTTGAAGAACTTTTTTGTTTTTTCATTAGTTTATATCACCTATCCGCTGCTACTAGGAAACTGGTGGACTGGTCAAGAGTATCTCAGCCATGCATGCTGTGCTGGAAACCATTAAGCAACCGGTGAGGCACTACTTCCAGTTTTCATATGGAGCGAGTGTAAATGCATAAAACATGACGTATTTTTGCCAACATTGACATGTAATTTGCAGCAGTGCCTGCTTCTCCTAACATAATCAGAGCAATTGACTGCACTCATATTGTAGTAAGGACACAAAACGAGAATTAAGCTGCTTTTGTTAACCATGAGCTGTGACATTCCATTAGCACACAAGTCATCCAAGATGTGACTCACAAA
The DNA here is from genome assembly GCA_026402145.1 of Polypterus bichir lapradei. Taxonomy (NCBI): domain Eukaryota; kingdom Metazoa; phylum Chordata; class Cladistia; order Polypteriformes; family Polypteridae; genus Polypterus; species Polypterus bichir. Next base: position 2,690,193 of record JANRMT010062844.1, read on the forward strand.
CATCGTGTCTCAGTAGCCTGGGCCAACCTGTGATTCATTTAATTTGTAGTTTTGACAGGCATGATGGTGCTGTATGTGATGGCTGGCCTATTGGAAAGGTAACTGGCTGAACCCTCATGTCATTACATGTGCCAGGTGTTAGCAGCTACCTGCTCGGACCCCCAGAGCACAGAGGAGAGGGTCTATAATGCTGCCAGGTAATCCTGAATGCAGGCGGTGGGGTCTCAATGCGTCAGGAGGGAGAGGCTACTCTACCAGCCAATGACATTCTGCAGCAATGTGGTTGCATATGTATGAGAAACAAGTATGGATGTTTCAGGGTGGTGTAGGAGGCAGTATACATATTTACAAGGTGATTGTGATCTATAAATGATAAATTGTGAAGAAATGTGAGAATGGCAGATTTTAATAAATTAGATTTTTCTTTGGTGTCTATACTTTCGTATTTTCACACTTGAATCCACCCCAAGGTTTATAAATGAGGCCCCTGGTGATGCTGTACTTTACTGCCGTTTAAGGTAGAGAGGCGACTGGTGACATATTTCATACCCCAAAAGTTCTGGACGCCATTAACCTAATAAAATAAACAACAACGCAGTTTGTTGAACTGTAGAGCCAGTGAACTGAACAGCCAATTAAACATAGGCATGAGCTTGTTGGTGGGAGGGGCTTATCAGAGATATTAGGATGGACTTTCTCTTCAAGAGTCCAAACACAACATGGACAAGACAAGCAGACCCTTTTGTGTCATCCCTCTAATAAGAGTCAATTTTTTTTCTTTTTTTCAGAAATATGCGAAAGGAAATTACAGATCAAAGGTGACAGAAAACACACCCTGCTGTGCTCTCTGTTCATCAGTTCTTCTTCTCTTCTAGAGAAACCTGCTCTCATTTGACGGAATGAAAGTAAACACTGATAAGAGTTGTCAAAGCAATCTTGAATCGATTGTGACTCAACTGAAAGTCTGATCAAGGCTGGACCGACACTATGCAGGTCATGTTTATCAAAGGTAAGTTAGGCACCATCAAGCTGATTACAGCGGGCACACTTCCAGATGGGCATGTTGTTGTAGATTTAAATAGTTCCAAGAACTGCCCCACCTTTCTTAAGTCAACTTGAAGGGGGCTGGCTGTCAGGCCTTTCTGCTGCACCTTGCATAGAAATGGACGCTACTGTTTCGCAGCTCCGACCACCATCCTGTGAAAGGTGCTTCAAGCTATTATAGGCTATTGGGGTCAGTCAGTTCTGTTCTGCTTATCTACTGGAATGTCACTGCAGTACTGCTTGGGGCTGCAATGCTGATTTCTAGATTTCTAATGTACATAATATTAAAAAACAAAGTGAATCTGCCTTCTTTAATTTGTGCAGGGGCCAAATTCAAAAGTCGCGATTTGAAAATGAACTGGTATGCTCATATTCTAGCCATGTCTCAAACTGCCCAGCGGGCAATAAGGTGCTACAGAGAAAAAAAATGGCACTGGAAGCCTGAGAGAGACAGAGAAAAATGCTTATTGGCAGGAAATCGACATGCTAGTACAGGAAGAAGGGCATTGCCTCAGGATAGAAAGCTGTGCATCTGTAATGGGTGCCCATGAAGAGAAAGAGGAACGTTTACCAGAGACAGATACAGAGACAGAGAGGTGTGTTTGCCTATGGCTTCCCCAGCTGCCAGGAATGCCCGAATCTTTGTACCGAGGAAAATAACACATTTGAAAGGCCTGGTGTTATGTTTAAGCTCGGGTCTCTCCCTTGCCTTACATTTAAATCCCTTGAGTCTCGAAACAAGATTAATAACAACTGCACAGGAATTTACACCAAAAATCATGAAGGTAGGACATCACAGCTGGCACAACGTCAGAGCAACTACTGGCAGATAGAAGGGATCTGTTAGGGTACAGCTAGGGTCAGGGCCGTGGTTCAAGTTTTATTTTTGTTTGTTTAATATTTTTGTTACTTTTTAATTTTAATTTTGTGTATTGTGTTGTTCTTTCTGTGTTTTATTTATATGACATGAATTGTTGTGTAATTTTATATTATGAGAAATTATTATGCATTAGATATTATATTGTATTACATGTATTAGTTTTCCTTGTTATCATCTGCCCTGTCCCCTATATTTAGAGCCCAAGGAGGCAGGGCCACCTGATTATGCATCTGGAGGGTTGTGCCCAGCAGTATAGATGGAGAAGCAATTATTGTGCTCTTAGAATCAAGAGCTGCTTTAGATTCCATTGATCACCCCCCCTCCCCCCCACCAATCAACAGTGGAGGTTCGAGCCCCTCCCAGAAAAAAAGCATTTGCAATGGAATCCTGAATCATCATTCCTATACACTGCCAGTTCTTCAGAGTGATGCCATAGGGCAGTGGTTCTCAAACTGTGGGGCGCTGAAGCCGTACAAGGGGGGCATCGAATAAATGAACAACACATCAAAATTAATTTTTTACATTTTTATTTCAAATTTAAATTTGCAAGCATATAATCACAATGAATGCATTATAACTAAAATTAAATTAAAATTAGATCTAATGACTAATATGTGCCTCCTTTAAAGTGCACAGCCTGTCCAGGTTTGATTTGATATTCGAGAGACACTCTGAGCTCCTTTTCTATTTGAAGTTTGTTTGTATGACGAGCGGCACCACTGCTGCTGCTTTTATAGTCGCGTATTTTCAGTCCAGAAAGTTCAAGACGTATCGGTATCTGTCGCGAACATTCGGGTAACAGTAGATCAGGTGATAATGCGGCGCAACTGCACCACATTGGCAGTGTAGCCAATATTTCCAAATTGAGTTAAATAACTTACTGCGTATTGGGTTATTTTCATGATACAACTAACAGCGGTATAATATTTGTTGGACAAAAATATCGCGCAGATTGACTTCATCGGTGTCCTCGTTTATGAGATTTTTAAAAATGAAAACATATTTAATCGTTTCTTTACATAAAAAAAATTAAATAAGAATAAATAATTTAATCTTTGTTTTTGAGATTAGAATTACTACCGAAAACCACACAAGGCATTTTAACAGTTATTAAAGCACTTAAAAAAAAAAATTGCAAATATTTCATCGAAGTTAGCCGAACACGTGCAAATCTTATGGAAGTAAAAATGATAGGATACCGCGACACAGCACGAGTATCATACCTTTGTTAGTTGTCCATCCATTAGTTGTATCATGGGTTATTCTCATCTATCTTATATTATGCAGGGGGCACAGAATTATTCCAGGTAGAAAAGGGGGGTGCGAAATATGAAAGTTTGAGAAACGCTGCCATAGCAGAATCATTTTTGGTTCCTAAAAGAGCCATCCACATGAAGCTTCCAGAAAGATCCTTTATGTATTTAGATCTGCAATAGGCTCTATACTGTAAATAACCAGGAACAGACAGTAAGAGGTTTGTAAAATATCAATGGCTCCTGACTTTAAAAGGACTTGTGCTGCATACAGTAACACAGGCTAAGTTCAGGTTTTCTTCATCTGTTTGTGTCCTGCTAGGTAGGCTAACAAATATTAAAGACTTCACATTTTTTTCTGCATATTAGGAAGTTTTTTAAAGCACAAAGAACAAACCTCATTTGTAGAGACTCCGTCCCAGAATGGAATTGTGCTTTGTCAAGTAATGGCTCTATGACAGGAGTCCCCAACTCTGGCCTTGGAGGGTCCCATTGGTTGCAGGTTTTCATTCTAACCCTATTCTTAATTAGTGACCTGTTTTTGTTGCTAAATAACATCTTTTGAATTAATTTTAATTGAATTGTTTAATAAGATTTGTTCCCCTGAATTTCTTTATTGTTCCTCTGAATTGCTTCATTTCTTTCTTTAAATTGCACTCAAACAGAAATGAAATGTGAAGTGAGTGAGTTAACAGAAGACCAAATAAGTCAGGGCCTTAAACTCTAACCAGTTTCACTCTAACCAGTTGCTCAATTAGGCGCCGATGCTTGTTGTTAATTAAACCTGTTCTTTAATTACATGGCTTGTTGCTGCTCTCATTGTATAATAGCAAACATTTCCAAAACTGTTGATGTTCTCTTTTCTAAGAGCAGTGCTAAAATGTTTTGGGGACCTGAGCAGATCAACATTCCTGAGACCTTCACCTTTCAGAAATTACAGAAAAAAACCCGATCTTAATCCGTTAAGTAGTTCTCTCGTGAAAGCGGACAGACATACAGGCAGACGCTGGATTTTATATATAGATTATTGTTTGCCTGCTAATTAAGGAAAAAGAAACAATTAAGGGGTCTGAGTATTCAAGAGCAAGTCAATTAAAATTAACTCAAAAGAACTTAATAAGAAGCAAAAATAAGTCAATAATTAAGAAAAGGGTTAAAATGAAAACCTGGAGCTACTGGGGCCCTCCAGGACTGAAGTTGGGGACCCCTGCTCTATGAGGATCCGCATAACCCAGTAAAGTACCATAAAGTGCCATTAAAGAACCAGGATTTTTAAGAGTGTATTTAGCATTTTTGCACATTTATTATTTTTGGATGCTGTTGTTGAACATAAAACAGCTATTGTCTGAAAATGCACAAGTCTTTTAAGGCTACATTCACATGACAGCTAAATGTGATTGTATCCTGATTTTTGATTGCAGAAATAAATTTTCTTATTCAAACGTATCCAAAATCTGATACAAGTACAAATGTCTATCCCAAACATGCCTACATGTCTTAAATTAATAAAACAGTTTTGTCAGACAGAAGCTGCTCTTCTTTGCTTTGTTTCAGCACAGAATTCTTCCAAATTTGTAAGCTTGTGTTGGCAAAGAAGAGAAACAGGAAAATGTCTTACTGTAAATGAAATCAAGTGACCCAAAAGACAAATAAGAGCACAACAGGACACATTTCTTTTGAGAGCAGTGTAAATCTGAACAGTTCTGATTCCCTATCTTTTGTTGTTAATCATACTTCAGCGGAAACGTCAGGTCTGTGTCACATATAAGTGACAAAATGGGAATGGATCTGCAGTGTAAATGGAGCTTTTCTTTTGGTTTCCAATATTAAATGCAAGGAGGTTTTTCAGTTCCTATGCACAACACTACAGCATTCATAAAAAGGAATAGCAATCTGACATAACAAAAATGACAATAATAACCCTATCCATCCATCCATTATCCAACCCGCTATATCCTAAATACAGGGTCACGGGGGTCTGCTGGAGCCAATTAATTCCACAAATTAAATACACCAAATCAGGACACTTCAGACTTGACCATAACTGTTAAACTGCACAGAAAATATGGAAAAACCCTAAAGAAACCAAGAGCCCTGCACTAACATTTAACCTTTTTGGATGCTCTTGTTGACATGAAAAGCTCTTGTCTGAAGAAGCCGGAGTCAATCAAGACTACATTCACAATAAATAAAAGTAACTTGACCTTGATTTTCTCTATCTTGACCTTTTTCTCTTTTTTTTTTTTTTGCAGCTGATCTAATATCTGTCCTGAACGTGTCCTGCATGCATAAAATGAATAAATCAATTTTATCAGAGAGATGCACACTAAAAGACGCTGGGTGCTGCTCTACTTCACATCATTTCAGTGCAGGACATCTGCAAATTCCTAAACTTTTGATGGCATGCAAGAGAACCAAGAAACGACAGATCAGAGCTGCCGGTATTCTGTACATAGGACTGGTGAGAGCGATGTGGACAGTTTAAATGCAAAACATCTGTCACTAGGACAATATAAATACTTTCTGAAAAGTTTCGATTCGTGATGTTTCGCAAAATCAGATTTGCGGCGGTTTAGAATGGCACAGTTACTCTCAACAACACTGCAACAAAAATGAATAGCTAAATGGGAACAACAAAAATACAATACAATACAGTTTATTTTTGTATCGCCCAAAATCACACAGGAAGTGCCGCAATGGGCTTTAACAGGCCCTGCCTCTTGACAGCCCCCCAGCCTTGACTCTCTGAGAAGACAAGGAAAAACTCCCAAAAAAACCTTGTAGGGAAAAATGGAAGAAACCTTGGGAAGGGCAGTTCAAAGAGAGACCCCTTTCCAGGTAGGTTGGGTGTGCAGTGGGTGTCAAAAGAAGGGGGTCAATACAATACAATACAATACACAGAACAGAACAAATCCACAATACTGTATAAAAATAAAAAAATTTGGAAGTATGGAGCAGAATTTAACAGTAGATGATATCACATAATAAGATTTGAATATTTTTAGAGTCCAGGAGACCTCATCCATCAAGTTGCCTCCCCCATTTGGCCATTCCACAGCTGAAACAGTGCTGGGCCAGCCAATCCGATGAAAGGACCCATCTTTCCCATGATTCCTGCGATCCTCCATCAGGGATGACTTTACCATAGGCAGGCAAACAACTTGGCAGGTGGGCTGTGGCACCAAGTGCCACATTTGAGTACCGAGAAGAGAAACAGAATAGGTGAAGGTTAGTATCCAATTATAACTATCATGTTACTTATGTTTTAGTGCTAATGACTAAAAACAGAGATGCAGCCTGTACAATTAATCAGCAGCTCTAGTCAGGATATGTTAAACTGAAGTAGTGAGTCTTCAGCCGGGAGATAAAAGCTGAGACAAAAGGGGCACCTCTTATAGTAGCAGGCAGACCATTCCACAGTTTAGGGGCCCTGTAACTAAAAGCTCGACTTCCCACTGTTATTTTATTAATTCTTGGAGTCATAAGCAGACCGGCATCTTGAGATTTTAATGTGCGCTCAGGTTTGTAAGTCATGATAAGTTCAGACAAGTAAGCCGGACCTTGACCATTTAAGGATTTATATGATAAAAGGAGGATTTTGAAATCTGCCCTTAACTTAACCGGGAGCCAGTGTAAGGATTTAAGAACTGGAGTTATGTGTTTGTATTTTCTTGTTCTTGTAATAATTCTTGCAGACGCATTTTGGATTAACTGGAAGCTGTATAAAGAACAATTTGAACATCCAGTGAACACCACATTGCAGTAGTCAATCCTACTAGAGATAAATGCATGAATTAACTTCTCAGAATCCTGTTCATTTAGAAAGCGCCTTAATTTCCTAACATTTTTAAGATGGAAGAAATATGTTTTGGACAACTTTGTAATATGCGTTTTAAATGACATGCTAGAGTCAAAGAGTTCCTAGATTGCGGGCTGACAATAATCATTCAACAGATTAAAAAGACCACATCAGGCCAACTCAAACTAGATCATTAACTGTAACCCTACCCCTAACCACATTAATATTATATTTCATTATTAGCCTTTGTGTTTATTTTGCATTTTATGCATACCATAATTATTATTGTGCAGCATGCAGGGCTAAATAAGATAAAGTCTAATTGAATTCACATTCAGTTAAGGGTAATATATAATCAAACAATTGGGCCTGATCCCTTATATTGAGTTCTGAGCATTTCCATTATTTTTATTTTGCTCACTCTTGAATTCCATAAACTGTGAGAAGGGTCCAGCTGTAGAACTCAGCAGCTCTGCAATTCAATAGCGCCGCTGGACAGCCAATTGAATTACAGATTTTTGTCACCTGGTTTACTTGATGTGAGTCAGATAAACCCCGCCCCAATTTTAACCAGAGTGTAACCAGGTGTTATTACTGACGTGTAATATAAAGCGACAGGCTCCTTATTGGATTGGGGCTCAAAAGCACCATTTCATTCTGGGAAGGGTTCTTTGAAAATGAATCTGGTTCTTGGTGCTTTTATAATCTTCTAATATGTAGAAAAAAGCAAAAACTGAAATCTTTAATGTATGGTGGCCTATCTTGCAGGAAAGAAAACCTGGACTTAGTTTGTTATTGTATGTACCAAGAGTCCTTTCAAAATCATTAGTTTTTGGTATTTCACAAATCTGTTACCATCAATTTATGGTTATTTTCTGTATAAATTTACTATATGATGTCTCTTATGGATTGTGATGGATGGTACACATGGGCGGACATCCTGGCTGGGATGGGGCATGGTTCTTTACCAGTCCTTCAGAGGTACAAGAAGGAAGATGAGGATTGTGCTGCCTCAGCAATGAGACAGGCAGGAGATGCCAGTGCAGACGTGGAGACGCTGCCATCCCAGCAGGGTAGGGCCGAGGAACAATACCTGACCCGCTGGAGAATGTGATGGAAGGGCATTGTGGAAAACATCCTGGCAGAGTGGCAGGTGATGTTTCCTCTATGCAAGGCATGCTGTGAACTGTAGTCCCATAGGACAGCTTTGTCCGATTCCGTGGGTGCCACCCAGGGGTGCTGTAGGGATCTGTGATCAGTACTTTGTAGGGCTTCCGCTTGACCCACAAGTGCTTCCAATTGTTTCTGGTACTCCCAGGTCTAAGATCTGCTTGACTTCACCCAGATGAGTTGGAGTTGGGTCGAGAGAACAAAAAAGCTTGCCTGGGACAAGTGCAGGAATTATTGAGCCAGAGAAGAGAAGACAGAAGAGAATGTTTATGCAATGACTAAGAAGCCTTTATATGGTACTGTGGTCAAAAATCTTACGTCTGAACCTGGGGCTAGCGTCTGTAATGTTGTGTCTGGGGTTTGGGGTGGTGCATTGTCCCCTAGTGGCTCACAGAATCTAAAGAAGTAAAAGTTATTCCTGGAAGGTTCATGTGGATGGGTCTTTAGTGAACAAAAAATGGTTTTCCTCTGGCATCGCTCTTAAGAACCACTGTGGCACCTTTATTTGTAACAGTGTAGGCCACCCTTGTGCACCTACCCAATTTTACACCATTTTAGATTCAATAATTAACCTACCATGCAAAACTTAGGAATATGAGGACAAAACAATCTTTATTTATTTATTTTTTTATTTATTTTAATTCAAAACCAATAACATTCCATAGAAATTTAACAAATCAAAACAAAATTCGACCTCAGCCCAAGAAAAAGAGAAAGAGGAGCAAGCAACTGAAGCTACACTATTAATGGAGCAAGATAAGAAGAGTATAATTTTACCTGAAATGGAAGTTTAGTCTAAAATGTTACTGATTAGATCCTGCCGTATTTTAAAAACGTTTTGAACAGATCCTCTAAGTGAGAATTTAATTTCTTTCAATTTCAAATCATATATAACATCAGTTACCCACTGACTTAACAGAGGTGGGTTAGGATTCTTCCATTTGAGCAAGATAAGTCTATGTGCCAATAGTGAGGTAAAGGTAATTACAGTTTGTGTGTCCTTCTGCACTTTAAGGCCATCTGGGAGTCCACCAAACACAGCTGTTAATGGATTAGGAGGGATCGTGATGCCTAGGCTGACTGATAGGCATGCAAAGATTTTGGTCCAAAATGTTCTTAATTTGGTGCCTGCCCAAAACATGTGTCTTAGTGAAGCTGGAGCTCGATTGCAACTTTCACAGGTTGAATCTTGCCCTGGAAACATTTTTAAATGAGATAAATAGCTTGATAAAAGATTTTAAATTGAATGACTGAATGCTTTGCACATATGGAGCTTGAGAGTATTCTATGCATGGCTGCCTTCCACTTCTTTTCTGAAATATTGAGTGACAGATCCTTTCTCCAATGTTCTCTGGGGTCTTTGAAAGGAAGAGACTCTAAATTGTAGAGATGCTATCTGAGTCTTCAAGACTGATCAATAATTCTTCTGGAATAGAAGAAGGTGGAAGGTGAGGAAAACTGGGCAGATTCTGTTTAGCAAAGTTTCTCACTTGAAAGTAGTGGAGGAATTGTGTGGATGAGAAGTTGCATTTGATGCGTAATCGTTCATAGGATGCAAAGACATTTTCTAGACATTGATATATGTTTGAGAGGGTGGAAAAAAAAACAATTTTCAGAAGACTCCAAAAAAGACATAGAGAAATTTTATGAACTCCACACAGACAGAACTCAAACCACGAACACTGAGAGTGTAATGCAGTGCTTCACCACCTTCCTACATAAGTGAGTGGCATTGTATCAAATGAAAACACAAGAGCCAGAAAAAGGTTTGGGACAGCCTCCCTTATACTTGAAGTCCGGCTGCAAATTTGAAATTTGGTTGCACAATAGAACAATTTTGAGTCCAGAACACAACTGACTTGGATGAGGTAAAGATGGTGGTTTTAAAGGAAGGCTGTGGAAGTGATGTTGCCGGGGCTGGGACCAGAAATGATGTCATCACGGCCAGGAGGAATTTCCCATAACTGGTTTGCACTGGAAAGAGAGAAAGGATTAGCACACTCTGCCACCCCCTGGTCTGGTGTAGAATTTCCTTTATTCGAGCTGTTTAACTGCCTCCAATGCACATGTGTGTGACAATTGAAAACCAGAATCCACCTCACCAAATGTAAATATACACCAAAAACACATTCACTTAACTTCTAACATTTTTGAAAGAGAAAACAATCCTTGAACCCCACACATAACATGAGAATGATATGAAGACAAGTCACGCTAAGTGCTGGCAGTATCATAATGCCAAACTAAGCCTTGCACACTTACAGTATGTAAGCTAAATATATTGATTCACTTCTCCTGAATCAGCCAGCTGTGCTGGAATGTGTTTAATTGAGATTGTTTTGCCATTGATCAGCATGAAAACGTTTATGATGGCAGCACAGAAACATAATTCTTCTATCCTTCTAAATTAATTTTTATATAAATTTTAACAATAGCAGCCCCTAAACTCAAACTTATAAAGACTACGCCACCTACAAAATAGTTTAGCACAGGAAAGGGGTTTGCCCAAGTCAAGACACCAATTATTACTGCAAATTCTTTATTGCATACCATGAAATATGAACAATCTGATCAGAGGTTGGTTTACAAATGGTTTAAAAAAAAAAAACATACATTTGAATCAAATTTAACAGCAAACAGCATACAGTGAGTCATAAATGAAAAATTCAATATGAACACGCAAACAGATATTTAAATATTTTGTGATAGAAAGAATAAACAAAACAAAAGAAATCCACTCTTGGACCCCTTGTAAGCCTCCAACCCTGACCAAAGTTTAAGAAAAAAGTTTCAAATTCAGTCCAGTCTCCAGATATTACCTCAACTTACACCCTGTGTAAAGCAAAATAAAAAATGAACACCAAGACAACAGAGACTGCAAATCTGACTCCTAGAGAGAAAAAAAAGATATTTATAACTCTAATAAAAAATACTTACACTTACAGGTAGTTTAGCAAATGTATTTCAAATTTACTGCACTAACGAGTGACACTAGTTTTAGATTCTGATCTTCAAGCGCCCTCCTGTAAAAACACAAACAAAACCAGAATCCTCTTCAACAACGTATATATATATGTATCTATTACATAAAAAAATCCTGTATTTCAGAAAGATACTTGTCCCACGAGTCAAGACTTTGTGCCAAGAGATTTAAACACGCCCGGGGCCGGAAATAAAAGACAAAGAGTAGATGACAAAGTAGAATGTCGTAAAGAATTCAAAAACATTGGCGCGGTACTCATGCAGAGCAGGTTAGAGATAAAGGAAATATGAAAATTCAAAAGTCTCAAAAAAATTATAGCAAAGATCGCATTAGCACAAACAAATGGAAATTATTACTTGGTGAAATAACAGAACAGCAAGAAAAGATTTAATATATTGTTCGGATTTAATGTTTCTTCCCAATGGAGAGGTGTATCCGTGAGAAATAAAAGATTTGTTGTTTGGTGAAATTGAAATCCATATACGGGAGAGGCAGAGACACAATATGGCTGGGGGTTGGAGAGCGAAGCAAGCAGGGTGCCCTAGTGTATATATATATATATATATATATATATATATATATATATACAGTTGTGCTTGAAAGTTTGTGAACCCTTTAGAATTTTCTATATTTCTGCAGGAATTTGACCTAGATCTTCTAATAGCAGTCTGTTTATTACAGTTGTGCTTGAAAGTTTGTGAACCCTTTAGAAATTTCTGCATAAATATGAACTAAAACATCATCAGATTTTCACTCAAGTCCTAAAAGTAGATAAAGAGAAACCAGTTAAACAAATGAGACAAAAATATTATACTTGGTCATTTATTTATTGAGGAAAATGATTGAATATTACATATTTGTGAGTGGCAAAATTATGTGAACCTTTGTTTTCAGTATCTGGTGTGACCCCCCCTTTGCAGTAATAACTGCAACTAAACGTTTCCAGTAACTTTTGATCATTCCTGCACACCGACTTGGAGGAATTTTAGCCCATTCCTCCGTACAGAACAGCTTCAACTCTGGGATGTTGGTGGGTTTCCTCACATTAGCTGCTCGCTTCAGGTCCTTCCACAACATTTCGATTGAATTAAGGTCAGGACTTTGACTTGGCCATTCCAAAACATTAACTTTATTCTTCTTCAACCATTTTTTGGTAGAACGACTTGTGTGCTTAGTGTCGTTGTCTTGCTGCATGACCCACCTTCTCTTGAGATTCAGTTCATGGACAGATGTCCTGACATTTTCCTTTAGATTTCTCTGATATAATTCAGAATTCATTGTTCCATCAATGAAGGTAAGCTGTCCTGGCCCAGATGCAGCAAAACAGGCCCAAACCATGATACTACCACCACCATGTTTCACAGATGGGATAAGGTTCTTATGCTGGAATGCAGTGTTTTCCTTTCTCCAAACATAATGCTTTTCATTTAAACCAAAAAGTTCTATTTTGGTCTCATCCGTCCACAAAACATTCTTCCAATAGTCTTCTGGTTTGTCCACGTGATCTTTAGCAAACTGCAGACAAGCAGCAATGTTTTTTTTGGAGAGCAGTGGCTTTCTCCTTACAACCCTACCATGCACACCATTGTTGTTCAGTGTTCTCCTGATGGTGGACTCATGAACATGAACATTAGCCAATGTGAGAGAGGCCTTCAGTTGCTTAGAAGTTACCCTGGGGTCCTTTGTGACCTCGCCGACTATTACACGCCTTGCTCTTGGAGTGATCTTTGTTGGTTGCCCACTCTTGGGGAGGGTAACAATGGTCTTGAATTTCCTTCATATGTACACAATCTGTCTGACTGTGGATTGGTGGAGTCCAAACTCTTTAGAGATGGTTTTGTAACCTTTTCCAGCCTGATGAACATCAACAACTCTTTTTCTGAGGTCCTCAGAAATCTCCTTTGTTCCGTGCCATGATACATTTCCACAAACATGTGTTGTGAAGAGCAGACTTTGATAGATCCCTGTTCTTTACATAACACAGGGTGCCCACTCACACCTGATTGTCATCCCATTGACTGAAAACACCTGACTCGAATTTCACCTTCAAACTAACTGCTAATCCTAGAGGTTCACATATTTTTGCCACTCACAAATATGTAATATTCGATCATTTTCCTCAATAAATAAATGACCAAGTATAATATTTTTGTCTCATTTGTTTAACTGGTTTCTCTTTATCTACTTTTAGGACTTGAGTGAAAATCTGATGATGTTTTAGGTCATATTTATGCAGAAATATAGAAAATTCTAAAGGGTTCACAAACTTTCAAGCACAACTGTGTGTGTATATATATATACTGTATATATATATATATACATATATATATATATATATATATATATATATACAGTAATCCCTCCTCAATCACGGGGGTTTTGTTCCAGACCCCCCCACGATAGGTGAAAATCCGCGAAGTAGAAGCCATATGTTTGTATGGTTATTCTTGTATATTTTAAGCCCTTATAAACTCTCCCACACTGTTTATAAATATTCCCCGCACAGTTATAAAGCATAAACCCTTTGTATTCTCTTAGATATTAGGTAAGATTCATTGAAATTATGTATATAAACACACTGTTTATATACAGTAAAACCTAAATATTATTTTAAAGATATCGAGCGTCTCCGATATCACAGATGTTACAGCCATTACGATAGACAGGCCACCAGCAATAAAAACATACAATGCAAGAAAAATTGTATACAGTAAATGTGTGTACAGTGACACTAAACGTACGTACATGTACTAAGTACTGTAAGTAGAAAATTAATTATGGTTACTCACCAACAATGACACGATGACTTGTCCGATAACAATGAGTTTAGTTTTACTGCACAACAAAGGAGAGCGTTACAGCTCTTCTAAAGGAGCCTCTTCAGGCGATTGTGTAGCACCGCCGTTGTTCTTCTTCCGGCAGTCTTCAATCCAGATCCCTAAAGCAGATTCCATCCAGACTACTGCCTTATTACATCCACTTACAACTCGTTTAGCACCCTGGTTAAAAGGACACTGCGGCAGTACATCTTATATTCCTTTCCTACTTTTTAAATAAAAGGAATCATAGATCTCATTGATGCCGTAATGGTGTCCTACAGCGGTGTAGCTTTTCCCTTCCTTCAACGTATCCAAAACGTTTACATTTTCGGCAGTCGTTAAAATCTTCTGTTGGCGCTTGGGCACGGCCCCTGAAGCAGGAGCAGATCGTTTTGGAGCCATAATGAAGGGCTTGACTATGCACAAAGATAAACACAAAAGAGCAGAAAAGTTAACTCTTTACACAGTGAAACATGTTGATGCTGAATGAGCAAGACGAGACTTCCTGGTTAACGCCACGGAATCGAATTCAGCACTCCGTCGCTGAGCCATTCAGCACACAGGAACTTAAATGCGTGCTCTGATTGGTTAGCTTCTCAGCCATCCGCCAATAGCGTCCCTTGTATGAAATCAACTGGGCAAACCAACTGAGGAAGCATGTACAGGAAGTAAAAAGACCCATTGTCCGCAGAACTCACAAAGCAGTGAAAAATCCGCGTTATATATTTAGATATGCTTACATATAAAATCCGCGATAGAGTGAAGCCGCGAAAGTCGAAGCGCGATATAGCGAGAGATTACTGTATATATATTACATAGTTTACTGTCAAATAATGCAAAGAGTACGCGACATGTGTTTCACCCTTATTTGGGCTCATCAGGCGTACACACTCCACTACACCCCTCGCGGGGATCGAACCTTGGACGTCAGCGGCGAAGCCTCTTCACGCTGTGCCACAGTGTGTGGTTCGTTTATTTGACAGCCTGGAGATCGGAGTAATTACATTCATAGCATACGTGTTGCGTACTCTTTGCATTATTTGACAGTAAACTATGCAACATTCTATGATCTGCTTCTCGCAACTGAGAAAGGCCCGTGGCAGATGCTTGCCGACTGGCAGACCAACCACATGCGTTACCTGGTAGGTAACCACCCATACAATAAGATCGGGACTCAGACTACAAATGCTATGAATATATATATACAGGGGAAAAAGTGAACATTTGAAAAATCCGTAATTTAATAAACCACCAAGAAAAGTAACATTGCAAGAATGCACACGCGTGCCTGTGTGTGTGTGTGTCTCTCTCGAGCCTGTGTGTGTGTGTGTCTCTCTCGTGCGCCTGTCTGTGTGTGTCTCTCTCAAGACTGTGTGTGTGTGTGTGTCTCTCTCTCTTGTGCCTGTATGTGTGTCTCTCTCTCTCGCGCGCCTGTGTGTGTGTGTCTCTCTCTCGCACGCCTATGTGTCTATCTCTCTCGTGCGCCTCTGTGTGTGTGTGTCTCTCTCTCACGCATGCGCCTGTGTGTGTGCCTCTCTCTATCTCTCTCTCTCTCTGCACAGGGAATGCACAGGGAGAGACTGAACACGTACGGCCCTGCGTATGCTCACTTCACCAGAAGACACCCACACACGGACACCTGGACACACACAGGGGTTTTATTAAAGAGGATGATATTGCAGCAATGAAAGGTCACAACAACAGAGAATAGTTGGGACACCAACCAGGTCATCCCCTTTCTGACACAATTATATAGCCCTTCTTGTGTAAAACAAAAAAAGAACTCAATTGTCTCATAGAAAATCAAAAAATAGGGTCTTTCACAGGAGCTCTTTCTACTGGTCTGCTCAGCTTATTAAATGACACCTCCTACCAGGCAGCTGGGTTTTTTATATCATGCAGGCTAGAAGGGGCAGGGCTAAGTGCCCTCAATGGACCCGTTGTGCTAGAATCCATTAACTGACCAGTGGGGTAATACATCCAGTTTTTGTATGGTGTGGGTGCAGATTGATAAAACAACATGTTTTGACGAACATAAATTTGCAGCAGTATCTGGTCCTCCTAACATAATCAGTTCACTTTACTGCACTCATATTACAGTGAAGGCCTCTAGTAAGAATGGAGCTGCTTTTGTAAACCATAAGTAGTTACATCCCATTAATGCACAAGTCATTTGTGATACCAAGATGTGGCTGAGAAATGTTTGTGTCTCTGTGGCCTGCATCAGCCCATGATTCTTTTATTTTCAGATGAGTAGCTTTGCTAGTCTTGATGGTGGCTGGCTGAGCCTTCAGTTCTTCATATGGCCTGTACTATTCACTGTAACAACAATCATGTCATCACACGTGCCAGGTGTTTGGTGGCTACCCGCTCAGATGTTAGTGCCTTACCCCTTTCCCTGACCTTCAGAATGCAGAGAGGAGGCACTATAATGGCATGCATGGTTTTGTGCTCTCAATTGTGGAGCACAGCTTGATACTCTTGAATGCAGGTGGCAGGGTCTCAGTGTGTCACAAGTGATGATGTTCTGCTGGCCAATGATGTTCTGCAGCATTGTGATTCCATATTTATAAAGTTGATTAGCATGCTCCATTTATGGATGTTTTAGGGTGGCATTTCCAAATACGTATTTATAAGGTGATTGTGATTTACAAAGGATAAATTGTGTAGAAATGTGTGTACATAAGGTTTTATAAATCTGTTTTTTTTTTTTTTTGGTGTACGCATTTTCCTGATTTTTTTTTTTTTGGTGTACACATATCTTCATTCTCGGATCCACACAGTTTTAGAAATGAGGCCCCTGGATACCAAACTACAGGAAAAACATAGCAGCACTTGAAGCTGTTCAAAGAAGAGCAACCAAGTGCATCCCAGGACTTAAGGACGTGTCCTGCTGTGATAGAATGAGAGAATGAAACCTGCTTTGTCTTGAGCAGAGGAGACTGTGTGGGGACCAAATTCAAATCTTCAGAATCCTCAAAGATATTGATAAAGCAGATCCAGCAGAATTCTTTCAACAAAACAGTGAAAGCAGGCTTGAAAAAGATTACTCAAGTAAAAGTACAATTTAGTTACTTTACAAAAAAAATAGTCAATATCCACTAATATCCATGTTGTGTGTTGGATAGTTGAAGCACAATATACATTACAACAATATAGATTTTATTTATCAAAACACATATAACATAAAGTAACCAATTTACTGTTCCTTATATAGCAAATACATTTTTAACAATGTACATTGGCAAAGTCAGCAAGGGGCGCTTACCCTGTGATCTGAATGTGGATCAGTGATAGGCTGTAAAACTGGTGCCATTCTTCAGATGAAACATAAAACTGAGGTTCTCACTCTCTGTGGCCATAAAAGACCCCTGGGCATCCTTCATAAAGAGCAGGGTGTACTCCGATTTCCTGGTTAAATCGCCCTCCGTGGCCTGGTCATTCTGGCACCCTAATCATCCCCTGTCTCTAATTGTCTATCTGTCGCAACACTTCACTACCTATCAGCTAATGTGTGGCGAGCCTACTGGCACAAAATGACTGCAGTCGCAACATCCAGGTAGATTCTACACACTAGTGGTGGTTGAAGAGGCTCCAGACTCACTAAAGCACTTTGAGTAGAGAGAAAAAGTGTTATATACAGTACATGTAAAGAATTAATTAGTTAATTACAAGTCTGTGAAATCCAAAAATAAAATTTGTAAGAAAATATAAACAACTAGCTGTGTATGCCCGTGCTGTAAAAAGCCCGGGCTCCTAGAAACCATGGATTCTGGCACTTCAATCAATCACATCAGTTGTGTGCTGTGTGTTTTTCTCAGCAATTTTGTTTTGCCGACGTGCTCGCCTCCCTTGTGTGTCAGCACCTAAGCGAGTTTCTCTCTCCTCAGAGGTTTCGTTTTGCCGATGTGCTTGCCTCACTTGTGTATTAACGGCTAAGCAAGTTTCTCTCTCGTTGGAGGTTTCATTTTGCCAACATGCTCGCCTCTGTTGTCTGTCAGCTGCTAAGCGAGTTTCTTTCTCCTCGGAGGTTTCGTTTTGCCGATGTGCTCGCCTCGCTTGTGTATTACCGTCTAAGCAAGTTTCTCTCTCGTCTGAGGTTCTGTTTTCTCGATATGCTCTCCTAACTTGTGTATTAGCATCTAAGCAAGTTTCTCTCTCGTCGGAGGTTTCGTTTTGCTGATGTGCTCACCTCTGTTGTCTATCAGCGGCTAAGCAAGTTTCTCTCTCCTCAGAGGTTTCGTTTCACTGATGTGCTTGCCTGGCTTGTGTATTGGCGGCTAAGCAAGTTTCTCTCTTTTCTCGGCAGTTTCACTTTAGCAACAGAGTCGCTTTCTTTGAGCTTCATACTGTAGCCTCGCACTTCCAAGCTGGACAGGCAGACATACACACACATCCATGCACAGACGTTTATGTATAAGAAGCGCATAGCAGCGTTATTGATTTCAACTTGTTACTGTGCACGTCTAGCCGAAGTGGTCCAGCATCATTTACAAAGCACGTTGTGCTTTCCTCCATGCTCTTACAAATAAAGATGCCAGAGTGGTCCTCCAGAGCAATGCCATAGGAGAACCATTTTTGGTTCCCAAAAGACCCATCCACGTGAAGGTTCCAGAAAGAGACTCTATTTATTTAGATCCATAATGAGCTCCATGCAGCCAATAACCAGAAATAGATGGTAACAGATTAGTGAAATGGCTCAGGAGGATTCTTGCTGCATACATCCAGTAACACAGGCTAAGTCCTGGTTTTCTTAATCTGTTACTGCCCTGCTGGGTAGCCAACCAAACATTAAACAGGTCAGTTTTTTCTACATATTAGGATGTTATCAAAGCACAAAGAATCAACTTCATATGCCAAGAACCTGTCCCAGAATGAAATGGTGCTTTGTCAAGCAATGGCTCTATGAGGAACCACACAAGCCAGTGAAGAACCTTAAAGTGCCATTAAAGAGACAGGATTTTTAAAGAGTGTGGTGGAACGAGATTTCTGGAAGCAAACCACGTGTTCTTTTTGGTTGGAGCAGACGGGAAATCAATTGAACTCTTTATATTATGTCCATTGTTATTGAGTTGAAGTTTATGCTCAGACTAATACCGCATGTGCGTCATCCTTACAAAAAACATGCACTGTGGACTCTTCATTACAATTGTCAGGGTGGAGCCTTTTCAATCTAAGCGTCCACATTCCTACCAGAAAATTACAGCTGAAAATTACAAACTTAGCCATGTTTAGATAATGATGTGTACATCATATGTGTATTATGCACTGCAGGGAAATATCTTTTTAAAAACAGACGCTCTCTGTTTTCCTAGCATATCCTTTTGGACAGCCGGGCACTAAATGATTACCACAAATTATTGTTGTGTTTTTCAGTACAATTATTTATGATTTTTTTTATCATGTCTTCTCTATATTAAACACCAGACTAGTTTAAAAATCAACTTACTTCTATGGGTTTTTGTAAAATTGAGGTAGAGTTCTTGTATGTAGGTAACTCCATGGTTTTTGGGGGTACAGATAATACAACACATGATTAAGCAGGTCTGTCATGTCACTGTGACTAAGCCGCCCTTCTGACTGCGACCTGTGACACACAGTACCGTCTCTTTTTTATAAAGTGTGTTGCTGTCACCAGTACATCGAGAACTTTCAGCTGCATCTTCCATTGCACATTGGAGATTTGAGGTAGAGGGCGGAGTGGTGGCTCTCAGACTAAGGATCTGTGCTGGTATGTAGAAGGTTGTCATTTCAAATCCCTGTTACTTGTGACAGATAGGGGGCGCTATTGTCCCCTTGAACCCTCAGATCACAGGTCAGACACCAGATAAAAGTCCAAGAAATTAATTTAATAATTCTGTAATGTGCACAAAGCACCTCCACCTCCACTATACATAATAAACAATTAATAATACAATCAAATACAATAATCCTCCACTCCCAGATGCTTTGTCACCCTTCCTCCAAACTCAACTCTACTCACTGGGGTTTCCCACAGTCCTTTTATATCTCTTGACCCGGAAGTGCTTCTATCCTTCAGTCCATGTGATTTCCCAGCACTTCCGGGTCAGATGAAAATTCCTTCTTTTCTTCAGCCCAGAAGTACTTCGTGTCTTCCCGTGACTATGGAGTACTTCGGAGCTATCTGGAAAATATGATTCCCTGTTCCTCCCTGCAGCGAACCCTGGCGGCCCCCACAGTATCCAACAGGGCTGTGAAGTAAAACTCCAAGGTCCATGATGCCCTGCTGGAATTTGGGGCACCTCCATATTACAGGTAGGGCTTCATCTGGCGACTTGGGGGTATTGGCCAGGATAAACTGCCGGCCATATATCACAACTGCTTGGAGAGATCCTACTCTTCTGGGCCCGTGAGCAAGGCCCTTAACCTGTACAGTGGCTGACCCTGTGCTCTGCCCAATGGGTATGTGAAAAATAACAAATTCCTAATGCAAGAAATTGTATAAGGCAAACTAAAGAACAAAAAAAAAGGAGTTTTTACAGTGCAAGCTCCAGGCTTGGCCAATACAGCAGATCCTTACAGCGGGACATGCTGAAGTGCGTCCACTTGCTGAGCCAGAGAAAACGAGAAAAACTGCAAGTCATTTATTGAATTACTCTGCACGTTCAAATCATGATCTGCAAGTTTTATTTCAGTTGGCTGGTGTGAATGCTGCTGTAACAAAGTAATCTCACACGAGACAACAAAGAAGAGTTGGGAAATTGTTCTTGTATAATGTCTGGCGATCTTTAGAAAACTTTTATCAAAAAGAGTGATCAAAACCATAACAGATGATGCTATATGACATTTGAAGGTGAGTATTTATTGAAAATGGTGACCAGAAGGAAGTAATGGTGGAAATGACGCCATAACTTTCGACCAGAAGTGACGTCATCATGAGTCAATCGGAAGTGATGTCATCAAGCGGCGAACGGAAGTGGCGTCTTCCGATAGGGCCAGAAGTGATGTCATCGATGGGCGACTGAAAGTGACATCACCCTTGGGAGTCAGAGGCGGACAAGATGAAACGGAAGAGGAGCCATTTTGAGAATCCAGGACTGTCATTGAGTGAATGTTTTTATTGTTTTTTCTTCTTGAATTCTGGTGTCTCGTGATCTTTCACTCACCTCCGGGCTTTTTGGCTGCCTCCTTGGCTGCCTCCTAAGCGCATGTGTGTGACATGCATTTTCAACATAGCCAGTGTGAAATGATCAGCTTTGACACACAAAAAAGGTTTGGGGCTGCCACCTGTATACTTGAGCTTTGGCTGCAAAAGAGCAAAATAAGATGTACATTTGTGTACAGATTGAGTCCAAAACAGAACTGACTAGCTGAAGGTAGTTGGCGGGGTTTTAAGGTTAGTCAGGGGAAGTGACGTCATCAAGGCAGGGACCAGAAGTGATGTAATCGAGGCGGGAAACGGGAGTGATGTCATCGAGGCGGGAAACAGAAGTGACACCATCAGACCAGGCGGGATTTCCCGTGAAAGAGGATTAATGCACTCTGCCACCCCCTGGCCTGGTGTGGAATTACCTTCTTTCAAGCCCTTTAGATGCCTCCCATGTGCACGCGTGTGACACCAGTCAATTGCACTTTGTAATGGCCTGACTTGAAAATGTAACAAGGTATCGTTGTTACTAACTAAAAAGAAAACTTCTTAAAGTGTTAAAGTATTTGCATTTAAATACGATTCCCAAAAAATATACTCAAATACAATAACAAAAGTAAATATCATTTGTTATTTTACAACACTGAGTGCCAGAAGTGGGCCCCTAGTCACGTCCCCATGCTGCTCACATGATTACCAGGCTCAGCGTGTGCATACCAGCTCAGCGCCCAGCTTTCACACTTTAAAGGGGACAAAGGGACAAGTTGACCCGTCCCCATCCCCACTTGAAATTGCCTCAAGACTTAACAACCACAATAATAAGGGGTACCACCAATTCTTTTTTTTCTATTTAAACCACTGGGCATTAATGCCAAAAAGTTCAATTCTTCTACTTGATCATCTTCTAAAGAAGAAGTTTTATCTTTTCCCACTTCAACGTGGGGTCACTGTGCTTGATCAGCCTTCTCCAAACAGCTCGTCCCTGCACACCTCTCCACTCAGGCCCTTGTCCTTCAGATCTTCTTCCATCTCTTCTTTGGCCCTCCTCACTTTTTTCTTCTCCTTTTCACTTGTTTCCCCACATATTCATTGTCTCTTCTCATCCCATGTCCATACCACTTCTTTCTATTTTCCGGTCCTTTCTTAGATATCTCTCCCACTTGTGTTGTACCTCTGATTGTCTTATTTCTTATTCTGTTCTTTTCTGTATCTCCACACATCCATCTCAACATTCTCATTTCTGCAACATCTATCATCTTCTCCTGCACTTCCTTCTCTCAGCTCCATTCCTCATTGCTGATCTTACTGCTGTCTTTAAAGCCTCACCTTTAACCTTCACCTTAATTCTTCAATCACACAACACTCCTGATACCTTCTTCCAGTTGTTCCATCCTCACTGCACTCTGTGGGTTAGCTCTGCATCTAATTCTCCATCAGGGTTACTACTGATGCTAGATATTTAAATGTGTCCACTCCTTTCAATAGCTCTTCCTGCAGGCTAACTTCTGATTCCTGATCATCATTAAACCTCAGATATTCTGTTTTATTTCTATTTAGCATCAATTCTCTAACTTTCAAATACCTTCTCCATTCTTTCAACTTTCTCTCAACCTCCTCTTTCCTGGTGCTACACAACCCAACATCACCAGCAAAAAGCCAGCACCGGGGGGTTGATGTTTCATCCCACGACTCAACACATCCATAAACAGATCAAAGACGTGAGGACTTAGAGAAGCCATCCCTGGTCCAGGCCTCCTGTAACTGGGATCTTATCTGTTATCTCAACACTGCTGTTTTAACCCAAGTCCTCACCCCCTCATGCATATCCTGCACAATCCTCCCGTACGTCTCTGGTCCTCCTTTTCTTGCTCTGTACATACAGTACATGACCTTACCAATTTTCCATGCACAGCTATACAGCTGTTTGTTATTTTTCTGGCTGAAGATACACAATGGCGACCCAAGTCTGACAATGCTGGGGTTTTACTTACAGTTTTATTTTCACTTCTTCCAGAATCTTATATAAAAGGAAAGGAAGTAAACAAAAATTTTCTCCAGTAAACAATAATAACTAATAACAATAAATCTGAACATGTATGTGCAATATACATTCAAGTGTCCTTTATGTGTGTGATTGAGAAAAAACATACCACATGTCACGACTCCACTCTTTTAATGAAAACGTTTGCTGCTGTAATAAAGACAGAAAAACAGAATACCATCATCAGATTCTTATGAAAACTGGTTGTGTTACCCATCTTAGATGGGCTGAAATCTAAATAGTCACATAGACCTCAGCGTTAACATCTGTAGTGCACAATCTATTTTAATGTATTTTGTAACACGTACTATTACAATGCATTGCATTTGTCATTCCAACAAATGGCGCATCACAAGCATTTGTAGTTATAACATGTCCTCTGTTTTCCAAGACAGAAAAACTATATAAGACAGGGCAGAGTGAGTTCTTTTGCCTTAGGAGACTGCATTCCTATAATGTGGGAAATTACACCCATAACATCTTCTATAACTCTGAGATGGCCAGTGTGATTCTTCTATGCTGTGGTGTGCTGGGCTGGTAACATCACTTCAAGATGGGGCCACTGAATAAACAAGCTGATTTAAATGGAAAGCTCAGTTATAGGATGCACTTCGGACCCCCTGGAGGTCGTACCAAAGGAGAGAATTAAAAAAATAAAACTGAGTGCCATTATGAACAATGCTGCACATCCTCTCTCTGACACACTAACACTGAGGTCTTTCAGCCAACAAATTTTTCAGCAGAAGTGTGTCGGGAAACGCTATGGGGGGCTCCTTTAAGACATATACTGGTATAGTGCCTCACTGAGACAGCCAAGTTTCTTTTCTTTTTAATTTTCTTGCTTTATAGTCATTATAATGTGTGTTCAGACCATACCGTATGCATATACAGTACAGGCCAAAAGTTTGGACACACCTCCTCA
This sequence comes from Polypterus bichir lapradei, assembly GCA_026402145.1. NCBI lineage: Eukaryota > Metazoa > Chordata > Cladistia > Polypteriformes > Polypteridae > Polypterus > Polypterus bichir. The sequence continues at coordinate 2,714,212 of JANRMT010062844.1, forward strand.
TTCAATGTGTTTTCTTTATTTTCATGACCATTTACAGCACTCCATCACTCTCCTTCTTGGTCAAATAGCCCTTACACAGCCTGGAGGTGTGTTTGGGGTCATTGTCCTGTTGAAAAATAAATGATCGTCCAACTAACCTGACTTCTGCACAACACAACTGCTGGTCCCAACCCCATTGATAAAGCAAGAAATTCCATTAAATAACCCTGATAAGGCACACCTGTGAAGTGAAAACCATTTCAGGTGACTACCTGTTGAAGCTCATCGAGAGAATGCCAAGAGTGTGCAAAGCAGTAATCAGAGCAAAGGGTGGCTATTTTGAAGAAACTAGAATATAAAACATGTTTTCAGTTATTTCACCTTTTTTTGTTAAGTACATAACTCCACATGTGTTCATTCATAGTTTTGATGCCTTCAGTCATGAAAATAAAGAAAACACATTGAATGAGGAGGTGTGTCCAAACTTTTGGCCTGTACTGTATATCTATTTACTTTTTTATGTATTAAAAGAGCTTTAGTAAAAAGTCAAGTTTTACCCTGAGGACAAATTAAGATCTATCTATCTATCTGTTGGAATGGCAAATGCAATGCATACCTCTCTGTTATATGCCACTTGGCACAGAGTCGTAAAAGCATAATTAATGTTTGTGATGCATCATCTGTTGGAATGACAAATGCAATGCATTTTATTGCTACAAATGTTTCTGATACGCCATCTATTGAAATGACAGAGACATAACAATCAGATGGGCGCACAGATACACAGGCACACAGACACTTATCCTTTTACTAAGGTGGATTGCTAGAGACTCTTTATTTATGATGTGCAAACAGTTAGCCATACAAACAAAAAATATGTCTAAACTACCTAGTAATCAAATTTATGATATGAAATATTGATTAATAATTGATGGTGGCAACAGATGGTGATGCTGCTTTTCAGCGCTTGGTCACCAGTTTCATTTCCAGCTCTGGCGCGCCTCTCAGTTTTGGTTTCATCTCACATACTTTTAAGATGACTGACTGCACTAAACTGGCCTGGTGTTGGTGACGGTGGCTGTGCACCTGACGGTTCTCTTTAACTGAGAGCTCAACTCATCCCTGTCTTATGCCCATTGATGACAAAGGCAGCCTCCTACCTCGTACACATTCACACTGATAAAGTCAATTTCCAGAAGTCTGTGCAGTAGATGATGGCCTGGTTCAATTTAATTCAATCCAGTTTACTCTTGTAGAGCGCTCTTCACTCAGTGCAGGCTCAGAATGCTATGACAAATGCCCAGGTAAAACACACTGTAAGTATAATTTTTACAAATTACTAAATACAAAATTATACAGAAATAAAGACACAGGTTTGTTTAAAACACACAGGAAAAAAGTAGTTTGAAATTGATTAACATAAATGGAAACAAACTGGGTGCCCACCTCCTCCTGGGCATTTTGTGGCAGAGTCTGTGCTGGGTGGTCCAAGTTGCCTCCCATGCGCATGTGTGTGACACTTTTTATTCTATTTTTTATTTCTACACCTTATTCATTGCAGCCAACAACAGAAAGTTCCGTTTTCTCCTTACTGAGTTTAAGAACGTTCCCACTTTCTCTTTAGGCAGTCTGTCTGACAGGTGAGGCTGAATTAACAGCTGACTGGCAATCTGCTGAGCACATCTTTGGGATGTGAGAGGAAATCCGGAGCACCTGAAAAAAGCACACAGACCCTGAAAAAAACGTACAAACTTTATAAAGACAGTGCCAAGGAACTGAATTTGAATACAAACTCTGGGATGTCCACGTTAGAAATTGTCCATGTACATCAAAGCCAGCAGAATTAGCTCCCGTGCAAGACAAAATATTACAAATATCAATGATATAAACCATGCATACAGTAAATACAGGCAGTGCACGTTGTGTTCATTTAACTTCTTCTTTTTACCCTATCAACTTAATTCTCTTCATCCAACAATTAATTTACAAGCAAATATTAGTTACATTGCAATATCTTTTTTACACACAGAAATTGGGTTTCAAACTATTTCAGAATTTAAAAAGATCTTTTTTTTCCAAAATTTATTTCAAACCGACAGATACACATGCCCTTTAGCTTTCATAAGGGACACACTTTTAGGGGGATCATCAAATCTCAATTGATCAGATTTTACAGGATCAATACTTACCTGCGGGACACGCACCAGGCAACACATGTGCTATTCCAGGCCCTGAGGAAGAGAGGTTACTCTAGAAGGTTCCTGAGGCAAATACAACAAGAAGTAGCTCATGATCATTTAAAATGCTTAAAATAATAATAAATTTGAGAGTAATAAATGTGTGGGTGTTCCTCAACTCCCTTCTTTAGAATTTGTTGCTAATTGTGATTATGATTTGTCTTTTTTTGACCCTTCATGACTCTTGTAACAGCTTATATGTTTCCACAGTGCAAAATTAATCTATAGAAATATCAATAATTCTACGGTCATCGTTATTATTCCTTTCTTCTTGGCTCAGTTCTTATCTACAGTCGCAGACCTTTCAATTACAATTAAAGGAGAATCAACAGTTTTTTTTTTTCTCAGTCTTTCTATTCATCTGATTCTTCTTTGCTGCTTTGGGATGTGAGCCTGTACCTTCCCTTCAGACCTTTAGAGTATTCTATATTTGGTTTATTGGCTGCTCTACGTTATAGCCTCTCCTGCTCTAATTTAAATTTAAAAAGTTATAAATTTTTCTATCCCAATTTAAATCTGCAATACCATCATACTCCTCATCCTAACCTTTATTTTGATGATTAAAATCTGGCTTTTTCCAACAGTCAGTTTAAAAATTATAACCTAATCCTCCCAAATCCTAATATTAACAATAATGACCTTTCTAACCATAATCTTAAAAATAGTGAACCAATTTCTTCTAACCCTAACCTGAAAGAAAGTGATCTGACCTTTCCCATCCCTAATCCTAAAAATAGTGAATGCACCACTCGTAACCCTAATCTTAAAAATTACTAGGGGGCTCTGCCCCCTGCTCGCTTCGCCAGCCAACCCCTCTGTGGGCCGTAAAGCGCTAGACATTTCCTGGATCTGCCACTTGTCACAAATCGTGCTGTGCTTTCTGTTAAACATGAATATCAGCTCTGTCTTTGATATCTCTGTCTTTCGCTGACAATTCGTCACGTTAGTTTATTATATATACAAGTGTGATCTTTCCGGATTCATATAGAAATCCAAGAAACTTCTTTGTCCGTGTTTTTCAGATAAATTTCATGTAAAGAGCGATACTTTTGTATCCATTATTGGCTGTAGAATTTCTAATACATCCGATTGTTTAACTGTTTCGATATTATGTTGCATCGCTTCTCTGTGATCATAAATATAAACCTGAATGAATTGTGGTTTCTTTGAAATTAAACTTGTAGTAGCTTTAATTGTTTGCGGGACCACAGATTCTCATAGCATATGGTCCTGAATCGTGTAAATCTATGTTTTTGAGCACTGAGTGATGCAAACGCAAACAGATTATTGTAGATGCAGATATTTTGCCTGTAGTGTTTGTGGATTTCACTTTCACCAAACAGCAAGTCTTTTATTTCTCGCGGATACACCTTTTCATTGTGAAGAAACACTACTTTTCCCTGATGGCAGCACAAATTAAACAATCTACCAGTCTCCGACTTAAACTTTAAAGCCAACCAATATCTACATACTTCTGTCCTATCACTTATGTCCATATATACAATCTTTTTTCGCTGTAATAATTTCCATTTGATAGCACTAATGCAATCAATTTAGAACTTTCATAATCTCTAACCTGCTCTGCATGTGTATCACGCTAATGTTTTTGAACTTCTTTACAATGTTCTACTTTGTCTTTTACTCTTTGTCTTTTATTTCCGCTCCCGCTTGCACCTTATAAGAGCTTAGAGCTCAGGAACTGTGTCTGACAATAGCATTCACACGAATGAGAGGTGAGTGGACCGTGGGCCTAGTTAAATCTACTGGCACAAAGTCTCGTCTCTTATCTTTCTGAAAAAGTCTTGTCTCGTCTCTCTGAAAATGTCTCGTCTCGTCTAAGGATATTTTATATAATGAGAAATAACCTTACCATTCCTAACCATAATCCTGAAAATTATGATCTGACCCTCCCCAATCCTTAACTTAAAAATCAACATTTTCTCTTACCTAATCTTAAATGTGATCCCAACCCTAATGTTAAGAATTTGACTGGCCTTATCCTTAATCTTAAAGGTTGTATACCTACTCATTTTAACCCTAATTTTAGGAATTATAACTTGCAGGAGTTTAATTTTGATTTTGAAAATTAAGAATTATTGGCAGGAAATTTTTTTAATAATCTTTAATTTAAATTTAAGAATGGGGCATTTAGGATGTGATGTAAAGGGGTGGGATCAAAGGGAGATAAGATATGATGGGATAAGAATTAATGGGAAGGGGGAAGGGAACCTGATAGGGGAGGGTGGGTGGGTTAACAATGAACATAATTTAGATTTTACCCAAGAAATAACCTATTTGAGCTCAATTACTTTAGCAGATTCAATAGTTTCAACACAACAAAACAAGCTCCCCATTGTTTTTACATTTTCAGGACCAGCTCAAACAACAATCAGATTATTACAACGACTTTTTCAGGATTTACAGAATTTTCAACCTTTACAACCTTTTAAATTAGTCACAGCATATAGAAAACAATGAAAATCTATGGGATCTTCTAGTACGTGCATCTTGTACTAATATAGAGAAAAATAAAAGTGCTTGCTCCGTTCCTTCCTTGAAAAAGAAAATTTTTTGTAATGAAACTTTGACAGTTGAGATTCCAATATTTCAGAAGTTCCAGCTCCAGTCTTGTAATTGTATATCCACTATTCAATGTAAACAATGTTGAGGCTATTTATGTCGGTGAAACTAAAAACTCTCTTAAAACCAGATTCGTACAACATTTAAGATTAATAGAAAATCAAGCAAAATAGACTGTTTTATACCAACATTATTCTAATCAGTTACACCAACTAATTATATTTGAAACAAGCCACAATATCTTAAAAAAGAAAAAGACTGGATTGATAGATTACAAACATATCACCCTAATGGATTAAATTAAATATATGATTGATTGATGTTCTTTCAGATAAAGTTATTTTAAATTAGGGATTCCTAGATAATTATATTAACCAGAAATTATTTAATTATTTAATTATTAAATTGGAGGTTTGAGTGCCAGAGCCACAGCAGTAATGCTGATAGCCCCTACCCCAACCCTAATCCTAAACCCAACCCTAATGATACGATGCTTAAATCCTTATAAACACCACAGGTCTTGCCTCTTAAAGAACATGAACTGCTGTGTTTGATTCACATCCTAATGTATTCAGATTGCCTCTGATGGGGCTTTCAGTATAAGGTGCTATATGAAGTAGTCTGGGCCTCTCCTGCTCTAGCAATTTTTGGAGAACTCCTTCTGATGGGAGACTTACATTCTCCGAGTCTCTAAGCAGAGGCATTCCCCACCTTGGCATTTCCACATCACATATGCCTGCGAGCAACTTTCAGCAGTTTTGTCAGATGAAAGCTCTCATCCACTAGAAGAGCACATAACTCTGCTTAAAAGAGAACAAATAATTGCTTTGTAAGTGTTTCATTGCTTTAGGTATTATTTTGTCTCCTGGCCATGGCTAAATCCTGGAGCAGATGTGTTTAGTGGAGGAGCAATTAGTCATTTCTCACACACAGGCAGGCGCACGCACACATGCATGCAAAGAACTGGCGGCCCACCTATTGAATTACCTGCTGTAATTGATCATTCTTTGCCTTTTGATTACTCCAGATACAGGGTTTATTCATCTCTATTAATATACGTTGTGATATGACACTATATAGCGCCTGACCCGACACAGATTGGACACGGGAGGCACGTGTAAAAGACAAGACTTTTATTACTCTTCAGCTGGGGGGCACGTCTTCCCCGTACTCCCCCAGCCACAACACAGTCCCAAACACCAGTACAGTACAGTACAGCACAACACAAGCACTCTTCTCCTCTCTTCCTTGGCACCACCACTCCTCCCTCGCAACCTTGTCCTCCTCTACCCGATTCTGGCCGATGAGTGGTGGTTGCTGGCTCCCTTTTATAGGTCACCTGGAAGTGCTCCAGGTGTTTGATCACCAAGATCCGGCGGCACTTCCAGGTGTGATGAATCTGTTGACCACACGGGCTCAGGAGTCCCAAACACAGCACCCCCTGGCGGTACCTGCGGGACCCAACAGAGCTGCCCCCAACTCCAATTCCCAAGGAGCCCTGTGGGAAACCGAGGCACTACACCAGCCCAGGGGGGCGGCCATCTAGTGTCCAGGGGGAGGTATTGCCCTGGCCAGGGCTGCTCCCCCTGAATACAGTGTGCAGGGACGTCCCAGCTGGGCATGGATGCCAGGCGCCTGTCACAACGTTCAATAATCATTGTCCATACATAATATATGTGACACACTCTCATCATACAGTGACAAGGAAAGTGGCACACTGGTGTATCAGAGAGAGTAAAGGTCCTCACAGCCCTTGTACCCCGGTTCAGTCTCAGACTGTGTATCTTCTGCGTGCCATTTGAATATTTTACCAATAGAAATGCCACTTTCTTTCCTGAGTCCAGATTCAGGGGGGGACTGATACAACTAGGTTTTCGCCATGTGTGTGAGTGTGAGGGTAACTTTGTCCAGAATGGAGCCCCAAATGTATCTAGGCACAGCTCTATGCCCAAAACTGTCAGAGGCCACTGTAGCTTCTGGGTTCCTGGGTTACATAAAGCAGTTTAGCAAAAGGACTGATGACTGCCTAAAGCACTGCATTCAGACCCCATCACTTTCTGCACACTTTATTGTGCGGTAGATTCAATTTGAAATGGATGCATTTGCCATTTTTGCCCATCAATCTACACTCAATAACCCATAATGACCAAGTGAAGCCATGTTTTCAGAAAGGTTAGCCCATTTATTAAAAATCAAATATTACATGTTATTAAATAAGGACACAAACACTGTCAAAGGATTGGGGGGATCCCCCGTATACTGTGGCACAAAAGGGAAAAGACGTCTTCACAGACAGATTTCAAAAAATGGAACTGACAAAAAGAAAATGGAGGCGGTATATATAGTTGGCTGCAGAAAGTGATGTCAAGGGTGAAAGGCATTCTGGAACCGGAAGTGACGTCAGGTAGAGGTGGGGTCTTGAGGGCTGGAACTGGAAGTGATGTCGTTATTGTGTAAATTTTTCAGTTTTTACAATATGTCATGAAGTACTTTAATGGTAAATATATTACAAAATCTTGCAGTATACTGAAATGGAATTGTAAAGTATGTAAATTATTGCAATTTTTATATATTGCAATATATTTTCCAAAATATAAAAATATGTTTATCTGATATATTTTGAGAAGGGGTGCCAAATGACAATTGTCTAACTGAACGGATTTGTCATTTGGTATCACTTCTCATTGCATCCATAATGGCTAACATGGTACCACTTACTACTACTACTATATATTTTAAAATAATGATATAGTGTAAGATACATTTTAAAAACTATTACAATATACAGGAATGACAAGTCACAGTGAGAATAAAACTTTCAGACACCTAACAGGTCAGCCCATTTAAATTAATGCAATCCAACAAAAGTTTGCCTCTTGCCATCTTTACAAGCAGCTCCTTAGGCAAATAACAATAAAAGTATTTGTCTCTTCATTGTAGAATTGAGGGTCATTTACTGGCGCTCTGTGTGGTGGGTTGCTCCAATTGCAAAAGACACCTACTTCCAGGCAGCTGGGCTTCTTAAATTGTAGAAATTGGAAGGGGCGGAGCTAAGTGTTCTCACTGGGCGGTTCCTCTCAGCTGTGGAGAGAGAAGGAGAAGACAATGTTAGTGACGGCACCCCCTATCGCCCCAGTAGGTTATTACATAACTCGATTAGGCCCGTGAGGAGATCCTCTGCCTAGACATATGAGATGCAGTCGAGTCTAGTCATAATACACTTTATAACATATTTTTGTATATTGTAGTATATCTTAAAAATATATTAACATGGGATGGCAAATATTATCCAATAGATATTTTCAAAGTGCTTATGATATTGAGATATGTGCTACAATAAAACTGCATGGAGACTCAGTGCAAATAATAAAGATATTATTAAGTGAGTACAAGTTAGAAGTAAAGCTAAAATTTGAAGGCTGCGTGAACTTGAACAACTTTCAGTGAGCTTAAAGAGGTTAAAAACAAATCAGAATCCTTGCGAACTGTGCCATGGATCTAAAGTGTTGCACGACTTATACAGAAATGTTTCCTTATAGTTTAAATCATAGTCTGCTAATTCCAAAATGATCGGAAGATGCTTTAAGAAGTTTTGCTTGTACAGTGAAGAGAATCGGCTGCTGTGGCGCCCCCTTCCAGGAACAAAAGGTCATATGTACACTGTTGCATTGAAATGCCACATGATATTGCAACCAGTACCAGCTTGGATTCATGAAAAAAAATAAGGTAAAAATCAAGGAAGGCAAAATGAGAAATGAAAGAAATAATCGATAAAAACTACAAAAGCAGTAGCCTGCTGACATACTCCGTCAAGTGATGAATAGTGATGGGTGATTTTCGAATGATTTGTTCTTTTTGAATAACTCTCTTCTGTAAATCGTGGGAATCAATTACCAAGCAAAAACAAATCGATTCAACAGAGTTCAACAAGAGTGTTAAACATGATGCAGGATCGTGTCACCATCTTTCGTTTAGCTGTTTAACATGCATGTGCAAGTGAAATACCGCAAGGGGGGGATCTACAATAAAACTAATGAAGCTCATATTTCAGGGTCCCTTATGCCAGAGGAGCCCCAGAAGCAACTTTCTTTAATTTAATTTTCACCACCCCATAACTCAAAATCTATAAGGCATAGGAAATTTGTATTCACACCAGTGACGTTGACATGTGAGATAATCAAGTGCAGCAATTTTAATCCAAATCTGAGATGTAGAGGTGACTTTTTATAAAATTCTGTGGTGATCTGTTATGGTACAACCCCATTGATTGGTTACCCGGACCTTGTTGCTAATTGAAAAGGGGCTCCCATAACAGTTCATGCTTTAGGGCCCAGAAATGTGAGGTTTGGCACTGAGAACCGCCTGTCTGATTCATGACTCTTACGAGTTAGAACTAAATCATCATCGGCGAGTGAGAACTCTGTCCTTGACCATTCTCTCGTTCATCATACAAGTACAATACGGTAACAACACATTTATATCAGAATGTATTAATTGCTTGTTTTGAACAATTTGTTATTGGAAAGTTTAAACAGAATATATATTAAACTAATTCATGACGTCCTTTTGTAAACTGAATCAATTAGTCACACAAAATTGAACCTTATAAAAATGTTTATCTAATATCTAACAATGAAGTGCTTTTAACTTATTTTAGCACACACTTTTTATGGCTCATTGAATGCACAGAGCATATATCATTCACTGATTCTTTAAAGGTCCAACTGAGTCATTACCCAAGAACAAGTTGTATGATTTTCACTCATTTGATTCCTGAATTAGTAATTACCCAAGAATGAGATCCGTACGATTCTGCAACTTAATGTCTTATTTTAGTTACGCATCTTAAATGTGTGATCATGTTTTGTGTGTTGAAACAGGCCATTATCATATGAATTATGAATTATAATATATATAAATTAATAATTAAATTCATCGTATAAATGAATTAAAATGCATCAAAAGAACCGATTCATTTAAACATGTCATTCAGTAAAGCGAATCGAAATGGCCATCACTAGCGGTGGAGAGGAGCTCATTCTTCAAACCATATTTTCTTATAGCCTCTGCATTGACCACCATGACATCATCCTCATTACTGACCCTGAACCTTTAAAATAGGAATTTGGATTTTTTCAAATTTTTTAGCAAATCAAAAGGCTCAATTGGAAAAAGCCTGTAAATGATGTGTGAACGTGAAACCCTGAAGTAAAGATTTGTAGAGCTTGGCTAGCCTGCTGGCTTCCTAACGGGTCACTGAGCTGATTCAGTTTCTCATTAAAAAGTAAATACGTGAACTCCAAGCTTCAAGAAATTCCATTGCACTACACAGATAAGATATCCCAGGGCTTCATTTTCTGAGTAACACTAAACAAGCCTGCTGTTATTCATAACTGAGCCACACTAAGATTAGAAGAAATGTACACACACACACACACATAATGTTGTCAAATCTGAAAAACTCAAGGATGCCCTGGGAAGAAAACACTTTGTGTGGGCAGGCTTGAATGGCTTGTCAGCTGGTCCTTGTCACAGAGGAGGAGGTGGACACGAGCCATGCTGATGGGGATTCTTGTCACTTGATGTGATACCTGATCAATGCGGGTGTGAAAGATGATACTCGAGTCCAGTTTTTTCTAAAACTCCCTGCCTGTGATTGAGTAAAGTGAACTGCTATACCCTTTTTTAATTATAAAAGGACTTTTTAGTTACACTACAGTATACCATGCTGCCTAACTAGAGAGATAAGTTTAGTGGTTTACGGAGAATGCTAGAAGAAGAGGAGAAAGAAGAGGAGGGCACTGGCGGCCAAGCAGCGCATATATTGAGTGAGATGCAATCCAGCGTCTGGTGGCACTTTAAACAGACAGGAAGAATGTGAAAACATTACCTCTGCCTTCACACTTACGTGCCATGATGCTTCAGCACTTAAAGCATCCATCCATCCATCCATTATCCAACCTGCTATATCCTTACTACAGGGTCACGGGGGTCTGCTGGAGCCAATCCCAGCCAACACAGGGCGCAAGGCAGGAAACAAACCCCGGGCAGGGCGCCAGCCCACCGCAGCACTTAAAGCAATATGTGAAAATAAAAATGAGTTACGAATCTATGCTAAAGTTAAACAACAACAACAACAACGTTTATTTATATAGCACATTTTCATACAAAAAAATGTAGCTCAAAGTGCTTTACAAAATGAAGAATAGAAAAATAGAAGACACAATAAAAAAATAAAAATAAGTCAACATTAATTAACATAGAATAAGTAAGGTCCGATGGCCAGGGTGGACAGAAAAAACAAAAAAAAAAAGCTCCAGAGGCTGGAGAAAAAAAATAAAATCTGTAGGGATTCCAGACCAAGAGACCGCCCAGTCCCCTCTGGGCAATCTACCTAACATAAATCAAAAAGTCCTCTTTGTATTTAGGGTTCTCATGGAAGGACTCGATGATGATGGTCACGTAGACTTCTGGCTTTCAGTCCATCAATGTTGGAGCATCATGATGCTTTGAGTAGGTGGTGGTGGCGCAGGCCAGAACAATATGCCAAATATTAAAGGTGACTGGGACAAGACTGGGTTCGTAATGGGGGGCTATGGGCTCAGCTGCTTCCAAAGTAGAAAATGCAAAAAGGCTGCCCTCTGCTGGCAGCTGAAAGGGAGCTTGTATTTGCTGGGGAACAATGTGCTTATACCAGGAGAAGCAAGGCTGTTCTAATTGGAGGGCAACCTTCCAATATGTTCTCTATCCAGTCCACCATTTGAAGCTGAAGACGAGGACCACAATGATCCTCTGATTAGGTTACTTCTTGTTCAACTTGTTTGCTGCTCCATAGATTAGTGTGTGGACCCCCATGCAACTGCCCAGGGTGCCCATGCGTTAAGACGGCCCTGCATCCTGAGTGGACTTTGCATGTTCTCTCCGATGACAGCAGGGTATTCCTTCAGGTGCTTTGGTTTTTCACCCACATCCAAAGATGTATGTGTTACTGTATGTTAATTGTCAATTCTAAATTGAGCCCATCAGAGTGAGTGTACAGAGTCGATAAAAAGTATTCACCTGACCGAGGTACATCTTATTATTATAATGTTGAATCACAGTGGATTCTTGTTCACCTTGTTGCTGCTTAGATGTTATGTTGTGACGTTGTAATGGCCCACTCAGTCTCCAAACCAGCAGCTGCACCACCAAGACCCGTGGCCTGGCAAGTTGAGAACGTTAAACCCGACAAGCTGTACTTCTTCCAGATAAACTTCCCCCAATCGATGATCAAAAATAAGCCAAAAAACAAACCATATGTAAAATAATTATGTGAGTATCTACTCTCTATATATATAATCCTTAGCCTAAAAGTGCAACGACTTTGTGCAACAATTTTATTTGACGTTTTAATGTCACATTTTTTGTCAGGCTTATAATAAAACCTACATATATATGTTTGGTATCATTCTTTTCAGAATTTATCGAACTTTACTGTGATGCTGTTAGATTTTCAGATTCTTATTCCATTTTTAAATTATAAACTATACAATATCAAGAACTCACATCCCGCGAGATGAGACTTTGTGCCAAGATATTTAACCAAAGACAGCTGCTGTACAGGCTTTTAAATGTTTGCGAGATGCAGATCATGCGGCACTGAAGCAGCAGCAAGCCAGCAGCTGATCGAGCAAAGAGGAGGTAAAAAAAAAATGATTTGTTTCCCATTGTATCTTCATTTGAGAGGAACGAGCACGTCTCCTTGGGGTGCATTAAGCCCCCTTCTTCACAACACGAGTGGCAGAGACACAAAGTGGCTGGCACATAGCACATTCTAGGGGGACTGGTGAGCGAAGCGAGCAGGGGGTAACCCCCTAGTATATTGATAAAAAAAGGAATGAACAAACTCCAAACAATATATATAGCATACTCCATTCAACCCCAAAAGTGTCCGGTGGAAAACGATAATAAAAAGAAAAAGTGCAGCACAAAAGTTAATATACAATACAAACCCTCCGTTGACCCCATACTGAACACGAACTAAGTAAGACACACAGAAAGCATGAAACGCACATAAAAGTCCAGAAGAATTAACGGAAAATGGATAATATTTGTTAATCTGGTTCAGCTGTAAAAATAGTCCTACAGAAATTACACGGATGAAAATGATGGCTTGCTCCTCTCCCCAGACAACAAGAAACAGTCTCACTGTGCTTATCTTTGGTACGTGGCGTAATCCAGAACCCCAGGGTTTTGCAGTGCAAAGATGTTGTTGTCGGGCGTTGAAAGTGGCAGGTAGTAAAAGGAATGTATGATTTTGATCGATGCTTTCTCCTGTTTTTGTAGTGAATTGGCGGTCAAGTAGAATAGGATGTTTTTTTTTTCTTTCTGTCCTTCTGTTTAAATAGCGAATGATCGGATGCAGGTGATGGGATTGACAGGACCAATTATCATGAAGGACCACGGTTTCACAGTGTTATCCTTCCCCTTTTGTTTCCAGGGGAGCATATTTACATACACACAGACCATGTAAACAGGACAACACGACGAAAGACGAGACTCAGCACAAGATACATTTACAACGACATTAATCTTGTAGCACCGCTGCATCGTGCTTAGTCCAGGCTTCGTCACAGCCTGACAGGGCCGTCTTAACACCTTATACGCCCCCGGGCAAAACAGTGCACTGTGCTTATATAACAATGTGCTTATACCAGGAGAAGCAAGGCTGTTCTAATTGGGGGCCAACCTTCAAATATGTTCTCCATCCAGTCCGCCATTTGAAGCTGAAGACGAGGGCCACAATGATCCTCTGATTAGGTTACTTCTTGTTCACCTTGTTTGCTGCTCTATAGATTAGTGTGGGGACCCCCATGCAACTGCCCAGGGTGCCCATGCGTTAAGACGGCCCTGCATCCTGAGTGGACTTTGCATGTTCTCTCCGATGACAGCAGGGTATTCCTTCAGGTGTTTTGGTTTTTCACCCACATCCAAAGATGTATGTGTTATTGTATGTTAATTGTCAATTCTAAATTGAGCCGATCAGAGTGAGTGTACAGAGTCGATAAAAAGTATTCACCCGACCGAGGTACCTTTTATTATTATAAAATGTTGAATCACAGTGGATTTCAATTTTTTGTTGGTTTTATTGGTTTATATTAATGCATGTGTTTAGTTAAAAATCAGAGCACATGTTGAGTCTGTAGAAGTTTCTGTTTTTAACATCTTGTGTAAAAATTTTGTTGTACATCTGTGCAACGACAATAAAAGCCATTCTGTTCTATTTCATTTGGCTTTGGCTGCTCAACAGAAGAAGACCATTTATCGTCAAAGTGAAAACAGGTCTCTGCAAAGTGGTCTCAATGAATTTCAAGTATAAAATACAAAATCATCGATCACTTAAGTATTTGCTCCCTTCAAGTCAGATGCTCAGGCTCTGTCAGATGTTATGGTGATCTTGAGTGAACAACCTTTGTCAAGTCCGGCCATAAATTCTCCATTGGATGGAGATCAGAACTCTGACTTGACGACTCCATTGCTATTTTTAATCCATTCCTGCATGGTTTTGATGTTAGGCTTGAGATCGCTGTCTTGCTGATAAACAAATCTTCCCTCAAGTTGCAGGTTTCTTGCAGATGCCATTAAGTTTTCCTCCATTGGTGTCTTTGTACTTTTCGGCATTCATTTTCCCCTCACAGCTCTTGTGGGGCCTGCTGCAGAGAAACATCCCCACACCCTGATGCTGCCACCACCAGGCCTCATGTTGAGCATGGCAGGTTTTTGATAATGTGCATTGTTCAAACACATCGCTTAAACTGATGACCAAAAAGCTCAGTTGTGGTCTCATCAGAGCACAGAACCTTCTTCCAGCTGAGTCTCCCATGTGCCTTCTGGCCAACTCTAGTCGAGATGCCTTGTGTGTTTTTTCTCTTTGCCACTCTTCTATAAATATGCAACTGGTGAAGCATCCGGGTAGAGTTATTGTCTGCATTGTCTTTCCAATTTTGGTCTCTGTAGCTTGTTCCTCCTTCTCAGTTCTCAGTGGTCTCTTGGTGGCCTACCTCACTAGTCTTCCTCTTCCACCATCACTCAGTTTTTGTGGACGGCCTGCTTGAGTTGGATTTACAGCTTGTCAGGGATGCCAGGGGCAACGACCCGGCCAGGACGCCGTGAGGGACCGGATGTGGGTCTACGCCCACCCTGGATCACGTGGGGGCCGCCTTCCTGGTTGCTTTGGGGGCCACGAGTTGAGGGCATGGAAGCCCCACCCTGCAGGGGCTCTTGGTCACCGCCAGGAGGCGCCCCAATGCCTTGGGGACCTGTTGCCTCAGCACTTCCGCCACACCAGGAAGTGCTGGGGGGAAGAATAAGAAGGATACCCAGAGAGCTGCCGGGAGGACAGCCGGCACTTCCACCACGCTGGGGCGTGGCCAAGAGGGGAATGCCGGGAACCACCTGGAGCTCATCCGGGAGAGCTCATTCAGGGCTGGAGTCGGGTGGAAGAAGGACAAGGCACGTGAGGAGAGTGGAGGCGGCCCGAAGAGAGGCATTTTGTGGCCAGGACTGTGTGTTTGGGGTTTGTGCACTAATTGAACTGGGTCTGAGTGACCATATTATTGTATATATTGTATATAATAAATACATGTGGTGGTGAAGAACAACATGTCCGCCTGTCTGTGTCCGGGTCGGCTCCACAAGCTGTTCAATGTTCGTATCCATTTTTTAATGGTTGATTTGACTGGATATTCAATGACTGGGATATGTTCTTATCGCCATCTTCAATCATCTGTTCACTTGTTGCATGGAGTCTTCTCTTTGGTCTTCATTGTGCAGGTTAGGCCACCAATACTGTCTCACCACAAGTCAGCCCTTCCAAATAAGGTGCCTTTATATTATGATTAGCTGAATCCCCAGAAAGATGGCCGTCATTGAGCTAATTGGATGACTTCAAAGCCCAATTGGCTCCATCAGTGGTGAACCAGGTGTGTCATATTAAAGAAGGTAAATGCTTTTGAGCTCCATGATTTTGTGTTTTATATTTGTAATTATGTTTGACCACTTTTCAGAGATCTGCTTCCACTTTGGCATCAAAGAGTCTTTTTATAATAATAATATTAAGAAGAATTCTTTACATTTATATAGCACTTTTCTTACTACTCTACCATGCAGGGAGGACCCAAGAAGTGAACCCACAATCTCCTTACTGCATCTGTTGATCAGACTCAGAGAACCCAAATTCAGTCCACTGGAATTCAATATTGTATAACAATAAATTATCGAGACTTCCAAGGGGGTGAATACTTTTTATAGGCACGGTAGACATGTGAGTGAGTGAACATACCCTTCGATAGAGGTGCACCCACCCAGGGTTACATTCCTACATTGCACCCACTGGGGTCAGTATGGGCTCTGGACTTTGCTGACTTCAGCTGGATTAGGTGGGCTCAGTAGAGGATGGAGGGATGGTGACCTGAGACTCCCTAGTTCCAGCTCCTGCTGACAAACTCCCTGCTCTGTCTGGTAATATTTTTCTGGTTCCATTAGCTCAGGTGTTTCCCATAAAGAGCTGATGGACACAAAAATGTTAATCTGCATCATTGTGCAAAGTGAAGACTGCTTT
Source organism: Polypterus bichir lapradei (assembly GCA_026402145.1). Lineage (NCBI taxonomy): Eukaryota > Metazoa > Chordata > Cladistia > Polypteriformes > Polypteridae > Polypterus > Polypterus bichir. The sequence goes on from JANRMT010062844.1 coordinate 2,730,607, forward strand.
TGAAATTGAAAATAGATTAAGGGGCAACATTTTCTAATAGCAAATTCTGAGTCACCTTCATCCTGCCTTGGAGACTCTCACTGCACAAAAAAACGACTTCTTGGGTTACATGAGTCACAGGGTGAATCCCCCCATTCGCCATACCTCCCCCCACCCCGCATCTAGTTATTTAGGACCACTGAGGCACAGAAAGCTGATAACACCAAGTGCACAGTGACCTTGCTGTATCTATTACGTTGAAGTCTGTCGTTTGTCTTTATCCTAAGGGGGATTTTATTGCACTTTCAGGGTGGAATTAACACACAAGATAAAATCCAATGTGATGAGCTAAAAATCCCTGAAAAAAAAAGAAAAAGAAAAAAAAAAAACCAAAACAAGAAGGTGTGTTTTGTGAAGACT
>JANRMT010062844.1:2731405-2766277 GCA_026402145.1 Polypterus bichir lapradei
TCTATCTATTATATAGTGCCTTGCAAATCTATCTATCTATCTATCTATCTATCTATCTATCTATCTATCTATCTATCTATCTAAGAAAAGATATTATATGTAACAGAAGCATGTTAATAAGCACCCAATGAAAACTAGCTCCGGACACAAGTTAAAAGTACAAAGAGTCTTTTATTGTGTGGAAACTTTTGAATGAAGCGTTTCCCACCAGAGCCACAAGTTCAATAAGCACTGTATAACACAATAAAGCAACTCTTTCTCTTCCTTCTCTCTCTCAGTTACTCTTCAACTGCCTCCTCCACTCCTCCTCGCAAGCTTCATCCACCTTCATCCGACTCTGGCTCATTGATGTGAAGTAGGCAGCTCCTTTTCTCTAATCCCTGGAAGTGCTTCCGCTGATTTGACGCTGCAGCTCTGAAACACTTCTGGGTGAGGTTGGAGCCCTAAGAAGTAGGTACTCTCAAATTCCGCAGTTCCCCCTGGCGACGCCCACAGTACCCAACAAAGCTGTCCTTCAGGATTAAAATACCCGGCATGCGTTTTTGGGATCCAAGCCTGGGCTTGCTGCCATCTAGTGTTCTGGGGGTGACAAAGCCCTGTGTAAGTTGTCTCTCCTTGTTTTTCCATTTTGAGGACATCCTAGTCAGGTAGGGTCGCTGCCCGTCCCTCACAATGACAACATAAATATGATAGGAAAGGTATGTCTAGTTTCCACTGCTGTATTGATGCAGATTCAGTACACGTCCTTTGTGTGACATATTTTGAAACAGTCACCAGCTCACAATTCCAACAGTAAAAGTTTCTTTGCACGTTTTCTTATAATATTTTTGTGTTGCTTGCCCTTGAGAGTGTAGAATATCAGTGACTAATATGCAAGATGGACTCCCCCCTTGCGTTTTTATAGGCCACCACAGTGCAAGGCTTAGTGACTTTCACATTTCCTCGACACGGTTATTGACAGTTGTTACATTTCGAAGAGTGGCTAGGGGGCTGAGGTCTTTCTTCTCTTTCCTCTTCGTCATTTAGCCTTTTTTTCATACACGTATTTACACCACTGTGTAGCTTCATGCAACCATATTCACCAAGCGTATCATGGCAGTCAGTCGTATTGTGGCGTATCCATCAGTTTCACTCCCCGTGTCAACGTCTAATGACCAATTTACATTGTCATCTCTATTGCTTGATTCAACTAAAGGTTCCGTTTAATGTTATTCTGAAACTTACTTCACATCTTTTCATTTATGTGAAATTGTGTTTTTTTGTTGAAGGTGCTGTCCCACTCATAACGAGGTAACACAGAGCAGCCAAACACATAGAAAAAGTCACGATTCTTTTGTAGTATGATGTTATTTCATCCACTAGATGGTGACAGAATACTGTCCCGAGTGTTATTCTGGCTCAGCGCTCCAAAGTTCATCAGAACAGGTTACTCTGAGATCTACTCGGAGTTAACCGTTTTTAAACAGGATTACGAGTCTGAGATATGCTCAGGGTTAGCACCTGTGGACAGCAGCCTGGAAATAGACAGGCGGGCAGCGATGGTTCACCCAACATACATTTATTACACATTATTATTATTTACAAAGTGACATCCAACCCCAAGACTCCCCCAAGTCCAGGCCTCTTCAGGTCAGCCTCCACTCCTCTCCTCCCGAGCTCTGTCTCTCTTCCTCCTGACTCCAGCCATCGAATGGGGGGAGGCAGCCCCTTTTATACGCACCCAGACTTGCTCCAGGTGCCCCCCGATTAGCTTCCGCCAGCACTCCCAAGTGTGGCGGAAGTACCGGCTGTGCACCCGGAAGCACTCTGGGTGTCCTTGGTCTTCTTCCTCCCCCCCCCCACACTTCCGGGTGTGGCAGAAGTGCTGAGGGCCAGGGTTCCACATGCATTCGGGTGCCCCCTGGCAGTGACCACGGGCCCCTATAGGGTTGAGCTTCTAAGCTCTGTTCCCGTGGTCCCCAAAGACACCAGGGCAGTCGCCCCCTCATGGTCGAATCCCTCCTCCAGTCCTTCTGGGCGTCCCGGCTGGGTACCACCCCCAGCCGCTTGCCACACACCAAAGAGGTAAAAACAATTAATGCACTGGTTTAATATTTTTTTACTAGTAATCGAAAACAATTACACAATTGATTTTCAGAGTACATTACCTATCGCTGGCACCTGAAGTGACAGGAACAGGCTATACGCACGCTGTCTTCTGGATTCTGCATCAGCCAACTGCCTCGCTTGTGGCGCTGATATCAAAACAGACTAGCTATGGCATTTCTTACCTGATCACTTCAACATGTGCCCAGACTTATGGTAAACAAAGTAAGGCGCATTATTCAAACATTGTGCCAAACATCAGGAACAACTAAGGAGAAGGGCTTCAAACTATATGTTTCCAGCTTTATACACAATTACAAAGGCAGGATCCGGACGTATTAAAAACTTGTGTCTGCTATGAACTTACATGGGACAAATACTGTATGTAATGAGATTACATTAGGCTTCTTTACAAAAACAGAACTGCAATAATTAGCCATTAAACTTTATTCAGGGACAGGTGAATGTGCATGTGACCTCCTCTCAGACAGACATGTTTTCATCAAGCTCTAGGTGGACAGCTGCTGGGCGCAGAGCTGAAGCGTAGTTGTGGTTCTCGATGATTTTCTCATTCTCCTCCCCACCCGGTGTGTCATTCTCAGTCTGTCGCTTTCTCATCTTCCAAACCCCTGGTCTTGAAAGTGGAATGGAGAAATTGTTCCACTCAAAATAATACAGGAACCGCTCCCTTCTTCAACAGTTGCAGCCCTGTCTCAGACCCTGACTGGCGAAAATCTTCTTTTAACTAACGGTAAAGCTCTCTCTCTGGATAGGGACAATCCATTTAGATCGGGTTTCCGCATTGGAGGGAAATGTGTGAAAACGAAGTGCCTGCTGTACTTACTGGAAGCTCGACATAAAGGTACACAACAATGTTCAGCTGTAGAGCTATCTGTACGCTGAAACTTCTTTTTCTTTGCACATTCTCACCACTGAACAAAAATCACAACTGCGCTATAGACAACGGAAGTGACTGTGCTGGCTGAGATTTCAACCAAAGTACGTCAGCACTGCCATGTCACATAGTCTGTTGTGCTGCTGTAAAGAAGAACATTCTTCCATTGATGAGTAACATGTTATAGTGTACCAGAATACAGAATCTTGGTAAATTTCTTTGGACTTTCGATTAACTCAAAAACTTTTAAAGTATGAGTGACAATTAGTGATGATTGAAATGATTTGTGAGAAAATGAATTCACAGCAGAAGATTGCAAAAAAAATCATGAATCAAATTCTCCTTCACTTCAAGAAAAATCTGTGCCATCAACACAATAAGGAAGAAGTGTGTTTAGTCCAGCGGTTCTCAAACTTTCGTATTTCGCGCCCCCCTTTTCTACCTGGAATAATTCTGCGCCCCCTGCATAATATAAGATAGATGAGGATAACCCATGATACAACTAACACAGGTATGATACTCGTGCAGTGTCGCGGTATCCTATCATTTTTACTTCCATAAGATTTACATGTGTTTGGCTAACTTCGATGAAATATTTGCAATTTTGTTTTTTAAAGTGCTTTAATATCTGTTAAAATGCCTTGTGTGGTTTTTGGTAGTAATTCTATTCCCAAAAACAAAGAATTAATTATTTATTCTTATTTAATTTTTCTTTATGTAAAGAAACGATTAAATATGTTTTAATTTTTAAAAATCTCGTAAACGAGGACACTGATGAAGTCAATCTGTGCAAGATGAACGTATTTTCGTCCGACAAATATTATACCGCTGTTAGTTGTATCATGAAAATAACCCAATACGCAGCAAATTATTTAACTCAATTTGGCAATATTGGCTACGCTGCCAATGTGGTGCAGTCACACCTCATTATCACCTGATCTACTGTTACCCGAATGTTCGCGACAGATACCGATATGTCTCGAACTTTCTGGATTGAAAATACGTGACTATAAAAGCAGCAGCAGCGCCACTGCTCGTCAGTTAGTCATTAGATCTATGCCTTAGAAATGTTTCATTATAATTTTAGTTATAATGCATTCGTTGTGAGTATATGCTTGCAAATTTAAATTTGAAATAAAAATGTAAAAAATTAATTTTGATATCTTGTTCATTTATTCAACGCCCCCCCCTTGTACAGCTTCAGCGCCACCCCAGGGGGGCGCACCCCACAGTTGGAGAACCGCTGGTTTAGTCCAACTGAGAAGCATTTACAGTACACGATTTACAGTATGTCTGCCTGTCAGTCAGTATTTAAATAACGATCTCTAGTGAAAAACAATTCATGTATTTGTCCTGATTTTATTATTCTAAGGGAATCATGACCATCACAACCACTCCTGGTCTTTCTCTACAGCTTGCACAGCCACTTTGAGAGGATGAAGCCATTAACAAGTAAGAGCAATGACTGAACAAGTGATGACCACATTTTTAAAAGATTCCAAATGGACAACATGACCACTGAGGGTAAGGAGACGAGGTCAAAGTGTGAAGACAAGGCCGGTTAAGCCAACATCCCACTATGTGACTTCTCCATCAATTTTCAGTTGTACACTTCATTTACATCATCTTGTAGCGGTGCTGCAGGGGATTGAAACTTCAACTCCCAACAGTCCCTGCAGTGTCTCTGATTGGTCATCTGCTGATGGTGCAGGGGCTGTTGGGTACAAGGAGGCTGGCGCGCCATTTAAAAGGGGGCCAGTGATACCAAAAGGAGTCTTTTGTTTTTCGTGTCTGGAGTTGCCTGTCTGTCTGCCTTACGTTGTGATTCCTCTGGATTCTTGTTTTGTCCTGGATCGTCTCTTGTTTTGGGCTATGGTCTGTCTGGTGTCTTCCTGCACATGAGGATTGTCTGAGGATTTGTTGTCATCCTGTGAAGAAAGGAGTGCTTCTGATCCCAGTCACCCATCTTCATCTCATCAGGAAATACCAGTAGGACTATCTTACATTCCCATTCAGCGGTGCTGATCTGTGGACTATTGTCCTCCATCAGTTGCCATTTTCCATGGACTTTATAGTGTGTGGTTTTTGTTTGTGGCTTGTTTGTGTTTATTGTATAATTGCCGAAAGGGAATGGGGGTGGGATCATTTAGTGTGTAGTTATATTTTGTTTATTAGTGTTTAATACATTCTTTATTTGTTTTATTACCGGTTGCTTTTTTTGTCTCTGCTTGTGAGTGTGTGCGGGTCGGGCCAAGGCTGGGTGCGTGCCTGGAATCTCCAAAAAAATAAATAAATCACCGTCTTATCGACAATGTGAATCTTAGCAGCACCAGACCGCTACAACCTTAAGATACTCGTGGACAGCTGAGGAGATGCCGTGATTTTCAGAGGTGTAATGTGACGCCCCACAGTGGCTCAGTCATAGCGCTCTGGGACTGGTTTGATTTTATTGTACAGTAGTGCCTTACCAGATGTAGGAATGGGCAGCCAGTGAGAAGTGAAATGCATGTAATGTGTACAAATACTAGAGAAAGACAGCAAAGGCAAGAAAAGAAGGTAATAAAACTAGTAGGCTAGAAAGAGAAAGACGCTCCACTTTCCTCTTGGGATTAATAAAGTATCTATCTATCTATCTATCTATCTATCTATCTATCTATCTATCTATCACAGGAAAAGCCACATCTCACGGCATTGCTTCATACTGTGTGAACCAACAAGAGGCTGGTGGAACTTTCAAGCCAGCATATATGTCTGTTCATCCAAAAAAATCAAGATGGGCTGAGACTGATAAGCACTTGTTTAGTCACAAGGCTAACTGCAAAAGTTTGCGTTGATTAAGTTGCCTGAATGTGATGATCTTATAATACTCTAGTGGCTTAATAGAAGGAGAAAAAGTCATGACAGAATAGTGCAATCGGTCACCCCATGTGCTTACTCTCCATATAGCTTGTGCGAGTGCAGTCCGACTGGAAATCAAGTCAAGTCATTTACTGTGATGCCAGCCTGAACTGAAGTTCAAAGGATGGAGCGCAGATGTTTTCTAACATACAACATGTCAAATGCCATATTGAAATCGAATAAACAGCAGTCTTAAACCATGAACGAGAGTAGTACAAGAAATAAGCAGAGAAAGAGCCCGGAGCTGACAGGTGGAGCCTGTGAAGATAATGAGATCACAGCAACTATTAAGTAATTGTTGTCACCAGGCAACCATCAACAAGAGGCGTGGCCAGAGATCAACAGCACGTGGGACCCTTAGTAGTGCCTGCAGTCGTGGAGGCGTGCCATGGTAAGTACTTTGAAAAATCTGATTATAACCCCAAAAATAGTCCTTAGAGATTTACCAGCTAGCACTGAAATATGAAGCAGCCTACTTAACGCCTCCAGCAGCAATCATCTCAGAAATACCTGTTGATGGAGTTTTGAAGTACAGTATTAGTCCATGTTGTCACACATTATACTCAACCTCAGCGACCAGAAGTATACTTATTTTATGATTTGCATGCAAATGCCTACAAATGAATGTAAAATTGGTAAAAGAGTGCCATTGCTCTGTAAAAAGCAGCTTTATCTATTATGGTGATGCACATAAAATCACTAGACCAGAAGAGCATAAGGATACAGGGAGCAGAGTTGACAGATGTCCCGATTTCAGTGGGACTCGCCCGAGTTCAATAGACACATTCTAAGTCCCATGTTGACTCTGAAAGTCCGGACTGAGAAAAAATGTATGTAGAAAAAAATCTTAATTCAATATTTATATTGATATTCATGTGGTGGATGCGGCAACGAACTGTATCAGTGCATGCGCCCAGCCAATCTGTCTCTCTCTTTATTGAATGTTTAGTTACAGAGGCTAGCTAAATTTTTGCAGACAGTCTGGCGTAAAACCTTTTAGGAATACAATTTGCTACTGTCAGCTGAATCCAAGCATTTGTGTTGTCATACATTTCTTCTGCTGATCATAGCTGCTCGTGCTCTTGTGAATTCATTTTTTAAAGTGACGTGATACTGATAAAGACTTTTTGACTAACAAGGTATCTGTATATCGGTATTCTATTTACACATATTGTGTCATATTATCATTCTCTTCTATATATATGCTTATTTACAAATACTTATACATTTGGATTATACATGTTTATATATCATAATTTCTTTAAACCATCTGTTTTTTGTATTCCTTAGTTACTTAACATCTTTTTCTTGTGGTCACTTGAAATGGTGGCTGTCCCAATCTGTGATTTTGGAAATCTGGCAACCCTGATAGGGAATATATGGATACAGGGTTTTAGTGCACCATTTAAAAAAAGAAAAAAAAAAAAAAACAGCAACACTACTTAAAATGCCTACAACTCCCAGAAGCCCCAGCAGTATTACACCATTGGCCAGATTCAGAGGGAGCAAGGGTTGATGGGAAGAAGAATATTTAAGCAGTCTTTTTAAAAAGGAGCCAAAAAGACTTTCAGAGGATCGTCCTCATTGGTCTGTATTTGTTTCTGCATATCACACAAACACACACACACGTGCACACACTCTATGGCTTACAGTTTCTATCTGGATGCTTGTCCTGTGCCTTGCCTGCTCTGCCATGCAGTGTCATTTCGTCTTGATTGGCTGTGTGTCCTCATCTGGGGAATCCTCCCCATTACGCCAAATCTTCATGCTGTAACTGGAACCTGGTAGGACAAAACTTTACACTTCATTTCGTTTAGTGGGCTGCTCAGAGGGGTTTTCATTCCACACACCATCGTCATCTGCACCTGCTGTACGAGGCTGTGCTTGTATTTTATCGTACGTGTTGCTTACTGTGTAGTGTCTGTTGGTTTCATGTGTGTAGTGTATGTAAATAATTAAATTGCCGGCAGCGAATCAGGGAGGGCTTTGCATACATTTCGCTTGTTTAATATTTGTTTTTTGCCTTCTTTATTTGTTATATACTTTATTATCTGTATTATTTATCAATTCAGTGAGCCGCTTATCAGTGTCCCTGTGTGTGCGTGCCAGGTCAAGGCTGGATGTGTTCCTGGGGTCCCTGTAATAAAATAAACAAATCACTGTTTTTGGAAAGTTTGGTTCTTAGCATCCTTGCGACTGATCCAGCATCATCATTGCTAAATTTGCTAAGCCCCCTCCACCCCACTCCCCCCCCCAAAATCGAAAAACTTTTGTTTTTTTTTTTTAAAGGTTTTTAATTCATTACAGTAAAGCCACTTTTTGTTTTTAAAGGTTCATTTTCCCTCCTCCTAGATTGAGCACAGAGCATCTGTTCAAAGTGGGTAACCACCCTGACTGGGACTCCAGCATGCAGCCGTAACATTTTGTGATGCTAAATGAGACAGCTGCAATGTCCAATAATTAATATGCCTCACTTAGAACCTAAAGGTAGAAGCAATGAAAAATGAAAAAAAAGAAGTTGTGCTAAATGTTGAAAGAAGCTGTCAGCCCGGTGCTTTCCATTCACGCGGCACATCTTTAGAAGACATAGTGCAGCTTTAATGCAGAGAGGCAGGTGAGGTGAGCGTGTTGGGACCCTTGCTGTGTGGATACTGCGTCAATTGGGTGGACCGGCAGCTGATGTCCAAGGTCACGTCAAACTAATTCAAGTTGTGTGGGGCGCCTTACACTTTTTAGTGGAATTCTTCATTTTTCACTGTTATACAACATTGAATCATAGTAGATTTATTTTGGCTTTTTTGACATTGATTACCAGAAAAAGATTCTTTAACGTCCAAGTTAAAATATGTCTCTGGAAAGTGGTTTAAATTGATTAAAAATATAATAATAAACAATAACAGTGGGCTGGCGCCCTGCCCGGGGTTTGTTTCCTGCCTTGCGCCCTGTGTTGGCTGGGATTGGCTCCAGCAGACCCCTGTAGTTAGGATATAGCGGGTTGGATAATGGATGGATGGATAATAAAAAATAAATGATGGCATAAGTATTCCCCTCCTTCAGGTCAGTATTCAGTAGATGCGCCTTTGGCAGACCCCAACCCAATGGCCGAATTATGTGCTGTAAACAGAGCCCTCCCATACACCACACTTAAAATTTTAGTGATTGGCAAAAATTTGATTTAATGAGGGTATTAGAAATAAACCTGATCCATTAGGATTAAAAGTCAAAATAGTGGTAAAAAAACTCAGGGGTAATTATTGACTCTGACCTAAATTTTAAATCACATATTAATCAGATCACTAGGACAGCATTTTTCCATTTAAAAAATATATCAAAAGTTCGATCTCTAATATCATTGAAAGATGCTGAGAAATTAGTTCACGCTTTTGTTTTCAGTCGACTAGATTATTGTAACGCACTCCTCTCAGGACTACCCAAAAAAAGACATAAATCGATTGCAACGAGTGCAGAATGCAGCTGCTAGAATCCTAACTAGGAAAAGAAAATCCGAGCACATCTCTCCAATTTTGATGTCACTACATTGGTTACCTGTGTCATTCAGAATTAACTTTAAAATACTGCTTATAGGTTACAAAGCCTTAAATAATCTCACTCCATCTTATATTTCGAATGTCTTACACCTTACATTCCAAATCGTAACCTCAGATCTTCAAATGAGGGTCTGCTTAGAATTCCAAGAGCTAAACTTAAAAGAAGTGGTGAGGCGGCCTTCTGCTGTTATGCACCTAAAATCTGGACTAGCCAGCCAATAGGAATTCGCCAGGCTAATACAGTGGAGCACTTTAAAAAAGACTGCTGAAAACACATTACTTTAACATGGCTTTCTCATAGCTTCATCTTAGTTTAATCCTGATACTCTGTATAATCAATTCATTATCATTATCATTCATAGTGGCTCCAAAATCCGTACAAATCCCTACTTTCTCTGCTGTTCTTGTTCCAGTTTTCTGTGGTGCTGATCTGCACCACCACCACCTAATCAAAGCACCGTGATGTCCCTACATTGATGGATTGAAGGCCAGAAGTCCACATGACCGTCATCATCAAGTTCTTCCATGCGCAGCCTGAAAATCACGAGGACTGATTGAGGTAAAGGTAGAATGCCTAGAGGGGGCTGGGTGGTCCCCTGCAGATTTTGTTTTTTTTTTTCTCCAGTCTTCTGGAGTTTTTTTTTTTTTTTGTGTGTTTTTCTGTCCTTCCTGGCCATCAGACCTTATTTTTATATTTTTTTTCTTCATCCTGTAAAGCACTTTGAGCTACATCTTTTTTATGAAAATGTGCTATCTAAATGTTGTTGTTGTTGTTAAAACAGAATAAGGTGAGCATGTGGCTTACCTTAACAGCTCACATAAGCAACAGAGTTAAAGAGCATCCCGGTGGTACATGAGAGAAGAACACACACGATTCTAGCACTTCATACAAGGTGTCACACACGTGCGCAAGGGAGGCAGCTAAAGGGCTTGAGTGAAGGCAGTTCGGAGGCATGCCGGGGTGTGGCAGAGTGCACTGACTCTTTTTCTCCCTTGCCTGTAGACCATTCCCGGGGGATTCCACCTGGCTCTCCTGACATCACTTCCGGGACGAGCCAATGGAAGTCAGCCACACCAGCTCCAGTCCCCCTGATGTCACGTCCGGCTATGATCCAATGGTGGAAGACCACGTGCTTGATCCATATGACCTCACTTCCTGTCTCCCCCTTTAAAACCTGCCCCTTTTCCCTTTTTCCTCAGTCTTGTTTTGGACTCAGTTGTATGCACTTCAGTGCTGTATATTTTGCATAAACGACTTTTGCAGCCATGATACCACATTATACGGGTGGCTGCCCCAAACCTTTATCTGTCCATGTCTCGTTCTTGTGACAAAGGCCTATGCCAACAGACAGCGCGGCTTGTAGCTGCGGTCTGGTCAGCACTCATTCACTCCTGAGGGACAATGGGGACAGCGCTGAGTGAATCCATACAGCTGGGGGCAATGATGACAATGCTACTCCAACAAGGTCACGTTAACAAACACCTCCGAAGACGACTGGCACCTGGAGCTCAGCTACAGCAGCAGGGGTGACATACTGGGCCCATTTTTAGTATGTGAACAGCGAAACTCTACATAGATAAATAACAGCAGCCATATAATAAAAAAACGGTAAGCATTTATGTTTCCTTTTTACTAAAAGAGAGAAGTGGAAAGTAATCATATTGTAAATAAAACTAGAATCAAACTAAGAGAGAGATTCCTGAGCTTCTAGTTAGTGTAAGCTTTAGTAAATCCTTCTTTATAACACATGAATGTAGCGACATTTGAAAGGATGTATTAATGTCTGCTTAACTTAGTCATCTAATAGTCAAACAATAATGAACCCATGCAGTTTATTTTCCCTGTCTTAAATGCAATCATTTTTTAAAGTTATGCTTTTCAAATTAATAACATTCTTGTGAAATCAGTACACAAATTGTTCCGTTTTCATTTAACAATTCAGTAAAGCGAGCACAAAAGTTGAGTCCAGCCATTCTCTTAACCCGTATATCCAGGGCAGGGTATCAGGGAGCTGGCGCCTATCTCGACCAGCGTCGGGCACAAGGTAGGAGCAAACCCTGGACAGGGCGCCAAATTATTCAGTAAAATGTCAGGCGTCGTTTACTAGAATAAATCTTGACATCGTGCTGAATACCGACGGCTCCGCTCTACAGCTTGTCTCACACTTTTGATGTTTTCTGCTGTTCTCAGTGGTCCAACAAACATATCCATTATACTACCTGTAGGTTGAGATTTATCGAACCGCTTTGAAACCACATCACGAGAAGGAATTGCTCCTTTTGCCGAAGGAAGCACATTATACTTCTTTCCAAATCTTGTTAGCACATCATGTGCAATGTAATGAACAACACACAGTGAGCCACTGACCACTTGTACATGACCAGTAAAACTGCATGTGGCATAAATCACAGGCATGACACTTGTAAAGTGAACCAGACAACACAGGAAAGAGGTGTGGGGGCAGCCGCCCGAATACTTGCAGTAGGCCCCCAAATCGTAGCAAAGATACAAATCAGTACAGGAAAACATGGTGCTTATATATGGCAGACAGGAAATGATGTCATCAGGCAGGAACCGGAAGTGACATTCTTGGGCCCGGGACCAGAAGTGACGTCCTTGAAGTCAGAACCAGAAGTGACATCCTTGGAGCCAGAAACCGGAAGTGGCGTCTTGATACCGGAGCCGGAAGTGACGTCGTCGGACACAAGCAGAATTTCCTGTGCCATCCCCTGGTTTGGCGAGGAATTGTCATCAATTGAGCCTTTTAGCTGCCTCCCATGCGCACGTGCGTGACACACTGTATACCGCCACTCCACAACATCCTGAAAGTATCTGATTGATTGGTTAGTTGACTGGATGATTGATTCTGTCATTTGTTGATTTATTGATTGAGTACTTAATCATAAATATTTAATTGATTTTTTGGTTGTTAGATAAAACAAGGCAGCACGGTGGCACAGTGGGTAGCGCTGCTGCCTCGCAGTAAGGAGACCTGGGTTTGCATCCCGGGTCCTCCCTGTGTGGAGTTTGCATGTTCTCGGTTTCCTCCCACAGTCCAAAGACATGCAGGTTAGGTGCATTGGCGATTCTAAATTGTCCCCAGTGTGTGTGTGTGTGTGGGTGTGTGTGGGTGTGCCCTGTTTCCTGCCTTGCGCCCTATGTTGGTTGGGATTGGCTCCAGCAGACCCCTGTGACCCTGTAGTTAGGATATAGCAGGTTGGATAATGGATGGATGGATTAACAATTGATTAATAAGTTGACCATTAGTTAGTTGATTAATTCACCACCGATAAATGAATTACTTAACTGATGTATCGATCCACCCATCCATTTTCAAAGCCCATTTAATCCTGAACGGTGTTGAGAGGAAGTCGGAGCCTGTCCAGCAAGAATCGGTCCATCGCAGGGTGGACACGCTCACACAGGCCAGTGTAACAACACCAGTCCGCCTGACCTGCATGTCTTTGGGACGCGGAGTGACATGCAGACTCCACACAGGGAGGACATGCAACTGGAACCCTGGCCTGCTGTGCTGCCCTTGTATCGATCCATTGAGAGTTCATTAATATTCAATTAACTGATGAATTGAGCAATCAGTTATGAATTAAATGATTGATGGATTATTTGTTAATTGCTTGATTGGGTGTTCAGTTAATCGATTGATTGAGTGAGTGATCATAATTGAATGATTTGGTTTGCGGCGGATGGCTGGTGCCTTTACTTGGCTGGGATGCCCTTGGTACAGAAGGACTTGGGGAGAAAGCGTGCTCAGGCCATTGACTCAAAGGATTTCTAGATGAGAGCTACAGGAACTCGGATTCCCAGAGGCCATGCTGGCACTTGGACTTTGGTAGCCCAGCCCTGTTGGGTTGCGGCGGTGCCGCCATGGAGCCCTGCTTCATTGGTTTCCCATCCTACCCAGAAGTGGCTCCGGACCAAGCCTACGGGACACCCGAAGTAATCCCGGGTACTACATGAAAGGAGCCAGCTGCCACTGCTCCAGGAGGCAGAGTGGAGAGGGGGAGGCAGACAGAGGAAAAGAGAAGAAGAGAGAGAAAGAAGGCAAAAATGGAGTGCTCTGTCCTGCTTAGTCTTGCACTTTATACTGTACTGACTGAGTGGGAAACTGTTGACAAGTGTTCTATTTCTAATAGCCAAAGATTGTTCGAATTTATCAAGAACTGATTTTGCCACGGCTCATTGCTCCTGAGGATCGTTCAAGACCACTGATGGATTACATCAGACCACAAAGTCCTGCAGTTCCATCTTTCATCTCAGGAGTGAGGAAGACTAAATATTTCTCCACAGCATATGTCCATTTTTTTGTGCTGCTCAATCCAAAGAGGGTGCAAACCCACCTTGACATACCAACAACAAGCATTCATGCCAGGTTGATTTCTTGGCTTATTGATTGAGTAATTAATTATGAATATCCAAGTGATCTTTTCATTGATGGATTAAGGAACAGATTAGCTTTTACATTTATGATTATTTGCTTAGCAGATGCTTTTATCCAAAGCAACTTACAACAGAGGTCAACATAATCGAGTAAACATCCATCTGGGGGACTGTTTGGGGACAAGTCTTGCAGGACCCAGTGACAAAACTGAATCCTACAAGAGCTGAGAGTGAGTGATTGACATCCAATTCCAAGGTTACATGAGATCAGTCAGCCTCAGAAATTCACCAAACATGAGTCTTCAAACACTTCCTAAACACATTGAGGGGGCCAGAATTTCACTTGGAGGTGGACAGCTCGTTCCACTAGCTAGGAGCGACACATGAAAAATATGAATTGAGATTTGATGCCATGCAAAGGTGGCTTCACCAGATGCTGTACATCAGCCAACCTGAATGGTCGTGAAGGAGCCTAGGACCTCACAAGTGTCTCACCATTGATTACTCGGCAGCCAGTATAGTGAGTTCTGAAGAGACGGCTGACATGCGCCCACCTAAGGCCAGTTGATACGCAGACATGCCATTGCATTTTCAATCACCTGCAGCAGCTTGGCACCACATACTGGTACTCCTGCCAGCAGAGAGTTCTAGCACAAGACCAAAGTCTAAACTTGGAGTTGTGCTGTTGGTCTGATCTTGTGGATGTTATATAGACCAAAAGACAGATCCAGCACAGTCAGTAAAGGACAGCTGGACATCGATCACCACATCAAGGCTGTGTGCATGCTTGGTGGGTGGTAGTGATAGTGAGCCAAGCTGAACAGAGATGGGGTGAACAGAGATGAACAAGCTGGGATGATCAGTAGCCCCGGCTTCTCCATCCTCAGCTGGAGATGATGTTCCAGGATGCAATATCAATGAGTTGTCTCTGGAGGTATCACCAGCATAACACTGATAGAAGAAACCAGGGGACAGGATGAAAGGGACAGGAGAGGATGTGTGCAGAAAGAAGAGGACAGGAGAGGACTCAGCACTGATCCTTGGGGCCACCCAGCAGTTGATTAACTGATTAGTGTGTGAAAAAGTATAGAAAGCTGAAGAGGACACAAAAACTCTGGAGAGCACCTCAGGGCAGCAGTGGATACAGCTGGACAAACCACTCCATGAGAAGTACAACAACATTCTGAGGGCTCCACTGATGGGCGGATGGATGCAGGAAAAAAATAAGACGAAAATAAAACGAGACTAGCTTTGGTTTTAATATCCATATTTGATTTTCATCTGTTTTTTCTCTATTAGTGGACAAAATCATTGTAAAGAGATCACAAAGAGGCTCCTAAAGGGTCTGGGGCACCCGTGAGGCAAACCCCCTATCTTGAAGGGGTACAAAAGAAAACGTGTGGTAGATGCTTAAACTGACACTAGTCCCATTGTGGTGATCGGGAAGATGGCGGTGGCTCTAGTTGTGATGTCTCCTGGGAGGAAGAGGCTACAGCTGGTTTGTTCCTGGAAGTGGCATCATAGACGGTGGAACATCAGTTTCCCTTTCTATGAAGGGGAAAGAAGAAGAGATACTGTTATTGCTTAGCGCCCTCAGGTGGCCAGGGGTAAAACTGTCATCAACTAAGCCTGCAAGTTGTTCCCCAAGCGCACGCTTGTGACAGCATTTAAAATAGGAAACGCCAGTTCTGTCGAGATTAAAATGTTTAGAGGTGCTTGTAGGATATACAATAAACATACAAGGTGCCTATTTAAGGGTTAGTGCAATTTCCTGAATGCCTCAGAAACAGTGAAAGCAAAGCCTTCCTTAGAGCCACTCGGCCCCGGCTGCTCCGACTTGTTGTGTCAGCCTCATCGACTTTCCCAGGTGATCACGGCGCAGTCCACCATCAGCATTCCATACTTGCTTCCGCTTGCACGTAGTTCCCTCTGGCTGCATTTTCTAATTAATGGAATCGTGGCAATTGGTTTTTTTTTCATTTTGGAATTTTATACTCTTTGGTTAGCAATTAAAAAAAAGATTTCCGACAGCAAATTTAACAGTTTCAAAGACTTGCACTTTATATCAGGGGATTCAGGGGGGAACGTCAGGCCAAGCTTTCACCTTGGCTTATGTATGAACTTTGAAGAAAGTTTGGAAACAGTGGATGAAGAAGAACAAAAGTCAATGAGAAGAGGTCTGAAATGGACAATTCATAAAAAGAAGTCCACTATTTCTCCTTGGAAGCATGGGAGCCAAGAACTTCATAGCGATGTGAAAACCTGACTGTGCAGCCATTTACTAATTCTGATTATTTTTTATCTGCTTGGATTACATTAGATAAACTTTATTAATCCCGTGGAGAAATTCAGATGGATACAAAAAGTTCTAGATGGATATAAAATAAGGATACAGACTCACAGGGCAGATAATACAACCATTTAATCAATCAATCAATCAATACATAAATCAATAAAACTAAACTTAACGAGTAAATCACGTGGAAACATTGAATTGCCCAGTAGCAATGGGTAGAAAAGACCCCCAGAGGCGCTTCTTAGCACACCATGGTTGAATGAGCCTGTGGCTAAGACAGCACCTCCTGGATGGCCTAGAGGGGATTTTTCATGATGACATCCAGTTTTGCCACCACATTTTCCAGTTTGTTCAGGGTTCACCTCATGATGGAGCAGATGTTCCTGTTCAGGCTTTGTGCTTCTTTTGAGCTCAGGATATCCCCCAAGAGACCACAGTGTATAAAACCACCCTGGCTACTATGGGCTAATAGAACATTTCCAGCATCTTGCTGTGCACATCAAGAGTAACAAACATGTTTATCCAAAGCAACTAATGAAAGATGTAGACATCATCGAGGACACATCATTCTAGGGGACGTTTTGGAGACAGCACAGGGTAACAAAATTTATCATCACATGTGAAGAGCTCAGAAGCAAGTTACAGACAAACCTACCAACCCAGTTAGAGAGAAATTCAGCAAACGAGTGAATCTTCAGCAGCTTCATAAGCACATTGAGGAGTCCCAGTCCCGAATGGAGGTACACCAGCTATGAGCTACACATGAAAAGAGTCTGTCCTGAGGTTTAAGGCCATTCAGAGGAGGCACCACCAGACATATTAAAGACAGTGCCTATACAACGTATAAACCCATTGTGGACCTTTCCTTTTGGAATCACATGGGATTTTGTTTGGTATTCTTGACACTGGCCAACAGAAAAGCTCTTTAACGTCAAAGTGAAAGTAGATCAGACCATCTCTTTCCTTCAGTATTAAGTAGATGCACCTTTGTCAGCCATGACGGCCTTGAGTGTGTGTGCCTCGCTGTCAGTTTTTCTCCAGCCCTCTTTTCTCTCATGATACGTGGAGATTGTGAGTGAACAGCCTTTGCTAAGTCCAGCCACGTGAGGGATCTGAGATCTGAACTTTCCCATGCCTGGACATTAACATTATACCTTTGGCTGTGTAGCTTTATGCATGAGGTTGTTGTCTTTCTGGAATACAAATCACCCAAAGTGCAGAGTGCCTCCGGTTATCCTCCAGGATTTCCATGTATGTTACTGCGTTCATTTTAGCCTTCATAGGTCACACCATAGCCTGCTGCAGAGAAGCATCTTCACAGCATGTTGCTGCTGTCACCGTGCTCCACATTGGAGATGGTGTGCTTTGGAAAATGTGCAGTGTTCAGAAACAGGGTTCAGTCTGATGGGCAAAAAGCTCAATTTCATTCTCATCGAACCACAGAAGCTTCTTCCAGCTGACTCAGAGCCCCCCATGTACCTTCTGGCAAACTCTAGCTGAGATATCGTGTGTGTGCAAATGATGCCTGCATAGTCGCCTCAATCATTCCCACTATAGCTTGTACCTCCTTCAGAGTTCTCATAGTTGTCTTGATGGCCTCCTTCACTTATCTCTCAGCTCCAGGCAGATTCACAGCAGTGCCATACTCTGTCTATTCTTCATGACTGATTTAACTGGACACCAAGGGACATTCAGTCTCCATCCCCATACTTCTGCTTCTCAGTCACCTTTACACAGAGTTGCATGGAGTTTCTTTTAGTCTTCAGCCATGATACGGACTCACCACAAGTTGGACCTTTAGATACAGGCGCATTTATAAAATGTGAATGCTTTTTATAGGCACTTGTAAAAGATAACAAAGAGGAAGAAAAACGTTTGGGGTAGTCTGCGCATCTACTTGGAGCAAACGCAAAAAGCAATGATCAAAAACAAAGGTCTGTACAGACTGAGTTCAAGACAGAACTGCCTTAATGGCAACAAGATGCCGTTTTTATAGACAGGTCTGAGGAAGTAATGTCACTGGGGGTCAGAACAGGAAGTGATGTCATTGGGCCCAAACCGGAAGTGATGTCACTGGGCCCGGAACAGGAAGTGATGTCACTGGGGCCGCAACAGGAGGTGACGTCATTGGGCCCGGAATCAGAAGTGATGACACTGGGGCCAGGACAGGAAGTGATGACACTGGGGCCAGGACAGGAAGTGATGACACTGGGGTTGGAACTGGAAGGCAGGATTTTCCTTGGGTGGTCTGCAGGAGAAAGAGAGAAAGGGTTAGTGCATACTGCCACCCCCTGGTCAGGTGTGGAATTACCATCTTTCAAGCCCGTTAGCCAATAATATCTAACTGAAGAGCCAAAGCACAATACATCACCGCAGGTCTATGCCAGCAGTTCTAGACCAACAGTTATAGAACGGAAGTTAAGGTTAGGGGTTAGTATGGCTAGCGTGTACGATAAATGGTTACGGTTAGGGGACGGTTTTGTTAAGGTTAGGGTTTGGTGTGGTTAGTGTGTCAATCAAATTGATTCGTGATGACCTGTAAACGTTTATTAGCAAGCTACCTGTCTAGACATGCGGTGATGTCACTTCCGCCCTGAAACTGCTGGTGCAGACTTGGTGCGGTGGCTCTGCAGGTCGATACGCCTCCTGTTGGCTGCCTCCAATTTCCACTTGTGTTATACGCTGTAAATTAAATAAGAATCAAAGCTTTCTGTCATCTGTTTCCCAATATTTCCTATACTGGGCCTGTCTTTTGGCACTTCATTGAACCACCTTGATCAGTTCTTCTCAGTACATGTAGGCCTAAAGGTGTCTACTATTCCTAATAGATGGATTTGAGGGGTCATTTCCGATGTTTAATAGTCATACACCTTAACAGTGACTGGGTGTATATCGATGTGTACAAGACTGTTCTTTAATTTGGATTTGATAAAACTTTAAAATCTTTCTCTAACTTCATCCACATCTTTAATATTTTGAGCTGCTTCAGAAAGACGTGTATTTGAAGGGGGGTGGGAGGTGGAGGGTAGCCTGGTGGTGTTAAAGGTGGTGCAGCTCATCCATCTTCCGGGGCTCAGTTCTTCCCATGTAGAGTTTTCATGTTCTCCCTGTGTCTGTGTGACCTTTCCTCTAAGTACTCTGGTCATCCACCCCGATTCCCAAAGATGTGCAGGTTGAGCAAACTCCAAACTGGCCCCAGTGTGATAGCAGAATGGACCTCCAAAAAGGTCAGGGGGTCCTCATGAAAATTAAACCAACAGAAGCTCCTGCAAGGCAGGACAACTGGCTCAATGATTACTTATAATTATAAACTTCTTCTCCAATTTCATCCAGCTGATAGGTGTTGGCCTATTTCAGTTGATTGAGTCACAATATTAAACGGCGATCATATTGACGGCTATAACGTCGCTGCTTGAAGCTCATTCAAGTGCACCTCACAGCTCGAATGGATGGTTAGAGCGGCACTTGTGAGCGTCAGCAGCTGCAGTGCTGTAGGTTGTGTGTCCACAACATCATAGTTCAGTAGTTCAAGTGAATAATGGCCCGTTATTTTTGTAATTGCTTGTGGGGAAGGAAGGCAGCCAAACAATAATTGCGTTATTTCCCAATTCGCGTTACGGTAGGGTGTGTCATTGCGGAGTTTTCATGTAAAGTACTCTAATCCCAATACCATTTATTGTTGTGTAAATTACGAAATACAGTATGTGCCATCGTCACATCTAGTATAATGAAGTTATTGACAACACACTTCTATTCAATAGTTCTGCTCAGCAGCAGAGGTTGGGGAGAGGGGAACCAAAAGACTTGTCAGGCCCAGAGGACCCCTAGACTTGGGATCTGTCCACCAATGTTTCCTGCTTTCAGCTCAGTGCTGCCAGAGTGGACTCCTGCTCCCCAAAACCCAGAAGTGAATAATTCAGATTTGAGGATGCTCTGCTTTTGGAGGGCTCCACAGACGAACATCAGCATATGATAAATATTCAGTTTTAATAATGCTCAGTCCAATGCCTGTGGTTGTTGGGTTTGCCTGATGACCTCTGGCATTGTCAAGTCCAGTTGAGTTTACTGTCAGGTGTACAGGGTGAAATGAAATTCAAGCTTGCAGGTTTGTTTGGAACAATTGACATCACTAAAATCAATAAATAGTATGCAATATGCACAAATTGTCAAACATGGGCATCTGCTGATGCTTGCAGTACCACCCCAGGGCCAGAGGGGACGCTGTCACTGGCTGTATTGTGTCTGTTTACCCTTTACAGTGGAGAGAAGATACCCAGTGAGGGCAACTGAACCCTGCCCACAATGCTCCTGGAAACACCATCCCTTCAGGTGAAGCCTATAAACACCAACATCTCTGGAAGAAACAGCATCAGCTGAGAGGCAGACTTCCTGCATGACGGATGTCCCTGAAACTGATCAACTTGACAGAACCTTGAAAACAGAGAAGCCCAGTGGGTTGACCAGGCAGTTTATGCGCCTGTTTTCTGTTGCTTCTATTTTTGGACTCTTGCATTAAACGGGTTTGCTGGTTGGCACTCCAACTTTTCCTACAGACTCCTTTGCTCATTTACTCCTTGACGACATATATATTGTTGACACTGGGGAGCACTGCCGCTCCCCAAACTCCCAACACAACAGGCTTGTACACAAAGTTCTCCAATGAAAACAGGGTTTTAATTTATGGGAAACTCATCACAAGCAAGCGTTTCCCACACCACAACCATAATTACAACTTTAAGCACACTGTCATCTCTTTTGCTGTCTCTTCCTCTGCTCTTCTCACAAGCTTTGTCCTCCTCCTCCCAACTCTGGCTCCTAGATTGAAGCAGGGTTGCTTCTTTTGTGTAACACCTGGAAGCACTTCTGGTGTCTCGAAGCTGTGGCTCGGAAGCATTTCCAGGTGAGGTTGAAGCCCGACAAAGAAGGGCTCCACCTGGCATCACCCACGTAACCTTACAGGGCTGAACCAACAAACTCCAATTCCCAATGTGCCCTGTGGATATACATGATGATACCACAACCCAGGGTGGAGACAATGTCCTGCACTATGGAGGAATATTTCGGTCCGCTCCACCTGTTCTTCGATAATTTCAAAAATAGTTTCATCTATATCGGAGTCTAAAAGGGCCGCCAACATTGTAATTTCTTCCGATAAATCTTCAATTCTCTCTCTGAAATACGTAATATCTTCGGCAGAACCCATTTCATCGGCAGTAGTAAGCATTTTTCTAAGTAATTCTTGTGCTATCGATTCACCAATCAGTAACTAGAGGCCGTGTTAGAGCCCACCCTCTCAACTTTGACGAGTGAAAGTGACAGTTTTATTTCAAGTCGTATTTCATGACGGTTTGCAGGAATGTTACGGACAAAATGAAATAAATAAGCAACGAAAAACATATTTCGTGACACATTTATTTATTTATGCTCACATTTCACGGTACTTTTATTTATTTACACATTTATTTATTTATTTTATTTTGTCCGAAATATTCCTCCATACTGCACAAGCTGTCTCCCTCTGTCCTTCCACACTGTGGGCATTCCAGCTGGGCAAGGTACCCAATACAGCTCAGGCCGCTTTGCCAGTCCCCACATGGTGCTTGAAAGCTTTCAGACCCCTTCATTTTTTTCACTTTTTGTTGCACTGCAGCCTTGTGCTAAAATCATTGCAATTCATTGTTTCACTCATCAACCGACTATGATGTCAGGGTTGTCCACAGCTGGCATACTTTTCTTGACCCAACAGTGATGAACTGAGATGGATTAATGTGAAAGAGGACACTGAAACAACAAGAGTGGTGCAGAAATGCTTAGTGCTTTTCATTTTCAATCCCGTGTCCAAACAATAAAGTGGGGTTCAGACCTCAATTAATAAAGTACATAATCCAAAAACTGCTCAAATCAAAAGGTTAAAATGCAGCTGGACCCATTCCTCTAGAAACTCAAGCCCCATTGCATCCTTCCATTACCACGTCTGTGCTGCGCCTCCATAAGGTCTGCTCAGCTGCAGGAGACTCAGTCCATCCTCACTGCTGGCTCATGTCTCCACCACCATCCTTTGGCACCCATGGGAACTCCATGAGGCCTGCTCCCTAAGTGCACACCAACACTCAATAACCAAGAATGAAAAAGAGAAAACAGGATTTTACAAATTTTTACAAATTTATTCAAAATGGAAAACTGAAATGTTGCATTGACACCAGTATTTGGAGCCTTTGCTATGACACTTGAAATCTGCCTCAAGTGCATCCCATTCTATTGGTCATCATTGAGATGTTTCTACACCTTGTTTGCAGTCCACCTGTGGTCAGTTCAGTTGATTAGACCTGATGAGTAAAGCCACACACCTCTCTATAGCTGAGCAAAAGCCAAACCAATCAGATCTCATGAAGTGCTTGCACAGTGTGGACTCCGGATTGTGTTGAAGCACAGATCTGAAGAAGGCTACAAAAAATTCCAACAGCACTGAAGGTTTCCAAGATCATGGTGGCCTCTATTAATTACTAAATGGAAGAAGTTTGGAACCACCACGCCACTTCCTAGTGCTGGCTGCTCAGCCAAACTCAGCAATCGTGGGAGAAGGACCATAGTAAGAGAGGTGACCACAGTGCCTGATCTACAGAGAACCTGACTGGAGATGGGACAGTCTTCCAGAAGGACAACCCTCAATGCAACAATCCATCGATTTGGGCTTTATGAAACCATGGCCAGACAGAAGACTCTCCTCAGTAAAAGACACACAGAAACCCAAAAAAACACCTGAAGAGTTCTCAGACTGTGAGGAACGTTTGGCCTGATGAAACCAAGATTTCTGAAGGAAACCAAACACTGCTCATCACCTGTACAATACCATTCCATCAGTGAAACATGGTGGTGGCACTCTTCTGGGGAAGCATGGGGGAAGCTCAGCAGAACATTTATGAAAATCTGCTCAAGAGAGCACTGGACCTCCGACCAGACCAAAGGTTGACCTTCCTGCAGGACGATGACTCTAAGAACAAAGCATTGAGAGTACAGGAGTGGCTGAGGACCAACTCTGTGAATGTTCTTGAGCGGCCCAACCAAAGCTTGGACTTGAACACAACTGAGGAAGACCTGATAATACAGTAGCAGCCCACCAACGGTCTCCATCCAACCTGGCAGAGCTTGAGAGGATCAGCAGAGAAGAGTGTCAGGAAATCCCCAAATCCAAGTGTGGGAAGTTTGTTGCATTAGACCCAAAAAGACTCCAGGCTGGAATCGCTACCAAAGGGGGCTTCAAAGGACTGCATGAGGGGTCTGAATACTTATGTCAATGGTTCTGAGGTGTTGAGTGCGACTTGGTGTGGAGAAAATGAATTGAAATGATCTGAGTGCAAGGCTACAACGACACAGCAAAATCTGGCGAAGGTGAAGGGGTCAGAATGTTTTCTGAATGCATTGCACGCAGTTGAGTACAAGCGTGTGGAGTTTACTCTCCGTCGCTTAGTGGTTGGAATTAACAGAATGCAACGAGCAGCTGGACGTACTCTACTGTACGAGTGAGCTCAGATTTCACTTATGAAGTGCTGGCGTTATCACTCGATTGCTGGAGAGCGACTGATTGTATCTAACAGTGCCATTTGTTTGTTGGCTGTTGTGGGGTCTTCAATCAGCTTCTCTTTTCTCCTGGGATGCAGTCGACTGCAGCCATCAAGCCCACCCCCACCACGTCTGCTGTTCATTTGCAGCCTCTTAGTTTGTGGTAACAAGAGTTAAGCATCCCATAGGCTGGATAGACGTGAAGTCCACGGTCTCCAGCTTTCAGACCTGCATGTATCTGGGTGGGGACGGAGGGGATGGGGGGATATGGGGGGGCCGGACTGGGGGGCACGGGGGTGGGGGGGTGTTCTTGATTAGCCTCCTCCGCTGTCGCCATGCCAGAGTGGGTGTTTTTTTTTTTAACAAACAATAGTGATGCTCCAAACGTGACTTGGGACATCCTCTAATTGGATTCAACATTCTTTGGTAGTGATTTCAAAAACACACGTATTCTTAGAGTTTGGATCAAATATTCAGGGCTGGAATCTGGCAATTTTTGAAGTTTAGATTTCGCTTTCAGTAAAGGGAGCTGCAGGACAAACAGCTGCCATATTCATATTCATATTCACGGAGTGGCCAATGCACTGGCGACTGCTCCCTTCACGGGCAGGGGGACCACCCTTACAGAATGTTTTTCCTCATGCTTTAAAACAGCAAAAAATGGCGAACCAGCACAGAGTTAACCCAGACCGGACCGGACCGGAACCGGACCGGACTCAACTCACTGCCTCCAGCTTCGAGTTCCTGATCGGTGCAGAAACTGATGAAGCGTAACCTTCAAGGCCTCTAACCCTGGAGGGCCCTAGAAAGTGACTTTAGTCCACATTGTTTAAAGATTTGGGGCATCTAAATTATGAGATGAGTCTTTTATTAATGTTAATATTAATAGTTTAGTGTCATTCAATGTAAAATAATAGTTCAAATAAAAAGGTATCAAAAAATAAAACGTGTGGTGATCTGTCATGGAATACAGCAGTGGTTACCCAGACCTCGCTGCTGGTGTGCAAAGGGGACCCCATAACAGTTCAAGCTTCAGGACCCCAATAAAGGAGGTCTGCCACTGGATGGGTGAGACCTTCTTGTGCCTCACCACAGTTTCCAAATGCGGTAAAATGAACGTGCACATCGGCTTCTCATATTGCTTGCTATAAATAATTCCATACGAGTTACAACAAAGCATTTTTTAAACGTTTAACTCAGAAGATTCTCACAGATCACGGCCAAACGTTCTTATACTTTTTATCAGCAACAAATGAGGCCTTCATCTATAAAAACATGAATGTTTTATTATTATTATTATTATTATTGCTCATTTGAGATACAATTGGTTCAATTTCTTTTTTCTAATTGCAGCCCTGGCAGGTGAAATGACCTCCGCAGGGTCACACAGCGTCAATAGTGAGCTTTGAACCCACAACCTCAGGGTTTGAAGTCCAAAGCCCCAAGCTTTAACTACCAATTCCAGCACCATCTCTCCATTGTTGACGCTGCTTAAACTGAGCAGCTGGTGTCCTTTGAAAAATCAGGAACCCATCCTGGAGGGGACGCCAAGACAACACAATGTATATTTGGACCCACTCACTCAAACAATGCCAGTGTTGTGCCTCCAAGTAACGTAACAGTCCTGACATTGACACTTGCACTTTAACAAAAGGATATGTGTGTGTGCTATGCCTCTCTCATTCCAACAGGCGGTGCATGACAAACATAGTAAGAAAATGCATTGGCATGTTTCATTCCAACGGATGGCACGCCACAAACATTAACTCTGCTTTTATGAATCCCATACTAAATGTCACATAATGGAGAAATATGCATTGCATCTGTTATTCCAACAGATGGTGCATCACAAACATTTGTAGTAATGCAATTTAATTTAATTTTACTACAAATATGTGTTGTTGCCCTCCAGTGCTGGTGCTAGGTTATTCAGTACCCTAGGCCAAGCTTATTAGTATGCCAACCGGCTGTTCGGTTGGGTCCCCTCCCCCCAACCCGTTATGATCTGCCCTCTGAGTAAATGCCAGCCCAGGATGCCCCATATGCTCGGATGACAAATGCAATATATTGTATTTATGTACTACATGCATTACAAAATATATTCCTGAAGAAGATGCACTGCGTCTTAGACGGGTGGCACAGCTACTAAGGGTGCGTATTTAAATACTCTTTACATTTATAAATGTTAATGTATTACAGTACTTTAATGCTGCCAGCGTTCATTGCAGAATTAAATCCTAGTGTAAACCCTACGGGAAGCACATGCAATGCATAATCTCCCAAACTATTGTACATTTCCAGTTCAAATCCATGATTCTCAAATAACACTTAGCATGGTAGACAGTAGGACTTTGGGGATTTTTAAAAGTGGACTTGATGTTTTTTTTGGAAGAATTGAGTGGATAGGACCAGCAAGCTGTGTTGGGCTGAATAGCCTGTTCTCCTCCAGATTGTTCTTATGTTCTAAAAACACACAATCCTTTGCACCAACATTGTGTGACTGTCTAAGTTGTATGAATCTGCTTCTTCATGCAAGTTGCTCTAAATGATTGGATGTGTTAATCGGAATATCTCACTCCTCCATTAACTCGGGGATGCACTGGCCACCATGTGGGGTGGCACTGTGGAGCTCAGACCCCGACGCTCTGTTGTGAAAGGATGGCAACTCCATTGTGTTTTCTGTTTTGAGAATGCGTTATATAATCTGAAGAAATATATGATATAGAGCAATTGTATGATGGGTGTCAAAGAAATGCTCTAGAATGATGCCCAAGGCAAGCAAATTTAGTTCGTTCGGTGTGAAAGAGAGGGAATTAAAAGCAGCTCGGCTCCTTGTTTATTGGCTTTAGTGGCACAAATACGTAATGAAAATAATTAGAGATACGCATCTCCAGAGCGCAGCCGCGGTCGTTAGTGGTTCATCAAAGGCAAGTTGAGCTTCAGTGACACAAAATATGTAACGTGACAATATGCGTCTTACCTGGCATAGCCACATTTGTTAATGTCAACCTTCGTCTAACAAGAACAAATAAAAGAGATCATAAAAACACGCCACCTGAGTGTTGTTTGACTAAACCTTTTTACACATCTTGACATTTCTTACGGGATTTTCCCGCAGGCGCTCAGCGAGTCAGGGCGATCTCGACTTGGCCGCTGTAGCTCCGCCGCTCTGCCCGTCTGGCCTCTTCTCACAGGTTCCTGAAAACGTGCCATATCTTTAACGCTAAGTGATAATAATAATCGTGCCCTGCAGGCACCGGGCACGGACCCAAAAGCTAAGCTACGCTCATTACACCAAGAGACGTTATGATAGACTAGATAAAAAGCGTGAAAGCACGGCAGCAATTACGGATATTCTCTTTTGGACTGACACCCTGCTAAAGGAAGTATACAGGTGTTAAAATCAGGAGCCCCAAGTCCAAAATTTCTTGCGTGTTTTTCATAGTTCTCATTTTGTCTCCAACTACCTGCGTGCCGCAACTGGAACGACCAGTAAAAAGAAAAAAAAAAAGAAAAAAAAAAACGTGTCTCTGTAATGCAGTTTTAATTTCATTTCTTGTTCTGCTTCGGTGGACTACGAAGCCCAGACGGAAACCGAACTGCACCCAAACAAAATGTCAAAAACATCCGGGATGGGGCATTTAATGCATTTAATGGCCAGGAAGAGCATAAGCTCCATAGAAAGAAAGAAAGAAAACTTTAATGAGGTCATGTCGCACCTGACCCGGGTCTCGGAATTTAGGGGTCTCTGCTAATGACCCCACACGAAGAGAATACGATCAAAGTAGCAGTGAGCTCACACGCCGAGCCTGTCATCACCTGCTTGCTGGAATTAAGTGAATGCAAAAAAAAAAAAAAAAAAAAAAAAAAAAAAAGAAAAAGAAAACAATTACACAACACGATTATCAAAACAATGTACATTTATTTAATATCATAGACCAATATGGCCTGGAACAGCGGAATACTTAACATGGTTAAATCACTGTATGTTCTGTACAATTCAGTAAAATACTGGGTCAGAATGAGTTTTCAAATAAATACATATAAAAAAAAAGTCGATTTAGACAAAACAGCGCGTGCCCAGGCAGCGTCTCTGATCCGGGTTGCAGCACATTAACTTCAAGGTCCATTTGCATCTCTCGCATGGTCCTAGGACTGGTAGGAGAACTGTGCAGGCAGACCCCGTTCAAATGTTTACTTTTTTGCTGTAAGGCACTTCTTTAAATTCCAGTTTGGCAGGCTAATCCACCAACATCACAGGCCTGCATTGTAAAGTCCCTGATATTCTCCCATTTTTTTTTTTCCTATGCCATCATTGGATAAATCCATAGACTTGCAATTCAGCAAAGGAATAGGCAGATGGCAAAGCTACAGAAACCTTAAGGCTATCAAAGGCACTTAGTCGTAGATAAGTGCTAAAGAGGTAGATGTGCTATCTTAATATATATATTTCTATGCTTATATATAACAAGACAACAATAATGTTTCCAAGGGGGTTCTTCACCTTGTGCACCATCAGCCGAGTGCCTCCATCCCAATAGCTGTGGCCGTTTATAAGCCCAGCTAAGCCAGTGTCCAGAGTGCATCATAAAAGCTCAATTCATCTTTTTGACTCAGTTTCATTTTCTCGTTCCTCAAGCAGCTGCCCGCTTCTCACTTAGTGTTTAAGCTACAGAAAGTGCTGTCCCCCAACCCCCTTGTCCTTTGGAGCACTCCAACATATTCCCAACGTGCGGCATGAATATACGATGTCCACCAGTTGCACATCTCCATGGCTATGAACCACAGCAGAAAAAGAAAAGATGTCAATGCACCTTCCAACAGAGAAGTCAACAGCAGCCGGCAGCACTACTTTGGGTGACGCCTGAGGCCAAATCCTGGGGTGCCACACTCCGTTTAAGAGGCTGCTAATAAACTTTCCCTCATTTTTGATCGGTTGCGCTGATTTCTCCGCCACTTTTCCAGCAGCAGACGCACTTTCAGTGGGCTGTTCGTGACATCTGCGGGAGGACCGGAGTGACTTCTAGATTTAAAGCTGAAAAAAAAAGACGAAAGAGGAGAGTGTCAGGAGATCCCAAGTGCAGAAGGCCATTCTGACTATGAATTAAAAAATAAAAGTGAGAAACTACTTAAGTGCATGAAAGGAAATTTGTAATTTTGTAACCATTTTTTCATGCACCAAACCCAAGTTCATAGCCTTAGGGTTACCCAACTATGAGAGAACTCACTTAATTCTCATGTTGCACAGATTTAAATATATTTGCCTAATTTAGTGCAACTGCAAACATCATTACATATGCCCACTTTCTTTAGTTTGAAGGATCCAGAAAGAACCTTTATTTATTTAGATCTGTAACAGGCTTCTAACCATGAACAGATGACAACAGATTTGTGAAATTCCATACCATAACCCAGGCCATAACGTAGGCTTTCTTGACCTTAGCATCTCCGGCTATAGCCTATTATACATTAGAGGTTTCTGTTTTGTCCGTATATTAGGAATCATTTCAAAGCTGAAAGAACCAATTTAGAAGCCTCCCTCCCAGAATCAAATTCTTCTTTATGAAGCAACCGCACAAACCAGCAGAGTGTACTGACATCACTCACACCACCTTTAGTGTGGCTTTACTGGACTTCTTTTAGCTTTGGCTTGTTAAACAATTATTCCTTCATTTATCAATTTCAAAATATTTCATTGTTACAGGTGGAGACACTTTCACATCTGGCAAATTAAACCTCTGTTGGAAAGACTAGGGTAGGGCGACTCGATCACCTTCTGGGGGGTAACAGTGCCTGCAGGTTTTCGTCTTAACTAATTTCTTAATTATTTACAACTAAAACAGTTCGTTTTTTGGGCTAATTTTTAAACAGGTTGTTGTTTGTTTTTCTTAAACAATCATCACTTAATAATAAGGTGCAAATGACAAAGGAACCACCAGCGCCCCAGCAAAGTGCTTCACTGTAAGCCTGTATCTACGCATCACACAATATCCATCCATCCATCCATTATCCAACCCGCTGAATCCGAACAGGGTCACGGGGGTCTGCTGGAGCCAATCCCAGCCAACACAGGGCACAAGGCAGGAACCAATCCCGGGCAGGGTGCCAACCCACCGCAGGACACACACAAACACACCCACACACCAAGCACACACTAGGGCCAATTTAGAATCACCAATCCACCTAACCTGCATGTCTTTGGACTGTGGGAGGAAACCGGAGCGCCCGGAGGAAACCCACGCAGACACGGGGAGAACATGCAAACTCCATCTGTGTTAATAAAATGGTTTAAAATAAATGAGAGAGAAGAGAAGGACCAAGAGGTACAAATGTGTTCCAAGACACAAAACATTTGGATCATGTGCTCAGAAAACTACAGATTTACAATCTGATGGGAGATTTGTCTCAGATAAATGAAAACACTAACAGGTCATATAGTAAAACCAAGCTTTGCTTCAGTATCTGCTAGGCCTGCCTACTAATTATAAAACTGCCTGCGTTTTTAAGAATTCTGCTTCTTTAATGGCACTTTACCAGGTTTCTCGTTGTCTTTGACAAAGATCCATTTCATTCTGATAAGTGTTCTTTTTTATGTGCTATTGGTTATTTGGGCACTGGAAAAGTTCCTGTTAAGTGGACAAAGCAGAACTCCTGACGGGATACAACATCGAGAAACCCGGAATTTATTCTGTGCGTACACAAACAGTCCTTTTAAAGTTAGGAACCCATTTGTATTTTACGAGTCTCTGATCATCTGTTCATGGTTATTTATGGAGCTTGGTCCAGATCTTAATAAATAAGGGTTCTTTCTGGAACCTTAATGTGGCTTTTTCGTTATTTAATTATTTAATTTTATTTCGAAAACCAAACGTAGTTTGATGACTGCTGGACTAGGGAACCAGGATGCCCCTGATGCGACAGTGACTTTTTGCTTTAAATACCACATCAAGAAATGTCACGTAGCTCACCTTGTGTTTTTGCTGAAGCCAGTTGAAGATCTGTGTTTATGCTGCTTTTCTGTGCTGCCTGCTTGTTTTCTAGACATGTCTGTCATGTCGTCTGGTATCCTACAAATAAAAAAAAAAAGATCAGTTCTGGCGCTGTAGACACACATTCAGTAGCGCGCTGCCGTGAGAGGTCACGTGCTGCACCTGAAGCACGCGCAGCGTTGTCATTAGCGGGAGCCGCGGTCCATCCCGGCAGCACCTGCGGCAACCCGAGACTCAATTGGAAGTCAGTCGACACGTTTAGTGCGCACGGCTGGTTTAGGGTAGTAGACCACTGCCTTAACACGTGTATAGGGGTACACCACAGTCAAAACGTGTGGGCAGTGTCCACACTGACCGGGTCAGAAACTAAACCGAAATCTGTAGCGCTGTAGTTCAACGACACTAACAAGTGTGTCGCAACACGAAAACGGAAAATGCGGCGTCGTAAATGACTGGCCCATTCCAGCGCACGGCCAGCACACATGTTTTTGTTTATTGCATAGCCACTTCTTACCTGAACTGCTGAGGCGGCTGACAAAAACTTGAACACCGTCGGTCTGCCGGGTTAGCACACAGGCATCTTGATCCGAGCTTGTCCGCAGCAAATCTGTGCAGAGAGCGCTTGGCTCTTGGAGGGCTGCCAAGTCCGTATGAGACAGTGTGTCTGTAAGGAAAAGGGAAAAAAAATGAAATAAATAAACAGCGCCGAGCGGTACAGTATGTAGAAGAACAGCGCTTGATTGGATGCGCCCGTCGAAACCCTCGAGACACATTTCTGAACGTGAGCCACAGAAATTCCATTCTGGCAGTTCAGTTTTTTTAAGATGACAGATAAGTCGACCTGCATACATTACACTGTGTATTTAAGCGTGGCCCGCTCGTGATAAGAGTTTGTTTGTATATGATGGACTCCTCAGCAAATTCAGTCTTCAGCTCCTCTGATAAAGTATAGGCGTCTTGGATAGAAACAGTAAATATGTACATCTAATGTGTTGATCGGGTCAGAGGCTGCAGAAGGCAGAGCTGGGTGGGCTCCCCGTAAGCGTTTTGTTGTCTGGAACGCTCAAGCTTAAGAACTGTCTAAGCCAATTATTATTTTTACTATTATTATTATCCACTCTCGTGCCGCGTCCAAGTTTGCAAGCCTTTCGTCATCTCAATTTTTTATCCTTATGAACTTGCATATGCAAAGAACACATTCCATGCGTTGAAACGCACCTTGCACTTTACATTTTGCGCAAGGGATAAACTTATTACCGTCAGCTACACTCAAAGAAATGCTTGCTCTTTAATGGTATTTTATCTCTGAAGATCCACGCACTATAGGACCTTTATTTTTAAGAGTCTATGTGTGCGTTTGCCCAGTGAACTTTTACACGATATTAATTGCTCATGAATCCTTCCATTTTCTTGACTCGTTAAGTTGTATTAGGGTTAGACTCAACCAGTCCTGGTCGGGACGCCTGGCACGCTCAAGCACGCCAATACCACGCCGGGTAAAAGATGCCATTAACGTGCAGGTCATTGAGAGATTTTAAATGTGTGAAGACATTGAAGTATTTACATATAGAGAAGGCATCCCCACTATGTTTGCAGTCACCTGTTTTATAGAGTAAAAACTGATTGACTGCTTTGTTATCGCATCAATTGCTGTTCTGTTTTTTAATAATATATCCCAAACAATAAATACAAAAATATAAGTAATGATTATAGAAGTATCTGTTAAATGTGCACTATGCAATACATCTAGATTAGTTGTCTGACAAGATGAGTGAGTTATGAAAGGTTTAAATGATAGGTTATGACTTGGCACTTACTCAGGCGTGTTCACCCAGATGATGTCCAAATGGCAGAAGTAAACACACTCCTTGTCTAGTAGCGAAGAACACGAGCAGCGTTTGGACCTCTGCAGGTGGACAGGGGTTTCCTGAGGGACACGGGTGGAGATAACTGCAGCCACTACACGGAAAGAGAGGGAACCCATTAAACAAGATCTGCATTTTTGTGTACTTTGTATTTAAAATGCATGCATAACAACAGCAGTTTCAATAGAGTGTTCGATCAGCAATGTAGCATGTGTACACTACAGTATATGTACAGCTTACTTCAGTGTAAAATATAAGTACCCGTAATAAAGATAACGGGGCACAAACCCAGAATAAAGCCAACGTTATCCCTGCTGCGACAAGCGGGGTTTTTTGATTATGGAGCACAGAAATAAATTCAAACACTGGACTTGTTAATTACAAGGAAAATAAATTATGTAATATGAAATACCAGGTTCAGTGCATTACATTGACATGCCTCAAGCATATTTTCTATTAAGTTTATATGTTGTTGCTCTTCATAAGCAAATCCTTTATTAGTCAAAAGCCGGTGTTACAAAATACACAAAATCGAAAGAGGTATGTGCTACGAACCATGTTCAGAGAGTCAATAGACGACACTTGTTATAATGTTAAAGCAACTTCAAAGTCTATTTGTATATAGCGTCTTTCAGAAAAGACACGTTTATTTTGTATTTTAGTTCTTCTTGGGATCACTCAGTTTGATCGGAGGTCGTGACTGACGAAAAAGCATTTTTGTTTCCAGTCCATCATAAAGCTACGCTATATACGCAAAACACCATTACTAGAAATTGACACAAGAAAACATACCAACGTTAGCGTTAAAATATATATATTTACCTGCTTCCTGAAGGGATGAGGTCGCAAATACCAACGAAAGACAAAAGAATACTTCCATTTTGTGATCAAATAAAGGCTCCAAGACGTACAGGTGATCTTGTGACGGTGCGAGTGCTCGCAGTAATGCTGGCTTCACCTCAGGAGCTTTTGGCTCTCTGGCTCCCTGTCAGCGCTGAGCCCTTTTATATGGGACGGGGCGCGCGCGTGTAAACAGCTTTGTTCCCCTGTTAGCTGTAAGACAATGATATTTGTTATTAGTCAGCGACAAGCAACGTGCTGCTGGCTTAGATAAGAGTAAGTAAATCTCCAGAACTTGAGAGGGATGGACAAGCAAATGACTCGAAAGGGGTGGGCCAAGTTCTCGTGTCACCGATCGTACACTACCTGTTGCGCGTCTTTTCCAGCGGGTGGCGCGCTTCCGAAAGCAGAAACTGTTGCTAATGAGAGAAGAATTGCTGAGGTGTTTCTTCTAACTGTACCGCAAAACACAGACTGTTTACTTGATCTTGGTATCATCCGATTGTATTGGCGTTTTATTTATTACTTGTATTTATTTTAGTGCAAATGTAATTTTTGTTTAATGATGCTAGAATAAAAGGACTGATTACTGCACATTTATGTACTTGCAAGGTAAATTTAACTATGGTTCCAAAACCGATTATTACGTGAGGACTTTACATTTATTACTTTTTATTAATTGTCATTATTACTTTTTATTTTTAAGGCAGTTGTAATTTTAAATGGTTCCGGAATAAAAATTGTCAGCAATTATATATTAATGTATTTATATGGACATTGTTCAACTTCCAGAAACTGAGTCCATTCAAGTTACCTGCATGTGGTTGTCTAATTGTACTCCTAAACTACAATGCTATTGAAACAGCGCCCTCTGTGTTAATGTTGTTGCGCTTTAAACTGAAGATGAATGAGTCTTGTCCTATTGTTAACTTGTCTGAAGGTAGCCGACTCTGTGTATGACATCGTCTGGTCGCAGACATTATTAACGCGCGGGAGACAAGAGCAAGACAAACCTCCTGCCATGACTAACACTTCATCACTTCGTCTACATTCTTGTATTTCATTATACCTTAATTAGGGCGGATTCGCACAAGTCCATAAATGGCTAATAGACGACAATCTACCTGCTTTAGCTCACTGAGTGCGAATTGGGAATGGGAAAACAATACTAGAGAGTTGTGAAAGGCATTATATAATAATATATTTACGTGAAAGGTACTATATAATTTATATACATTTAAAAGGGAACTTATAATCAATCTAAAGGTTACTATATAATACAGTAGATAGATGTGAAAGGTACTGCGTAATACAGTAGATAGATGTCAAAAGCACTATAACAGGAGAAAAAAAAAAAAAACTCCCTAAAACCCTTTTAGGAAAAAAGGTACAAATCTTAAGAAGGGTATTTCAAAGAGAAGAGACCCTGTGATACACTACAGTATATGACAGATAGATAGATAGATAGATAGATAGATAGATAGATAGATAGATAGA
>JANRMT010062844.1:2767839-2795229 GCA_026402145.1 Polypterus bichir lapradei
AGATAGATAGATAGATAGATAGATAGATAGATAGATAGATAGATATTTGTTAAACTTTGAAAAGCAGATGTACGTATAACTGATCGATTTTAACTCAACATTATCACGCCTTAAAATACACTTTAAAATTAAATTTTGCGCTCTTGGCGTTCAGCACACGTTAAGCATTATAAAATACTTTAAAGAGATTATTCACAAAATCTCAATGGGACAATGCATCCAGGTAATATGGGCTATAGTTTCAAATATTGTATTATTTTCATAAGTTAAATAATACTGATGTTAGGTCTTCTCTCGGCTGCTCCCGTTAGGGGTCGCCACAGCGGTAAGCGGGATAAACCAAAACGCTGCCACTCACAGTTAAGTGACCAAGATAACGATCATATCCAAAACGCACTTATTTAAAAAAAAAAAAAAAAAAAAAAAAAAAAAGACATAATATCCATCTATCCATTATTCAACCCGCTATATCCTAACTGCAGGGTCACGGGGATCTGCTGGAGCCAAGAAACCGCCAGGGCGCCAGCCCACCGTTGAGGCCTAATGTCGTTGTCGACAATTGGCAATTCGCACTTCGCCCCGGCGGCAGCGGCTTGAGGCAGGAGCCGTCAGCGGACAGCACGCCACCGCATAGTTCAGACGAGACTGGCTCTCTGGCTAATCCGGCACGGCATTTTTTAAAATTTATTTCTCTTATTCATTTTCACAAATAGGCCTCTGAATTCGCGGGTTCGTCAAACCTGCCTCACATAATGGTTATAAAACGGCATTTTATTGAGTTGTGTGTTTTCCTTGTAGAGCCATTGATTAATAAAAAGCCATTTCATTCTAGGAAGTTTTTTTTTTTTTCATCTGAAATTGACACTTTGGGCTTTGAAAAAGTTCCTACTATGTGGACAAAACCGAAATCGTTAATGTATAGTAGGTTATACACACAGGACACGACAGATCAAGAAAACCTGCACTTAGCCATTGCCATTGTATTTAACAAGATTCATTTAAAACCAGGAACCCACGGGAACTTGACAATCTGTTATTATCCATGCGTGACCATTTATTGAATCTAAACTTTTTTTTCTGGACCGTTCATATGGACGGTTCTTTTGGGAAGCGTAAACGGTATCCCTGATGGCATCGCTCTGAAGACCCACTTTGGCACTGTTATTTTGAAGAGTGCATTTGGCGCCCATTTTTGAATCGGTTCGACGTGGATTTGATTCTTGTTACCACTTCTCCATATCTCCATTGTTAATATAGCGCCCAGAGGCCAGGAAAGAGTCAGAAGCGTCTAATTTAAAAACGTCTGGAAGGCTCAGACGTAGACAAGGAATCAGTACGAGCGCTTCTAACTCTTGAGTCCGGTAATGCAATCAGAGCGAACAGCATCCTACAGATTACTACTGCGATATACGTTTATTTCATAAGATGTAAATAATTAGAACCTTAAAATCTCCACACAACCCAGGGCACTCATTCCATGTGTCATTTTGGAATTCTGACTTCTCATTTTATTCCAGAAGAGGGCGCTCCTAACACAGGAATCTTTATCCTTTATCTAGTCCGATCAAGACGATTATAAAAATTCTGTAATTGCTGAGTAAATCGTTCTGTTCGCCTTGTGATCTACTGGCGCCCCGTCCAGGGATTGTTCCTTCCTTGCTTTTGATGTTTGCCGAGATAGATTCAAACTTCCCCGCGACTTTACTAAGGATAAAGCAGTTTTTAGAAAATGGATGGAGTGCCGGACGGTTTATTATTTATGAATATATCTGCACACGTCAATGTGTTACACCGGGACATTTATTCTTCTTTCCCTTTCTCTATTATTTTTCTTCCCCAATCCTCAAATACGTTTTTGGTAAGTAGGTAGGAGAGGCAAGTAGATTTAATATATTGTACTTCTCATTTTCGACCACCGCTTGGACCCTTCAGAATGATCTACCCCATAAATTCACATTTTCCGTCACACTCGCACTTCCCAATTGATGCACGCAAAGCCAGGCGTATTGGGCAGACTGCGCACACACCTGGGCTCGGCCGGTGTTTCGACCCATTCAAACTTTCACTAACTCTTAATGACGTAAGATTGATCCGTCTGGCCGTGATATCGAACTTGTTGTTCGACACAGTGTTATGACGCCATATTAAAAGAAAACAAAAATGGTTTCGGAAAATCGCTGAACAGCTAACAACATGATCAACATCATCTGAAAGCCAGCAAAGCCAAAGCGATCGGCATCTTTCGTTTTAGTTGTATACTGTCCGGAAAATAGTAAGTCAGCATTTCAAAGCCAATCGTCATTATTAACGATTTGTTAAAATATTTGTGTTCATCCTTCTTTCAATTTTCTTAATCCACTTTTCCAGACGGAAAGTCAATAG
Source organism: Polypterus bichir lapradei (assembly GCA_026402145.1). Taxonomy (NCBI): domain Eukaryota; kingdom Metazoa; phylum Chordata; class Cladistia; order Polypteriformes; family Polypteridae; genus Polypterus; species Polypterus bichir. The sequence goes on from JANRMT010062844.1 coordinate 2,770,222, forward strand.
CCGCCGATCTTACCTCGACCCATATTTTGATTAAATTTAAACTTTCATGCATATAATTAATCTTTGATAATGCGATGTTATGTTGAATGGCCTGTTAACTTCCAAACTGTTCTAGTGTTCAATTTCACATGGATATTTGATAATAATTTTATTTAACAAAAACAAAATATTCCGCTCCCTAGGCTAGAATGACATTTAGTAAGTAGTTGTAAATCATGATTTTCACCACATGGTGGCAGCACAATCGCGTGCGTTTTCCACATTCCATTGACGGTGAAGTTGCATTATCTCCTCCTTCATCCGGCGTTATCCACTTGAGGGTCGTGGTTTGATGAAGCCCATAACCGAGTCTGCCCCCTTAATCAGTTTGCTGATTTGGTGGGCTTCTCTTGAAATGATGCATGCATGCCACAGCACAGAAAATCAAACTGGTCATCACAGAGTTACAGAACATAATGGATGCCATAATGAATGTAATGGATGTCACCCCCAACATTTACAAAATATCTTCCGTTTTTAAAAGCTTTGGCAAAAATTCAAAGTAAAACAGTTCACAGAAAAATAGAGAAAAAGTTGTTACTGCAAAGTAAAGAAACGGAGAGTGGTCTCCTTTTAAATTTAATTTCCTTGTGCTCTCCTAGTGCCAAATCCATCAGGCTTCAGTTTAATCCATTGAGAAGTGGCCTGTTCAGTCAGTCAGCACCCTGTTTTCTTGCTCCCACTTCCGTTGTGCTTTTAATTCTTCTAACCTGACTACTCGGGCAGCGTGGATAGTTTTTTGTTTTTTTTGCTGCTAGGCTGTGACTGGGGTTATTGGTTGGTATGAGGGGAGGTGTGGGGGCGCCGTTGGGTTATGCGGTTTCTTTCTTAATTGGCTTGCCTTCAGGTTTCTTGTGTACTCATTTGGTTTAAATAATGATAGTCCATTGCCCAGGACACCATACCCTCATCTACCTGCATATTCCTGAGCTTACACCTTAACTAGGATGGCTAGATGGCATGGAAAGTACTGTAGAAATCAAAAATGATAATCCTCACAGTGCTGCCAACTTTGTCCAGATGGTAATAAGCCTTGTGGAGCAGATTGCATAATCACATCTTAGCACTCTAGTGTTTGTCCAATAGGCAAACTGCAGTGGGACCAGGTGGTCTTTCACACGAGGACTCCTACAGTCGTGCCTCTCAAAGGTCTTCATGATGTGGTCGTATAAGGGCCACTGGTCTGAGTCATTAGGTGAAGAGGCGTCCACCTTACAATGCAGGCTGTCTTCAATAGCAGTGGCACCCTCTGGAGTCAGGTGACAGACTGGATAGGTGACAAAGGATACCACCAAGTTATGGTCATGGGAAAAATTAAGTACACCCTGTGAAATGTTTTTTTTTTTTTTTAGCATATATGGACATATCAAGTTATTATCTTTATTTAAAAAATAGTATCTTTAGATAAAGATGATATAGTTGGTGAAAAAAAAATTGGCATTGCAATAAATTATTCAATTAAAAGTTATATGATATTTCCATCTGTGGAAAAAGTAAGCCCACCTTTCGTGCTAATGGCTGGTATTGTCCCCTCAAGCCAACATTTCCTGTAACTGTTTACCCATCTACTTGGAGAAAGTTTTTCCCCATGCCCCCATTCAAAATTCTTTCAGCTGTGTGATGTTCAATGGATGTCTTGCATGCACAGCCCATCTCTCTACCCTCCATTTCTGTAATTTCAGCCATTTATTAGTGGATTTACTGGTGTGTTTAGGGCTGTTGTCATGCTGCAAGGTCCACTTTGAGTTGAACTTCAGTCTTCTGACAGATGGTCTCACGTTATCCTCAAGTACCATCTGGAGCAATAAAAAAAGTCATAGTAGATTTTATGATGGTGAGCTGCCCAGACCCTGATACAGCAACGTAGCCCCAAACCATAACATTCCCACTACCATGCCTTACAGCTGGTGTCAGGTTCTTCTCAAATAAAGTTTTTAGAAGACAACATTTGAGAGCAAGCATGTCTTCCGGTACTACTGCCAAATAATTCCACCTTTGCCTCGTCCAGGAAGAGCACTTTGTTCTAGAAGGTGTTCATGGGCCGCCATTTGTTTTGCAATTACATCCTTTCTGGTTTCCTTTGTCATACCTCTCATGTAGATCTAATTTGTGCACCCCCTTTCTCATGGACTTTGACATCAGCAATGGGAACAGCTAGCTATAAGTCCCAACATAGATGTTTGGGGTTCTTAGAGACATCCTTCAGCATCTTGCATTCTGTTCTTGGGCTGAACGTGCTGGGGGTGGCCTGGCCTGGACAAGATAGCCATTGTTTGAAGTCTTCTCCATTTGTAGATGATCTTCCGTAGAGTGCTAAATTTCTAATTGTATTGAGCTCTTCATAAATCCTGTCCAGGCTCACAAGCATCTATAACCTCCTCCCTAAAGGCCTCGGGGAGCTCTTGTGACGTCTGCATGGTGAGAACACAAAATTTCAATAACAGCAAAGAGCTCCTGATTCTAATTTGAGGAAGTGGTAAATGCAGGGGTGGATTTACTTTATCCTTATATGAAATTTGCATTTATGCTTATTTAAATGATACAATGAACTATAAAAGGTAAATGTGGCATGAAGTTTGCTATATTAGATCATCTTTATTTGTTGATATTGTTCAAATCTTCATATGTCTACATAAGGTAAAAAGGAATAAAAAAAGAGCATTTTATGGGATGTGCTTTTTCACATGACTGCAAGTACTTGAGGCCCAACTCCATCTGTTCCCACGGCTCTTCCTGTGTGTAGCTTCCTCAGTTGTCTCATCACTTGGTCATCATTTATGGAGAGTCCGTAATGATGATCAAGTTGGACTCAACACTGGCCAGATAGTTGAAGTGGTAGGGGTGGTTGATGCAATGGGGATGGTAAAATGGGGACAGGTCACTAGAAGGTGGTGGTGGTTGAAGGAGGGCAAACCTATTGAAAATTGGTTCAGGATGTTAGCCGTGTCCACATTCCCTTCCAGCACCTGAGCTTGGGGATACTTGAGCCCTGTAATTGTGCCCAATCCATTCTGAACATTGATCATGTTTTTCTGATTGATTTTAATTTTCCTTCCTTCCCTTTACTCAGCTTTTTGAGCAGCAATTGCTGTCCACGCTTTGGCACCAGATTTGAGTTCTCTCTTCTCATTTAGGAGAATTTTTAGCTCCTTAGTAATCCAGGGCTTGTTGTTTAGAAAGCTGTGCACTGTTTTTGAGGGTCTAATTATGGTATAAAGTTGGGTGCTATGCTCAAGTACAGAGTTCGGGCACCACTCCATTTACCAGCAGTGTTTGTCAGTACAGCAACAGGCATAACTCATCACGACTCACCCCACCACTCTCTGCTCCAATGTAGCGCTTGAAACTCCAAGGGGGAACTCCCACTGCCCCGCTTTATGATCAAATATAAGTATATATTAAGGCTCAAATCTATAATGGAAGAGGCTCTATTAAGAAATCAGACTTGAACAGAGAATACTGGCACTCACCAAGCAGTCAATCAGAGCCACTTCCCCTTCAGGCTCCTTCTCCTTACTGTCTAAATGGTAACAGGTTTCCATCTCATAACTGGCTTTCAGTTTGGAATAAGATGGACCAGATTGTGGTCATCTCTGCCCAGTAGTGTCACAGGTTTACATTTAAATGAATCTTTGACATTTGAAAAGAGCAGATCCAGATTGTTTCCGGGAGTGGAACAAGACACGTACTGATGGAAGTTTGTTCCTTCCAAAAATCACATAACTTAAATAGCAAATCACCCTCTTCAGCACATCTTTGGAGATATGGAAGCAAAGCTAGAACAACCAGAGAAAACCCCAGAAGACTTAATGAGAATGTTAATGATTGGTGTATTTTACTGAGTTTTTAGGACATAGTTTTGGCTAAATAGGATTTTTTTTTTTTTTTTTTTTTAACTCAAGGAATTCAATTTAAATATTTATTTTTCTCCACCTACCTTTCTGAGCAGCTTATTGATTTTTAACATTATCTTGTGACAACTGTTGACTAGATAATCTCTCCCAGAATTCTCCAGGAATCTGTGACATGTGATGGAATCGGCATGGTATCAGCACAGGCATTTCCAATTTATCCATGTCCCTCTATTATAAAAAAAAAAATCTTTGGGAGGGAGACAAGACGTGATTTTCTCAGAAGACAATTTGAAGTCCCGCGAGAGACACTTTAACTTGCTCTCAACAATGACAAGTGACAAGCAAAACACGCAGCTTGCCAGCAGCAGAAACCCAGCAGATGATCCAACATTTCTCCTTAGCATGCGCTCAGCCGAAGCCCCCCCTTCACAACGTGAGCGGCAGAAACGCAAAGTGGCAAAAGGACAGCTGCCGTACAGGCATTAAAATGATCGACGGGCAGCACGACAGCAACAACAGCAGCAGAAAGACAGCAGATGTCCAGACGGCACCTACTTAGCATGCGTTCAGCCGCTCCCCCTTGACAACGCGAGCAGCGTTATACGTCCTGCGAGATAGATTTAACCACGCCTGGGGCCGGAAATAAAGGACAAGTATTGTTTTTACAACGTCACACGAGACAAGGCAGTAAGACATCATTTAAAACAAGTCCATGGACATCTAACCTAGCAGTTGTCGGCTTGCTGTTGGCAGACAGGCTTCATGTGCTCCCAGCTCTTAAAACAACGACAAGAGACAAGTAAAACACACAGCTTGCCAGCAGCAAAAAGCCAGCAGATGATCAGACTGCTTCTCCTTAGCATGCGCTCAGCCAACCTAACCCTCGCCCCCCCCATCCCCTTCACAACGCGAGCAGCAGATTTGAGGTGGCAAAAGGACAACTGCTGTACAGGCTTTGAAATGATCGGGCAGCGAGACAAGCAGAACAGGCAGCTCGCCAGCAGCAGAAAGACAGCAGATGATCTGACGGCATCTCCTTAGCATGCGTTCAGCCGCACCCCCTTCACAACGCGAGCAGCATTATACTTCCTGCAAGAAAGAGATGTAACCATGCCTGGGGCCGGAAATAAAGTATTGTTTTTACAAAAGTTTTAAAATAAAAGTGAAAATAATGCATATGTAACAATTCCCATGAAACTAACAATCTCTTTAAATTGTATATCTGGTAAATGAAACCCGGGGGTGGGCGAGCAAAGTGAGCAGGGGGCGGAGCCCCCTAGTTTTAGATAAAAAAAAAAAAAATAAAGTTTGCCTTGCGATTCTTTACTTTATACTCATCTCAGTTCTCCAACTTCGGTTTAATGGTTGTTGAACATTCTGGCTTGACGAAAGGTCGGTTTGTCTTTTTGGTAATGACCTTACATGTATTTTCTGATGTTTCATTTCCAGATCCTACAATTAATGTCTTGACACTATCCGCAACTAAGGCAGAACAATAATGAAAGGGCACAGGATTTGAACCTGGCCATATACAATTTCTTTTATTAGGAATTTGTCGTTTTTTTGCATACCCTTAACTTACTCTCCAAAGAGTTTTGGGGTCAGAATGCAGGGCCAACTATTTGTACAGCGCCCCTGGAGCAATTGCAGGTTAAGGGCTTTGCTCAAGGGCCCAACAGAATAGCACTCTTTCTGTTACTGCCGGGATATGAACCGGCAACCTTCAAGTTACCAGCCCGGATCCTATAGCCAGAGAGCCACCACTCCACTAAAGGGCTTTGCACCTGCCCACACTGTCAAAAGTACCAATACCCGGTTAAATGACCATAGTGTCACTGTGCTTGATTGGTCAGCAAACTCACCTCACCTAAACCCCATAGAGAATCTATGAGGTATTGTCAAGAGGAAGATGAGAGACACCAGACCCAACAATGCAGACGAGTTAAAGGCTGTTACCAAAGCATCCTGGGCTTCCATAACACCTCAGCAGTGCCACAGGCTCATCGCCTCCATGCCACGCCACATTGATGCAGTAATTCATGCAAAACGAGCCCCGACCAAGTATTGGGTGCGTACATGCAGATAGGTTTCAGCAGGCCAACATTTCTGTATTAAAATTTTTTTTAAATGGTCTTATATAATATTCTAATTTTCATAATCAACAAAATGAAAAGAAATTAACGCTTGAAATATATCACTCTGTATGTAATGAATCTATATGAGTTTCACTTTTTGAATTGAATTACTAAAATAAATTAACTTTTCGATGATATTCTAATTTATTGAGATGCACCTGTATATAAAGCCAGTTAGAGTTGTCAAACCTATTATGAGACATCATTGGACAGTTGGTGAAGCCTGAAAAAAGCCCACTTAGGTAGACACCGAGAGCGTGTCAAACTGTGGACGGACAGGCAGCACTGGAACCTGAGCGTAGGTCAGTGAAAATGTGAGGCTGCAAAGGCAGCACTAACTGTGTTGGCCTGTTCGTTCTTGTAAGTATTTACTTCAATTGATCGGAAATAATTAATGAGTCATGTTCTCAATAAAGTGCAGATGCAAGAGGAGCCTGAGGCATGAATGTTAAGATTGTGTGGCATGTTATGTGGAGGCAGGGCAGCTTGTTCATCTTCATGAATGGAGTCCTCTAAAGGAAATGGAAACCACAATCCTATCTGGGTAATAAACACCACAGTGGTTAATCAAAGAAAGTGCTTCTACATTGGTATTTCTAGAAGAATGTAAAATTAAAATGGCTAAAAAAAGAGAACTTGGTTAAGTTGATGCAGCAAGTTCTTTGGCTGTGTGTAAATCTTCTGAGGTTTAATGGTCAGTACAGAAAGGCTGAACAACGCTTTTCAAAAAGGTTTCGTCTCTGTAAGGTTCATTTAATAGCTGGTACTTCTTGAGTCCCAAATTATTATTCCCCTCAGTGGGAAAGCATGAGAGCTGCAGTGAAATGCTCACCGGGTGAACATTATGCAAATAATTCTATTCCTGTCATAAAAGCCTCCTGGCACAATCTGCAAAGCATCAACCTGACTTCAAGGAGAAAGCGCAGGTTAGGATACCTTAAGGAACAGAGTAAGAAATATCCTAGTTTTGTGAGTCCACTCAAACGCCCAATGTGATCTGTTCATTAAAGCAGTAATAATCATTTTAATAAATGCAACTGCCAGTCAGTGTTCAGAAGCCATTAAGAAGTCCAACAGAATGTGAGGTTATATAGCATCCTGACGTGTGGGGTACAAGTCCAAGGATGTTCTGCTTAAGCTTTATGACAAACTGATGAGGCCTCCTCTGGAGTATAGGGTGGTCCAGATCTAATTATGCAATTTTCATTACGCTATAACTTAAGTTTATTACATAGAAAATCACCCAAAAAATCCTGGACCATCAAGAAGTGTGCGAACTGACGACGAAGAATCGTCTTTGTGCCAAACTGGAATCGTCCCCGCATAAATCAAAGTCATCCATACGATCTGGATCTGCATAATTAGATCTGGACCACCCTGTACTGTGTGCAGATTTGGTCTGCAGGCTTAAAAAAAAAAAAAAAAAAGACAAAGCAATGCTAGAAAAAGTCCAGACAAGAGCGACTAGGGTGATTCCAGACCTAAGGCGACGAATTATGAAGAAAGATTAAAAGAGCTGAGCCTTTTCATTTTAAGCAAAAGAAGACTAAGAGGTGACATGACTGAAGTGTTTAAAATTATGAAGGGAATTCACACAAACATCATGCAGAGGACCACAGACACATGGAAGTGACCAAGTAGTGTGGTGAACAGTAGGACTTCAGAGACCTTCAAACCTCAACTTGATGTTATTTTAGAAGAATTAAGTGGACTGGACTGGCGCGCTTTATTGGACTGAATGGCCGGTTTTCATCAAGAATGTTCTAATGTGAAGATGACCAGACACATTTAGTGAACTTTATAATGACTGATAAACACAAGGAGCCTTTTATTATGGGATGAGAAAAGGCCAGTACAGCACTAGAAGGGATGGCTCCTTTGGTGCAATTGAGAGAGGAAGAGAAAGTGAGAAGAACAGAGAGGGAACTATTGGCAGGTCAATGATGTGCATAAAACGTCCACTAAGGTGTTTTGCATTTTCTAGTCACTAGTTACAAGCAAACCCATGGAGTGAATGAAATCATAGTAAAGATAATGTGTAAAGAACAGAACAAAAACAGAATATTATTTGTGTAATCCTGACTGTGTTCTCATGCAAATGGAACGACTTGTGTATGGCAGAATTGGTTTTGTTTTCATACATACTGTATGTAGCAGTTGTCACATCAGTGCTGTTGTCTCCCCTTACTGTTTATTTGTTTATTTGACAGTGTGGACTTGCCAAAAGTGAAGGCAAGATCTGTACCCGTAAGGACCAAGATGTACTGTGGACTGGCTAACAACAAGAATAGGAAGTTGTTTAAAAGTAACAGGAAGTTCCAAGCTGAGGTGGGATTTTCAGACTTGGAGGAGCTCAGCAATTGTGGGGAGAGAACACGAAACTTGGACAGCTGGAGGAAATGCAGTCTACTGGGAATGAAAGCCTGTTCTGCACCATTCCAAGGTGGACTGTTTACCTGTCATGGTGAGACAAGTTGTGGAGGGGGTTAATCTAGAGAAGAGTGCTTGTAGGCTGCAGAAAAGGTAGGAATAAACTGTGTTTTTTATCTGGGAAGCTTCCCCATTTTTCCTTACACCATTTAAATGAACTTCATCTGGTTGCGGATGGAACTTTCACATTGCCTGGAATAATATTTCTTGGACTGGTGTCTATTTCGTGATTTGTGCCCGTGTATTTGTGAATTACACACATGCTTCAATCTTGTATTTTGCATCTTAATTTGGTTTCAATATCATCACCATGTTTAATTACGTATTATAAACACAGCGTCTTGTTATTTGTCAGGGTAGCAGTTAGTAAGGCCCCACTATCGTAAACAGTCGTTACAAGCAAGTAGCTGCAGACCTAATCAGAAGCAGGTTATAAACACATTATACCAAGTCAAGTCCTGAGAAACTTAAAACTGTGTCAGTCAGAGCGAAACAAGAAAAAAAAAAGTACATATAAAAGAATTTAAATCAAATACTCACAAAATTGTTCTGGCGTTATCTCATTTCATTTTTGATAAGGATCCCTTATCTGTACATGTTGATGTTGTATTTCTTTCCTAGAAGTAAAACTTAGTTAAATGTAGTGAATCTCTTAATGACTAGAAAACAAAAAATAAACATATTAAAAAGACATGAGGTAAAGATTTAAAATACAAATGTCTTTTAATATCCATTCATTAAATTTAATATCTATTAATATATTTTTTTTAACTTCCTAACCAACAATTACATTTTAATTTACTAATCCCCCCCTAGTTGATCCATTTGGCCTGAATATGGCCCTCATTACTTTTCACAGTTTAATGTACCCAGAAAAATTAACAATTAGCCCCAGTGGTGTGGGATGTTTGGAACCACCCCTTCACATCTATTTCACAAAAAACAAAAATATTTGGTGCACCTCAGGGGTGTTCTTGTCATTTGCAATTTTTGACAATTTTTTGAGTTTCTGCAGGCTGCTGTAGATTTTGCTTTTGGCAAACACGCAAGACTGCAAACTCTACTGCAGAATTTATTTAATGTTGAGGTCCTTATAAGATACTTCAGTGTTTTAATAGTTTTGGGTAATTCCACTATACCAAAGAGGTGTCTTTAGAAAGTAAAATCAAATGGCAGGGAAGTTTAAGCTACCATTCACGTTATAGAGAATCTGTAATTACCTTAAGTTTTACTGATCATCTACCCATTTTATGAACCTCTGTTCTCCAGTATCCTTAGTCCATTTGGATTTGTCTATTGAGCAGGCTGGTATAGTGATCATCTACTGGGAAACATCAACAATAACATGAAGGAAGGAAATTGGACAAGGGGATGAGGTTGGACTACTCAGTCCGCCAGGCTTTTTTATTTTAGGTGAATATCCTGGAATTTCATTTAAATGCTTTTTAAAAGTTTTAAGTTTCTAATTTAACTCTCTAACTCTGCAGTTTGTTCCATATTTCACCATTCAAGTCATTAAGCTGAAATGGAAACCTGCACCACTTAAAAAAAGACAAGTACTGTATTACCAGGTGACCTTTAATGACCAACTTAAGAGAATGCTAGATAAATTGGGAGAGGCATCAAGGGAGTGAATGAAAGACCTGATCTGTATTTGAGTGATGATTTCTTACTGAAATCTGTGCTATAACAGCATTGTGATCTGGGTGGAAAATGGCTTTGTCCAGAGACAAAGTAATTAAATAGAATGAAAGATGGAAGGAGAATTAGTAGCAAAGCCAAAGGGAAGACGATAAAATGGGGAAATGGTCAAAACTAGAAAGATGAAAGCACCAGGGCCCAATCAAAACAAGGGCAAAGGTCCCAACTATTACCTCTCTTTCTCTTTAATGTTACATTACAAATTGTTTTTACTTTTGTTGTGTTTCTGTAATACTATCCACATTAATACATTTGAAAATTGTTTAAATCTCTTGCTTTAGTGTACCTACCATATTCATACAACACCTTTCGTCAGTATCCTTGTGCATCTCGACTTTGTTTTGGCCGGCACATCCTCTCTTGATCACATACTTGTAAACGCCTGCTTCTCAAACTTAGTCATTTTAAGGCACGTTGCTCGTCCCCATCTGCTTCTTGACTACCATTAAATGGTTAATGAGCCCCCAGTACCCACTGTGAAAACATCATTTGTTATATGTGTGAGTACTTCCTATCTTTGAAGGTGACTCTCGGCCTGCCTCAACCTCTGGCTTGGCACTTTATCTGTCAATCGCACAGCCAAAGCCAAACTGACCAATCGGACTGCTCGAAGGGAGCAGACATGCACAACGTTATGGTTGTACTGTTTACCGTTTAATTTTTTGTTTTATGGTCATTTATGCAGGTTGTCTGCCCAGCCTCCTTAATGTACAGGCACCTGAATCGCTGTCCCCGTTAGTATTAAAGGGGAAGCTTTTATACTTTGGCATTGTGTGTGTGTTCTTGATTCCTGATTTTTTGTGCTTTTTCACTTCAGTTGGATTTTCTGGATTTTACCCCCTAGCTCCCATTTAAAGATTTTGTTACTGACTTGTAATTATTTGGATTTGTTCTTTGTTTTGCATTTTTAGGAAGAGTCTTTTTTGCCTTTTTTCTTCATTACTTTTAATAAATAAATATAAAGACACTTCATTTTTGTTGTACTTTAGGATAAAAAGTTTCACAGTTTCTCACTCATTCTTATTGTAGGTATTTTGAACTTTTATTATTTAACGTCTGAGACACTTTTTCAACCTTTTGACTCTGAGGCAAGGCTGCCTATGGCGAGGCCTATTTGGGTAGTAAAGGAGGCAGTTCTTGCCTTTTTGTAGATTTTTAGAGACCTGCTCCCAGTTTTAAACTTGCTGTTTGGCAGAAATCACAACACTAACTAGTAACCCTTTCCCTAACTAAATAACAGGTGTAATTCCACATAAATGTGTTTTAATAATCAAAAACTCAGAAGGCACCTGTAGCACTCAGCCATCTTAAATACAGTTCACCACATGACTAGCAAGCAACCACAAAAACCAATTAACACAATGGCTGTGACTAATAAACAAAACAATACCCAAAACATAAAAAGGAAACAAAAAGGCGTCACAATAGCATAATAAAATAAAAGTAATAAATATAAATATTCTAAATCATAATTATGTCCGAAATGTGAATGACAATCACAAAAAACAATGAATAAAATTTTACACTTCATAATTCAAATATTCATGACAGACATTGACTGTCCATAAAAAACATTCTTCATTATTACCTGGGAGTACTTGGTGTCAGAGAGGCAAATGTTAGTGAATTATTTTATATACTCATCTGAGCAGTGAGGAATGTACTGGACCCTCAAAACAACAACAGTGCTGATCAACAAGACTCTAAAATGTAGTGAGGCAGCTCTGGAAACACCTAAAAGATGCCTCTGTTCAGCTTCTTTTGCATCCATGGAAGAACACAAACATGGGATAGAAAAAGTCTATTCATGAACTCCATAGTGGAGGAGTCTCTTTTTTCATTTTGGTGAAATGTGGTCATCAAGTTGAAAGAAAAAATGAAGTTAAAACAGGAGATCATCTGTATATGACTGAGATTACTGGCAGGCATCTTGATGGGGTAGCAGTTAAAGAGAAGACACCGGGTATGGATGGTGTTTGATGAGGTTAGCAGTGCACACAGAGGAAACACACTCACATAGGATCGAGCCTTTGAATGAAAGACTCCTCTCTGCAGTATTTTGATTTGAAGGGGTACAATAGCGGACTATAATGAGAATAATGAGTACTGACACTGGATATACAATACTGATCCCTGTGCATTCACTCACTCAATTGTAGTGCCACATGGCTAATTAAGCATGCATAATTAGCCACGAAAACAAGCCTTAAAGAAGCTCTCATCTCTCAAAATCAAAAAGTCAGATGATTCACATGAGCCTGTGAAATAGTACCAACAGTTAAGGACCTATTATTATGTACAAAGAATTTCAACCTTCTTGATGGAAGGAAAAAGTGTGAAGCATCTGCAGAGCAATCAGAAACAAAAAGATCTTCCAGCTATTCATGGAGCTGCAACTTCAAACAATGGAACGAGGAAGTCCCATGCTGCTCATTTGTGGCACGGCCAGGGTGTTTACCAAGATTGAAACTGTGAGCACAATGACTTTTTTTTTTTTCAATATAAACATTGCATTTTGTTTGTGGTTTCATTCTATCTGCATCTTTTACTGTTGGAGGCACAGTGGTTAGCACTGCTGCCTCCCAGCTCAGGTCACACTTTCTACCACAATAATTGGTTCAGTGTAGTTGGCAGACCTTTCCATAGCCCTCAAGAACACCTAAAACACCACTGCACCATTATAATCCACTCAGAACTACTTCAGTTTACCCTTCCCCATTGAATGCAATGCACTGAACATCTCTGGGATTTCTCCAAACTCATGACGAAGTGGACTTGATCACAAACAGAACATTTTCCTGGAAACTTCTCCAAGTAGGAAAAAAAATGTTATTAAGCAGGAGAATCGGTGCAAAAGTTTGTAAACAAAAGTTTACTGATACTTATGAGAGACTTAATGAAAGATAAAGCTCTCTCACACAAAGAACAACAGACCCGTGTTTCATGGTCAAAAAGATGAATACAATAAATAGTTTTACATACTACATATGTACACAGAACATTGTAAACAATTATTGCAACATATACATATATTTATATTGATAAATTTATGTATGACATAACACTTTAAAATAAATCTATATTTGTAATTTAATAAACACAAGCAACTACACCGTTGTTTTAATTTCTATTATGTACAAGTTCCTACACAAAAAAATCCAAAAGGCACAATTTTCTATACAACATGTACAAAATAAAAATGGCGGGAGCAAACAAGAAAATGAGGCAGTCATATTGGTCACTTTTTATGATTGCACATAGGATATGATATGTCAGAGAATGTGCTTAAAATAAAAAGGGTGGCTTGCACAGAACACACCTCTAAGTGTTTTCATTTTCACAAAGCAACAAGTATTGTTTTTTCAATTTTTAAAAAAATTTAAAAAAAAAAAAAAAAAAAAAAAGGGAAGGAGTGTTCAAGTCTCTATGACAAGCCTGTCCTCATCGTCACTGGACACATCACTATACTGGATGGTTGTCTGACCTCGTGATGTCCCTATGTGCCGCCGAGGCTGGGTCGTTTGTTGATTTGAAATGTCTTCCTTTTTTCTCTCAATGATGTGCTGGCTGTCTTGCAGGTTTTTATTGTTCTGAACAGCTGTGGACTCCTGCCTTTGCTTAGGATGTAACTGTGCTTCCACAGATGGGGTTTCATTCTCTTTGCCCAACTTTCCAGAGATGGAAGGCTCCAGTGTCTTTAGCAGTACATTTGCTGGTAATTGTGGTGACAGTGCACAGCCAACTGGACCGATGTTAACTGCAACTGGAAGTTGGACTGGGGTTTGCTCAAGTCTTGTCTCACTGGGCTTGGAGTTAATGTTCATTTTTTCGGTTACTCCATGACCTTCTGCAGCTATGGGGCTTAGTGAGGGAATTATGGTGGGCAAAGCAATGTTCAGAATCTGTAAACCAGATATGTGTGCCTGGGGGCTGGGACTGCTTTGAGCTGGAGGATTTGCTGCTAGCACCTGCAAACCCACTGCATTTAAGGTGAGGCCTTGAGGCTGGATTTGAGAGTTAATGTTGGTGTTGGCAAGACCTAAAATGTTGACAGTCTCCAGCCCCACACCTGGAAGAGGTTGTAAATTTTGAGATCCAAGGGTCTGTAGACCTGGGACACTGACCTGACCAATAGGTATGCAAGGCAACACATTGTTCACATGCTCAGACACCCCCATGGAACTGGAGACTGCAGGGCCAGTTCCTTCTGGGCTCTTCTCTCCATGTGGACTTGATGTCCTGTGAATTACGCTCACAGCTGGAATGGTGAGTTGTACTGGCCCAGCTTGAATGGGAACAAAAGTGGAGTAAGCTGCTAACCCAGCTGGTACAAGCTGAATACCACCCACTGGGATCATGCTATAGGGGGTCCGGCTTGGGTGCTGTGAGTGCATAGGTAAATGGCTGAATAAACGAGTCTGAGGAGCTACACATTCAATTTGCTGTTGCGGCTGCTGGCACTGTAGGAACTGGGGATTGGCATAAACAGATGATGGCATCAAAGTTGTCTGTGTGCTGCGATCAACTGGCACTCCAGCTTCACTTGACTGTCCCAATGTCTGTAAGAAATTCAAAAAGATGCACCGTGAATTCAACACAACAGTGCAAGCTTGGCTTTTGTTCAACCAGCTATTTCCTCAATCAATTTTTTCCCAGTACAGGTTTTTTAGGTATACTACAAATTATCTGGGTATTAATTGTTGCAAGTTAAGAATCATAACCTCAAACCCTAAAGAGATTACAATGGTTTCAGAGTACTGAAGCACAATACAGAATCATATGAAAAGAATGCACAGAGATATGGCAGCCCAGAGCAAGCATCAACTATTAACAATGCCCTGCAAGATTAATGAATGAACTTCTACTGTAATTAGGATGCAAGCTCATCAGCTTATGATGACATCTCTGCCTAAGTAGCATGAGTACCAAGATTAAAAGCACTAGCGTCACTCTGGAGACACAACAATCATGTTACAACACTAGAACTCCTCATAACTTCAATCATGACACGGAATGATACCAGCCATTATCCCTGCAAAAACACATCTTTGAAAAAACACATAAAAAATGCTTTCAAAATGGCAGAGAAATGCTAAAACTACAACACTGAACTGTGAATGGGCCCTTGTAGTTTTTTTCATTATTCAAATTCAGTTGCTTAAGATTTTGCTACCTTCATTTGTATGTCTTTTTATGCATTTGTTTAAACATAACATTGACCAAAAAACAAAAAATACTAATCCATTCCACAAAAGAAAAGTTGCACACTTCTTCAAGGGAATGAATAGTTTCACAAAAACATGAAATGGAATACACAAGCAAAATATTCCCAATTAGATCCACATGGGTGATTCACCATTAGTGCATAAAATATAACTTTGGGAAGCACACACTGTTATCTGTTTCTGAATGGAAACACTAAGGGAGAAAATAGAAAAATAAGAATAAAAAAATGTATGGACTGGAAACAGTGTTTCTCCAAAACAATAAATGAGCAACACTTTGTGGAGGACTGTAACAAAAATAAAAACAACACTTCTGAACAGATGTCTGAATGTACAGTATATTGTCTAATATGTACTTAACCCTGCACATTTTCTTGATCCTGTGTGAATAAGTTTCTTCTGTGTAAACTGCTCTGATTTTCCAGAAGTATTTATTTAACCATATTTTACCAAACAATGCTTGCCTTTTGCCTGTTGTGAGTATACAGCTGCATTACTTGACGTGTGGATTGTGCAACACAAGAAGCAAGATTTTTTTGTGGACATTTTTATATTTACTGTGATCCAGCATTGGTCTCCACAGATGCCATTCTATCAGAAAGTTTGTTATTTTTCACAGAAACATGAGATTAAAAATGCTTTCGGCCATCACTATAAATCACATGGGGCAACAACATTTTTTTTGTGTGAAGCATTCTTTTAAATTGTAGTTTTTTGATTGTCAATAAACAAATATTTTAAAAAAGATGGGTACATTTGGCACATATCTTCTGTATGAAGCAAGAGGAAAACTCAACAATTGGCCTACAAAAAACAAAGAATGCATTAAAAACTGAATTCACAGAACATGAGTAAATTAAGAAAACTTTGAAAGAACTGCAGAGCAGTTGTGGATACACATTTGAAAACCTTCAATTATAAAACTGATCCTGTCAGGCTGACAACAAATGTTTGAATAGTAGTGGAAAACAACTTTTTCTTAACCATAACTAGAGTTGCAAGTTTACAACAGCAATGTCAGACTTGATTCTTTTCACCTATTGTATACCAACAGCAGCACAGCATTGGCACGGTGACCATGCTTGTAAAGTTTCTGTAACTAACAATAGTTCTTCAGAGGAATGCATATTAGAAAGTCTTATTGTAAGCATCAAGTTACTAAACTAAGTTTTATTTACTTACTTTTATACAGAGTATGCCATTGTATCTAAATCAGAATATCTTAACATGCAAGTTAATGTATATGACGTTAGTGTATTGAAGTGTCTCATGGTATGCACTAGAACCTCTTTTAATTCAATTCAAAGTCCTGAAAGCCTGACTTTTAGAATTTTTCTGTATTTATTACTGCAGTAACTTCAGACAGTTTTCTATTGCCAGGGTGAAGTCCTCCAGAATAATTCCAGCTGACGTCAGTCACTTAACTGAAAACATAACTCATCTCGGCAATTCTCTTGCAACTGGTGAAACTAAATGCTGGCATTTAGGTATCTATTTAAGGATGAGTTTGAAAAAGAACTTCACCTCCAAGCTAGGCACACAAAATGGAATTTAATATTCCCATTGTTGAAAAGATTTATTTTTTTTTTTCCTAATTTCTCTGAAATGAGATCCCAGTTGTTATCAATTTTAAATCACCTTCATTCGCTCCTTATTTTAAACATATATGATAAGAGTAATTCTTTTTTGAGTAAAAGGCTCCAGAAAACTTTCAAAGGCTCCCAGGAATGCAGAAATAAATCCAGAACATAATGATAAAAATAAACCTGACAATACTGGAGAACAGCTTCTTGTCCACTGCATATAGAGGGGCAATACATAGCAGTTTTGAACATGCTGAGGGGATTCCCTTCTATGCAGGTGCACCAGAAAAAGACACTCTGAACCTCCAGAACATGCTGGAAGGATTATATGTCTTAGTTTACCTAGAACAAGTGTTGGTAATTCTGTTTCTTGAGTGCTGAAGTTTTTGTTCCAACAAATTATTCAAAAGCCAGATCCTTTGCTTTATGAGACATGCAGTTTTATTAGATATTCTGCTCTTGATTCCTGCTTTGAAATATTTTATGAAAAGTGGGTCTTTAAGGATGAATGCACCCGGGTGAAAATTACACCTGTTTAACTGATTAGCTAATATCTCACTTGTTATTTGCAATTCATGGTTAACTGACCTTTGGTTCACAATAATAATAAAATAAGTTAAGTTTTAATAATCGGGTATATTATAATTAAGAAGTAAATAAATGAAATTTAAAAGACTCACGATCATTAAAAGTCATGGCAGCAGTTAGCATCTTTCTGAACTTCAAACAGTGGATACAGATCTAGTGCACATCATGCAATTAACCTAAAGGTGTATATGTGAACACAATTGACAAAAATTTAGGAAGTGGTTTTAAACAATAGCCTTCAGCTTCCAACATATTCTCCTAAACAACAATACATCTGAATGGTTAAAGGGATTAGTTTACTTTGTTAGATCAATTGATTCATTTCAGAACCTTACCAGAACAGAACAGGCAACCAGTGTAAAGAGTATCAAAGTGTGTTGGAGTAGGCATTGGACATTTTTCTTGTCTAGCTTTTGCTTTTTTACTGTTTCTTTAGATGGTCTCCCAGCCAAAACATTTTGAAAAAAGTAGTAGACTAAACCACTAAAACTGGTGTGTTCTTCTCTTTGCTGAGTTGAATAGCTTTGAGCATTCTTGCTATCACCAAAGTCAACACACTGACAAATACTGTACGCTCTCTGTTTCATTAAAACAAAAAAAAAATAATAAAAATGACAAAGTTTAAATAACAGGATACATGCAAGGAGTTAATGGAAGCATTTATAATGCACAAAAAAACAAAAAAAGACTTCTTTGCTTGATTCAAATTTAAATTTCCTTCAAGGTGGAAATAAGTAGGACTGGGAAGTGATTACATTTGTTTGGAGTTGGTTAAAGGGGAAAGTGTAGCAAATGCTTATTGTCATTTGTATTTGTCAGCCAACAGTGCAAATAAAGCCTGACATTCTGCTCAGTGCAAACTTTCAAGTGAGGGCATTGGCTCTGAAACTTAACTGCCAACACAGTTGCTCAGAAGCTTCTATTTGGCACTTATTTGCCAAGCTTGGATAGCACATGATATTCCCCACCCCAATAACAGTATGGAATCCTCAAGCTTTCCACCATACCTTGGGACAGTAGCTTTACATTTTGATTATTTTGCTTCTCTGGAATGAAACTAGAAACATGTATAGCTCTATTTGTTAAGATATCAAACACTATTTTGTTTGCTCTAGTTAGTTAATCTATTTTTGTTTAATCTTTTGGGTGTCTATCTTTTGCCTGTTTTGCCTGCAGTACAGACTATTCTGTCACAAAGTCTGCACAACTACTTATTGGCCATCTGAAGTCTAAGCCCTTCTTGGTCAATACTTGCTTTATTTGTATAGCTCTGTCTACTGTAATCTTCAAGCTCATAACATTAGTATAGGAACAATCCCATGAGCAGGGTAGGAGGAACAGCAGGTGTATTACAGTTACTCAGGCCTTTCTGGTTAGATCTTTTGCATAAAGGATGCACCATAAAACAATTCATTCCAAAGTAAACCACCAAAAATGTTTTCTCTTGGACTATGACACAAACAGATGGGTATAACAATTGTGAGTTTTAATAAATAACTGATCTGTAAGTGGTTCAGTACAAAAATACTTGCCTTTGATGGTTCTACTGACATAGTTTTTGTAGAAGACACAGGGATCTCATCAGATTCAGGGAAATCTACTGACATCTGGCGGCAGGGAGACTTGGGACTTGTCAGAGAACTCCTTTCCATATCTACACCAGGTGAGCTAGGCTCTCTTATTTGCATTTGTGTCAGGACTTCACAAGTCCCTGGAAGCTTCACTGTAGCTCCATCGGATGTAATACTGAAGGCGGTCATTTGTGTCAGCAGAGCTTTCGGTAATGTATCTACACTAGAAGTGAGCAGTCTTCCAGAGAGCTTTCCACTCTTCAGACCGTCTTCAAAATTGGTGACACTGGAACATTCGCTATAGCTACTCATTGTGGGGTGGTGCTGTGGACTTGCTGTGACAGATGGGGTGGCCGACACAACAGATTCAGCTTGGCTGTCATCTTCATCCTCCTCATCATTATCATTGTCATCATCATCGGCACCTTCAGAGTCATCCCCATCTGAGCACTGACGGTCATATGAAAACTTTCCCTTTTCACCTATTTAAAAAAAAACAAAAAAAACAAAAAAAAACCATTTGTGACTGCCTAGGATTAAATAATAAAGAATATTGGAGGCTCACGCTGCCTTTTTCTTTGCAAAGCTTTCTTTATATTTGTATCTTTCTTTATGTTTATATTAAAATAAAGCATGTTTTTAGATGTTTAACCAATACATTGAGAATTTTGATTTAAACAAAACAAAACAATTCAAAGAAACAATGGTCGGTTCGCTTTGCATCAGAGAAAAGGCCATACTGTTATGTGCAGGGCTGACCCTAGTAGCTGGTTTTTGAATAACTCTTAGTGCTGCAGTGCAGTGATTGGAATTGTACTCCAAATGTTGCATATTGTGAGCACACCACCCACCCCTGTCCCATGACTGATATTCAGTAAGTCTCAATACATATAAAATATTTAAATCGTCTAACTAGTTGCATCTGCATATTCTCTGAATGATGAATGTTGCATCCAAAATTTATCATAGGTCAAAACCAATGATTATTCAAAAATAAACTGCACATAACACTTGCCACTTGTCTACACTAAACTGTATTTTACAACTGTCTGCCCAATTTGTATGATTGCCCAGGTCACTCGGATTTGTTTTTAAGATAATGTTAAAACTGAAAAGAGAGAAAATACCAAGACATCAGCATATTTCACAGATTTACACACTGTAACTGAATCAATGCCGTTAATATCATTTAGGAAAAATAATACTTGAAGCACATGGATCGTAAGGGACTACATTGATGACCACATCTTGGTCCAAGGAGTCATCTCTGATAAGTAGTATAGCTCTTCATCCCTTTAATCACTCAACTGTGTTATGTTGCCCTTAATGCAGATAGCTTTCAGTTTCATGATGAATCTCTACAGAATAAAGACCTTGAAATTCAATGTATTATATTATTATATCCTATGCTTATTTATGTCTACAATAAAACTTGACTGATGCTTTCTCAACAATCTAACCTAACCTGGCGGGAACTTCTCATTCTAACCCTACATGGACTGTGATTTAGTACATTGTTTTCAAATAAATACTTTACTCATTCATTTTTAACAGAAACAGTTCATTTATTTCACTAAGTGCAGAGGCAAATGTCATTTGCATATACTTATTGGGATTTGTTTTGACTCAGTGTCTAATTGGTGGGGTAGGTTTTACAAATTTGCAGTCACAATGCTTAACACACTTAGGTCGGGAGCATGCCACACCCACCACACAACAAACTACTTGGTTTGGGCCCCAAGTTCAGTGGGTGACAGCTGAGCACCACACTGGAACAGTGTGAGGTTTTTATTAATTTATTTTATGGCGGCAGGAGTGCCAATCCTGCCACCAACCCCCAAGTTTACAATTAAAAAATGTCTAATTTCTTTTTCGAACTACTGGCGTTATCCCATAAGTTCACTGAACTGTGTTTATCTTTAACATACCTATTGCCTAAAGAATATAAGAATCCTGCCTTTTAAAATCCTTAAAAATTTGACTTAATTTTCATTATTGTCACAATTTATTTTTTCCCCCAAACCTTGAGTGAAATACGATATATTCCCTTCATTCAGAATTCATGATCTTTCACCAAAATGTCCTCCTTTTCTTCCAAAGGCTTTGAAATGGTTTTTTGCTTATTTGTTAGAATAGAATATAAATCAAAACCTTTTGGCACTATTTGGTGAGAGACATGGTTTATCGGGAAAGTATGCTCCTAGTTGTAATTTCCACAGTCTGCTTCATTTGTACTTTTATTTTTTTGCAATTGCCATCAAACCACTGGCTATTCATCTTACATAAACCATGAGAGATAAAGGGAATCATATGGGAAGCAAAGGAAAAAAAAATCTCTCTCTACATTGACGATACAGGTATTTTCATTACCAATCCAACATCCATCGTTGTTAATCATACAAAATCTTTTGGATGAACTTTACACAATCTCTTATTGCAAAATTAATTTGACTAGAAGTGTACATTTTCAGTCAATCATTTTCACAAAATATCAAATTAGAGTACTATGACGGACTTTCATTGTTTCAGAACAATTTAAATATGTGAGTTACAGTTACTTAATATCAGTTATTAATTACAGTTAATTCAGTCATCCAGGACTGAAATTACACTTTTACAAAACAATTTAAATAATTAAATACAATTTTAAGTGGTCAACACTTCATAAAATTGATATTGTGAGAACTCAGAACTTCATTTTATTTGTCGCCAGGGGGAAATTTGGCTTTTAACAGATTTCTGCTGAATAATCTGTTGGTTGAAAGTCCTCAATGTTGGTGTGTCAGAGAGAGCATATGCAGTGTTGTTTATAATGGCACTCAGTTTTATATTAATTCTTTCCTTTGCTATGACCTCCAGGGGATATAGAGTGTACACGTCCTATAACTGAGCCTGCATTCTTAATCAGTTTGCTGATTCGGTGGGCTGCTCTTGAAGTCATGCTACCAGCCCGGCGCATCACAGCACAGAAAATCAAACAAATTATCACAGAATTGTAGAACATGTAATGGATGTCACTCCTCACATTACAGGGGTGTGGTCTATTAAGAAAAAGGGGTATACTCTGCCCTTTCTTCTAAAGTTTCTCTATGATACTAGACCAATCCAACCTGTCATTAAATGTGGACCTCCAAGTACTTGTAGGAGTGGACTACCTCGTCTACACCCACTCCTAGAATAGGACATAGAGTCTCTTAGGTTCAGTGAAAGTCTATAACTAGTTCTTTGGTTTTGCGGATATTAAGATGCAGACAATTCTCTTTGCACCAAGAAACAAAAATCTCCATTCTTTTTAGAAGCAGATTTCATCGCTATTCAATACAAAACTTTTCAATGAGTTGTCCTCACATTTGGCCCCTTGAAAATAGCGAGGGATCAACAGGTGGGAGGAAGAATGGCCAAAGGTGATAAGAAAATTAAAAGAAGTTTAAGGGAATGTCTATGATTTACTGTGGGACAGTGTGCTAGCATGTCCCAGGAACCCACATATGCAGACCAAGGGGGTGTGAGATTTGGTAGGTTCCTCATTTTGTGATACTTTTTGCTCTTTATCTTTAATCCTGTGTTGTGCATTTATCTTTATAAGAAATCCAACAATTTTGCAAATTTCTTTTAACACTTTCATTTTGGATTCAGGTATGGTTAAAGGATACCCACTACTTTCCACAAAATATTAAAAAGCTACCAGCTTTGTGTGGTTTGTAATGGCACTGTGTTTCTGATACTGAAAGAGTGACAAGACTTCCTTCATATAAGAAGTCTTCATCAGCACCTTGCAGAAGATGGCAGATAGGTAAAACAAACAAATCTAAGCAAAGTATACAAAATGGGCTTATAGTTAGTAAATACATTTTATTTAATAGACAAGCAGTAGAAATGTACATAAAGTTAAGGACCAATGTTACTGAGGAAAAGACAGATTAGCATAGCTGAGAAAAAGGAAACGTACTGCACCCCTCATGCTCTAGCTAATTATTCTACTGCTACTCCTGGCACCAGACTGCAGTATCGTCTCCCTTTTATTATTCTTATTGCTCATTAAAAGCTAAATACCAGTAGGAATCCTCCTCTGCCTCCCACCATTCCTTATCCCAAACAGATTTTGTGTTTTTTTGCATAGACAATAAGCATTCTGTCAAATGTCTCCTGTTGAGCAGTCCACCCACTCAAGCTTACCAGGCTCTTTCTTGCATTTCCCTGTGGAGCTGCACCTGCTCCCCTGTTTGGCTTAAAATTAAAAACAATAATAATGATAATTACAATAATAATATACCCTCTCGATTGCACTTGAGCTAAACAAAGATTTGATCTCAGGAATGTAAATTAACTGTCTAGTGAACACAAACCCCAATAGCCCATTATCTGAGGGCATACCTTGTGAATTCTGCCTTAACACCAGTTGTGAAAAATGCCCTCATACTACTGTTTCTATGTTACTGTTCATGTAAATAAAAATGCGTGTTAGTGAATGTAAGCGTTGCACGGTGATAAGCTTTTGTTTTGTATTTGCAGATGTGTGAAAGCCTGAAGAAAAAGTCTGTAGGTGGTCCCCACTCTTCTGATATTTGGGAATCAGGTGCTACAAAGCTTTTATGCCCCATCTGAACTGGGTCTACTCTTGGTTTTTGTGGTTTTGGCTCCACATATTTATGTTTGACTGTTTCCAGCTTGTTAGTGTTTTGAATTTAATTTCCCTTAGTGCTTCTTTGCTGTTAGTTTTCTGATGAGGTGGCTGGAATGGAGTGACTTAATATGTCTTGCTTTGAATTAAGCAGTGGTGTGGAAGAAAATATTGCTGCCTCTTTGTCCCTCTAGGACAGAGCTTGATGGCTATACTGCAGTAACCACTTTTACATCAGAGTGTTTCTTCCGGCTCCTATACACTTGTCATAATCACCTCCTCTCTTTCTCAACACATCTTTAAATTCTGTCTCTCTCCAGACCAACCTTGTTAATTCACTATGCAGTTCCCTCTTTAAAATTCACTTTGATGTCAGTCTGGAGAGCCCAAAGATAACCATTGCAGTCTTTTAACTCCAGGTGGCCAGTGACAAGCACCACTTTTGTTGCATTACCATTGTCTACTGCTATACTATTTACTTAAAAATGGACACAAGTACCACTAACATTATAAATAATGTATGGCAAAAAAATAATGCTAGCTATAAAAAGCTATACAGGTTTTTTCTGGGTAATGCCCTTTGAGATCTTATTCACATTCTTAACCTATTTCATTCATATATGGCTCTGGCTATAAATATAATTTGTTCTTATCTGCCCTTCTCCCCTTAAACAGCACTTGTCAACAGTCATATGTTCTACCATCTGTTCCTCTAATAAATATATGTAGCTACCTCAGCAATAATATTTCTACATTAGTTCTATCACTAGCTACCACTGCATTCTGTAGTGCATAATGCAATCCCTCTCCTCCTGATTCACCCTTGTCTCTACATTCCCTTTATATGAAATCTAATGAGTGACCACTAAAACTTTCTCTTTCAATCCTGGAACACTATTTTCAATAACATTCAACTCTCATCAATATCCTGGTTCTATTGGTTTTGTTTGTGTACGTGTGTGAACATACAAGTTGTGTGGGGAATGATATCCGTGCCATGAACAAACTTTAAACATAAATTTAAAAAAAGGTAGCTTCTAGGTTTAATGGCAGAAAAAAAGTGACGCAATTGGTCAGTTACAGTATGCTGGAGATAGTACCATATTAGCAGCTGATCAAGAACAGACTACGTAGTACAGTACTAAAAGGAGATGATCCTCGCATCTAAGCGCTGGCTCAGTGAACAGCAGAACAAGAACAATGACATCTATATCTATATATAGATAGATATAGATAGATAATATCTATATATCTATATCTA
>JANRMT010062844.1:2795629-2825865 GCA_026402145.1 Polypterus bichir lapradei
CTATATATATCTATATATATCTATATATATATATATATATATATATATATATATATATATATGTAGATGTATAGATTATATCTATATATATACATACGCTACTGTGGCTGTTCGTTTGTCTGTCCAGGATTTTAAATCATCTGCAGCTCGCAAACCGTTTGACCTATTTGGTGAAAATTGGTACACATATACTACATGACATCTACTATCCGCTTTCAGGGTGATGTTTGACCTCCAAGGTTATTCCTCTTTTTATTTTATTTTACCGTAGAATCAACTCTCAGCAGCGGCCAGCAGGGCGGGCGTGCAGCGCATGCATACAGGTGCCCTTCTCATCCCTACCACCTTCGCCATCACTTCCCCTACCTCTTCATATCTTAAATTATTCTTGAGGCAGATTGAAGACTGAAGTGGCAGTTTAAGTGAAACATTAAAGAAAACATACTAAGTAATTGCAACAGAAACACTGACTTAATCTGTTTTAACGCGAAAAGATGCTGATGAAAGAACAGAAGAAGCGGACCACTTGGGTGGAGAAAAGAAGAGCTCCACAGGAAGCAACAAGCGCATCAACCTCTGAGCAAACTAATGGTAAACATATAGAGAAAGAGAATGAAAAATATGAATGCTCAAGTCAAGTGTAACGTGCAGTGCACCGTTACTGGTATTTAACTAATATGCTACTAGTCGTGTGGTTTTGTATTTCTCCTCAGTTTGCTCACTGAGCTCTCTCTCAATTAATGATGTGCCACTGCAAATTTCTCTAAATTTAAAGTGACAGGGCACTGGAAAAAAGTACATCCTCATGTAATCTTATTAAAATATAATGGCAATCATCAAGATTATGTAAGACATTAGACTGTCATGTATGTACATTTCATTCACTTTTAGTGTATAAAAAGACCCAGAAATCCCTATACAGAAAGTAATGACAATATTACTAGTTACATGTTACTAGTATCATAGCTGAAGCATACTTGTGGGCGATCTACTATCAGAGTGACCTGGGTAGAGTGTGCCCTAGGGCCCTGGCATATGCAAGAAAAAAAGTAGTATAATTTTTCTATTTGTTTTTACATTGTGCTCTTCCATGCAATGCACATTTGCAGTTACTCGTACATTATCATCACCCCTTCCTTGACGTAATGTGCGAGTGACCAGTTGCTTAAATCTCAGAGCTGGGCAAACTCCGGACTTGTTTTATTTTCATACGTATGTGATATTCATAGAATGTAAATATATGCAAGTGACACCCTGTGGGGGTCTTAATCTGGTCATGCAGTATCTTATTTCCCATTTACGCAGATGTGGACTAGGTAACAATAACAAAAAATCTACTATACAGAAGTGGGATGAAAACATGTCATTAGGTGATGCATTGATGACGTCACACAAAACACTAAAGGTCAGATGATTAAATGAGTCTTGCAGAGTTAAAAATTTGTGCTCATGTTAGATTAATCAATTGACAGAAATTTGTCCGCTGAGACAATTATATTTGTGAGATACTGCTATGATAAATTCCAAGTCAATCTGTGTTAAAATAAATAATGTTTACATGTTGGGACGCTGGACAAAAATGCATAAGAGCAGATGCTATAAGCAAACTCCAGTCATCCAGGTGTTTAAAAAAATAAAGAAAAATATGTTATTATTATTTCCTTATTTGCACTTAATTAAAAAAAATACATCATCTCCTTTTCAAAAGAAAGTGTTACCGGCAATTATCTCTTACTTTATAGGCATAACGACAGCTGTAGACAGAAGAATTTCTCCTATTATTCAGTCTTAATCCCTAATCTGCTCCTTTTCCAACGAACCACAAATAGAGTAAACTACTTAACATTTACATGGAACTATTGAGCCAACATAGGTATTGGTGTCTTACAAAATACAAGAGTAAAGTACTACAGTACTATTTAATTATTTATAGATTTTTTTTTATATAGGCTGCAAAGTAAATGACTCATTCAGGGTCAGAGAGTGAGTCGGCAATGGAGACCAAAACAACAACCTTGTAGTTCACAGTTTAAAGACTAAGCAACTAGACCAAACTGTCTGCATCTACCAACACAGTATTAAATATTTACAGTAATTAAAAGTACTAAACAACCAGAAAACAGAAGGAAAATTGGGCAAAAAAACTGGTTATGATAATAGCTACTACCATGACCAGCATATTAAACAAAACATTTTGGTAGGTTTATCTGTACTAATTAATCAACATGCTGGATATCCTTCAGATGACTGCTGCATGCCCATTTAGGTGACACTGGCCTATGCATCAAAAAAGGGAGATTCCCTCTGCTATGTAAAAAAACAAAAAATGTACTCCATGAAAAGTTACATTCAATGGCTCAACATCATCAATCTAATCTGCCATTAAATACTTCTTTGTATGTTACTAAAGATGATTGTTTAGAAAATAATTGAATGCCTTTACCTAAGAAAATATGAATTACTTATGTCTAAAATGACTATCAGTGTACAAAATCTGCAGACAGAAATACTGTACCTTAAACTACCAGCTGTTTTTGACCGCCTTACTGGGGTGCTCATTTTACAATGTTTTCACAAGCTGAATCAACTGACTGTGTGAAGAGTTTCCCTCTGTCATGTTCTTTGCAGTAATGAAGGACACAACAGACTAAAATGGAAACTCATAACATTTCTTTGAACTTCACTTGTATGCTCATAAAAGATGCATCATAATACAGAATTTAACGTGCAATAATTCATTCTTCTAAACATCACAGTCCAGATTTTTGCTTTTTAATTTTAGTATTTAAAGCTATCTTTTGAGTGAAGAATTGACACCAAACAGTGAGGTCAAATTTATTTTAAACCTATGACTTTTAAGCAAGCATAGGCTGCAAAATAGCAGAATATTGCTCCCTGTATTTGTTTTTATGGACATTGTGCATTCTCCCAGTGTCTTCCTGCGTTTTCCTTTGGATATTCCAGCTTTTCTCCCTGTGTGGTAGGTTAATTGGTGACTCTAAAAACTGGTCATGATAGGTATCACTCCAAATCGTTTCCAGCACCGGACATATACTTGCTTCAAAATCCCAAGATGGATGAAGTAGATTTGAGAATGTTGCTACTCTTGACTATATGTTTAAAACAAAGATATTAAAAAATTATTGCCTTTAATTTATTAGTCTAACTACAACTCTCACAAGTAGTGTAAAAATATTGTTACTGGTTTTCATTTAATTTAAAAATATTAAAATTGTTACCTACAACTTACAAAAGCTGAATAAATAAATATTTTTTCCTGTTTCTATTTATGTTAAAAATACCATTAAAGTTTTTGGGAACAAACAATGGTGAAATTCCTTGCATACTTAAAACTTTACAAAACCTATCAAAAATATAAAGGTCTTTGATAATTTATTACAATAACAAATCATACATTCTAGATTCTTCAAGACAGGAAAAGAGGTGGTATTTAAATAAAGTGATCAGAAAAAGTTACTTCCAATCTAACAATGACTACTGTTATCATAGTTATTATTACCATCATCATTGTGCATCATTTTTGTACCCACTTATCCAGGTGCAGGGTCATGGGGATACTGTATCTATCCTGACAGTAATGGGTACAAGGTAGGCACTGACAAAAATGGGGTGCCAGCAAGGCACATTGATGCACATACACACAAAATTCTTCTTCTTCTTCTTCTTCTTTAAGCTGCTCCCGTTAGCAGTTAGGGGTTGCCACAGCGGATCATCTTCTTCCATATCTTTCTGTCCTCTGCATCTTGTAACCGTCCAACTTGAGCTGACCCTCTAATGTACTCATTTCTAATCCTATCCATCCTCGTCACACCCAGTGCAAATCTTAGCATCTTTAACTCTGCCAACTCCAGCTCTGTCTCCTTCTTTCTGGTCAGTGCCACCGTCTCCAACCCATATAACATAGCTGGTCTCACTACCATCCTTTAGACCTTCCCTTTCACTCTTGCTGATACCCATCTGTCACAAATTACTCCTGACACTCTTCTCTACCCATTCCACCCTGCCTGCACTCTCTTTTTCACCTCTCTTCCACAATCCCCATTACTGTGTACTGTTGATCCCAAGTATTTAAACTCATCCACCTTTGCCAACTCTACTCCCTGCATCCTCACCATTCCACTGACCTCCCTCTCATTTACACACATGTATTCTGTCTTGTTCCTACTGACCCTCATTCCTCTCCTCTCTAGAGCATATCTCAACCTCTCCAAGGTCTCCACAACCTGCTCCCTACTATCGCTACAGATAACAATGTCATCAGCAAACATCACAGTCCACGGGGACTCCTGCCTAATCTCATTTGTCAACCTGTCCATCACCATTGCAAATAAGAAAGGGCTCAGAGCCGATCCCTGATGTAATCCCACCTCCAACTTGAATGCATCCCTCACTCCTACTGCAGACCTCACCACTGTCACACTTCCCTCGTACATATCCTGTACAACTCTTACGTACTTATCTGCTACTCACGACCTCCTCATACAATACCACAGCTCCTCTCGAGGCACCCTGTCATATGTTTTCTCCTGGTCCACAAAGAGGCAATGCAAGTCCTTCTGGCCTTCTCTAAACTTCTCCATCAACATCCTCAGAGCAAACATTGCATCTGTGGTGCTCTTTCTTGGCATGAAACCATACTGCTGCTCACTAATCATCACCTCACTTCTTAACCTAGCTTCCACTGCTCTTTCCCATAACTTCATGCTGTGGCTCATCAACTTTATTCCTCTGTAGTTATTGCAGTCCTGCACATCCCCCTTATTCTTAAATATCTGCACCAGTACACTTCTTCTCCACTCCTCAGGCATCCTCTCACTTTCCAAGATTCCATTAAACAATCTGGTTAAAAACTCCACTGCCATCTCTCCTAGACACCTCCATGCTTCCATAGGTATGTCACATCTGGACCAACGGCCTTTTCATTTTTCATCCTTTTCATAGCTGTCCTTACTTCCTCCTTGCTAATCCGTTGCACTTCCTGATTCACTATCTCCACATCATCTAACCTCTTCTCTCTCTCGTTCTCTTCATTCATCAGCCTCTCAAAGTACTCTTTCCTTCTGCTCAACACACTCTCCTCACTTGTATGTTTCCATCTTTATCCTTTATCACCCTAACCTGTAATCTACCTGTGTGCATCTTCCTCCACTCTTGTACGTAACCCTAAGTTCCTCCCTCTTCTTAAAATACGTATTCACCACAGCCATGTCCATCCTTTTGGCAAAATCCACTATCCTCTGACCTTTTTCATTCCTCTCCTTGACACCATACCTACCCATCACCTCCTCGTCTCCACTGTTCCCTTCACCAACATGCCCATTGAAATCCGCTCCAATCACCACTTTCTGTCCCTTGGGTACACTGTTCATCACTTCATCCAACTCACTCCAAAAATCTTCTTTCTCACCCATTGCACACCCAACTTGCAGTACATATGCACTAACAACATTCATCATCACACCTCCAATTTCCAGCTTCATAATCATTACTCTGCCTGACACTCTTTTCACCTCCAAAACACTCTTGACATACTGTTCCTTCAGAATAACTCCTACCCCATTTCTCCTCCCATCCACACCATGATAGAACAATTTGAATCCACCTCCAATCCACCTGGCCTTACTCCCCTTCCATTTAGTCTCTTGCACGCACAATATATCAACCTTCCTTCTCTCCATCATATCTGCTCTCTCCCCATACCAGTCATACTGCCAACATTCAAAGTTCTTACGCTCAGTTCCACTCTCTTTACTTTCCTCCTCTCCTCCTGCCTCTGGACATGTCTCCCCCCCTCTTCTTTGACCAACAGTAGCCCAATTTACACCAGCATCCTGTTGGCTAAAAGTACTGGGTGCGGTCGTTGTTAACCCGGGGCTCAACTGATCCGGTATGAAAATTTGTATTGTTGCACGCATATTGATTTGGCAAAATTTTACACCGGATGCCCTTCCTGAAGTAACCCTCCCCATTTATCCAGGCTTGGGACCAGCACGAAGAAAATCACTGGTTTGTGCATCCCCTGTGGCTGCGTTATGCATATAAACACAAAATACTGGGTCAATTTACTGTTGACAATTAACCCACAGTAACGTTTCACAATGGCAATAAACAGAATGTGAACCAAAGATTCTGGGGCAAATATGATACACCACCATGTTGTAATTATTTTAATTATTAATATAAAATCCAGAACGAGACTGTATTAAGAGGAAATAAAAAATTGCTAAGGCAATATTCTTCTCAAAGCAAATCTGGAATAACCACCAATACACAAAAAAAGCAGCAGCCATAACTGGATTACAATTTTGTTGTATCCTCTAAATGGAAATCCAAAACAAAAATGAATTAGCCTTTGCACCTGAGCGGATGTTCATATATTAAAGTTGACTTTCATTTATATCATCAGTAGAAACTAGTGGCTGCATTCTGCCATCATAGATGCTGCAAATTTTTATGTTTTAATGGCTTTTGTGCAATAGCAGAATGACTCATACATCTGATCAGCAATGGCCAGGCTACAAAGGATTATTGAAAAGAAGATATCACCGTTCGCATCTCCGCAGCAGTTCTTTCTGGGTTCAGTCATAAATTGTTGATGCTACCGTCACACTAGGGACAAAATCAGACAGTCCCTCTTTGAAAATTGCCGGAGGAATTCTCAGAGGCGATTTGTCATCTTCTCTTCTATGAAAGTAGCGTGGGCGTAAAGGGACCATTTTCATCCCTGTCACCCACCCACAGCACTGCTATATGGCTCGAGGTAACTAATTAGAAGGCAAGCATATTCACAGCAAATAATGGTTCCGTCATCATCACCCACAAACACAGAAAATTAGCAAGAAGCCGTAGCTATCCCAGGCATTGAGCATCCAGGGCAGAGTCAATAGACACGGCTGAGGCTTCTTAACCCCAGCAAATCATAAAGAGCATCACAAATATTGTTCTTTTTTAATATATTTTGAAGATTAAAAGGGGAGCAACTGTTCTTATTTTTATTACATGTATTTAAAAAACAAAAAATATTGCAGTTACAGAAAAAGATACAACTATAGCAAAGCAACATGATTACATGCAGTTTTTTGTTAGCAAAAAGTGCAATATAGGAAAACAAATAATCACATTAGAAAACTACACTTTTTTGTTATGGGTGCAAAGTAAATGATAGGAGTTGAAAATCTATGGCAGCCATAGAGTAATAATAGCTGAAAATAAACTGCACATATACAATTTAAACTGTAACACATGCATGAATAGGGGGCATTTTCATAGCTTATTTGCTACTGCAATACTACTCTGAGCTGGGGGTTAGCAGGGCCGTTCATATCCTTTCCCCTTTTAGCCCTCCAAAAGGAAGACTGAAGGCAAGAGGAACTATGATGTCACTCTGCCAACAAACCCACCTCTTCATGCCAAAAGCATACTTAATATACAAGCAAATGAGTCATCTGATCTAATGAGCTTCTTAAAATAAAATATAGTTAAAGTATATTAACAATGGGCTATCAGGCACCAGGCAGTGAGTGAAGATGACTAAAGCAGTGCAAGGTAAAGTTATGCCAAGTACAGAGTACATATGTTGTTATTATGAACAAATCTCAATATAATGTTTGGAGAGAGGGATTTCTCAGCTGGCAAATGTGGCTCTGAGATGTCAAAAAAGGCAATGGAGTTTCTGAATGGACCAGGTCCAAAACATGCCCAATTCTTATTGTTAGGGCTACCATACTTTCCCCCTGAAGTGTTAAACTTTGTCTCCCTAAGCAAATGTTTGCTGCCTATTAAGAATATAGCAAACAAGAAACAAACAAACATGGTTGTTAGATCAGGTTTTGATCCTTTTCCTTCCCTAAAATCTTGAAGGGAAGATTTACAGGTAACAGACTGAAAAATGTATTTTGAAAATTATGCAAAATTTTTATTAATATGCAAATATTCAGGAAATGTAATAACTTTAGTACAAATAGATGTGGAAGACTACTTCAAGAGAAATATTATATATATATATATATATATATATATAACAAAAAAAACATGCTAATTAAAATTGTGTTGAAGTCTTGTTAGACAGGGAGTTACTACTGAGGCATAAAGTAGGTTAAAAGGGCTACTGATGCTCTAAACATCCAAAATAGAAAACACATGAATTCAATATGTCACCCAGGTCAATTTTGGTGCATTTAAAACTGCCATTTAGATTTTTTGTTGGGTTTGTTGCCTATCAAGTATTTCCCTAAAACAAACACAGTACACAGCACATAACAGGGGTGTAGAATAACAACAGGTTTTCTTGCATTATGAAAACTGCTTCATTAACACAGGTGCATGCCTGCAGTAGAGTTTTCTCTCCTTCCTTTTTCTACGCCGTTCAAATCTCATTAGCTGCACTGCACTCCACAACAGTAATTGCTAAACATTGACCAATTAAAATCATATTCACCTCTTCTTACTGCATTGCAGATATGCAACAATTCAATTGATGAGCTTATGTTTCAGTATCCCATTGAATTAATAAGATAAATGTTCTTTATTTAATGACATGAACATGAAAAAATATGTGTTGACTTTTTATAGCAAAAAAGGAAGACTTACCTGAATCTTCGGTGTCTGCATCATCAATTGATCCCACAGAAATACCCATTTCTATGCATTTCTTACTGTGCGCTTTGGATTTCATATGCTTTGTCAAGTTTCCTGTAAAGCAAAGGCAAAAGAATTTTTCATGATAGGAAACAACCAATTTTCTCTTGAGATTTTCATGAATATTATTTTTGTATTTACAAATCACATTATTCATTTTATCACTAAAAAGACTTTATAATCCCAATTGTATAATTGCTTCCATATGTCTAAGATGTGAGCACTACCAAGTAAATGATAATTAAAGAGAGGATTAGTGATGAGGGATTGAACTAGTAACCTTATGATGTGCAGGTCAATACTACCAAGCTGCATTGCCTGATTGGCTGCAAACTGCCATTCTCACTTGACAAGACTGGTACCTTCTTTTAACAAAGTACAATAATTTGACTGACTGATTCCTTACATGCTGGTGTTCTCTTCAGTATGAGGAGCTTTAAAAAGTTGACAAGTGTAACTGGAGATGTAATGAGGTCAAGATGTTGAAGTCTGGACCATTTAAGTCACAATATTGTTATATTTTTAAGAACCTAAGATTTTAAAGGTTATACATGAGATATCACACGTTTACACAATTCAAATAAAGTCCAATATATATTAGGAGCTTCAGCACATTTGTATAAATGATTCATTTGCAAAGGAACTGCATGTTTTGCAGATTTAGAAGTTAAACATATCAAAAGCAATTCACTGACCATGACACAGATCAGGTGCAATATATTCCTCAAACCATGGTTCACTTTTGCAGTTTAAAAATCAAGAAATTGATCCTGCAATTTCATACTAATATTTCTAACATCCAATCCTGGCCCTCTTATCCAACTATGCAGTTTGCATTTTGTTGAACTTATTCTTATTGTTGTATAATATGCCTAATTAAAAATAAAATTAGAAGATATTACATTATCAGGTATGACAGAGTTGGTGACTGTTGATGCCAATACATCTGCATGGATCAGTAGGACTAGTAAATAACTGATTTGGATGTCATGTGGAGTGCATTTCAAGTATGTGTAGAGCCCAGCTGAGATACAGATATAAAAATCTTACTGGTTGAACTGTGGCTAACTCACTATAGCACTAAGAAATGTACTTAAACGTCACTCCATAATCATAAGTAGCTATAGTATGCAAATATAGCTAAGTATTTTCATGACAGAAACATTAATCCAGCACCAAGACAGAAGACATTGGTCAGCCCTTAACAGGTAAATCTACAATGTGCTGTTATAGATCACCCTGTACTGAAGCACAAAGTAAACTGATGATTTCAAATACTTCACATGTGAAGCAAGTTACAAGTCCAGGTCACTACAAAATTATTCACTCATTGAAAGAGCACTACAATAAAAACAAATTTACACAAAGGCTTGTGAGGTCTGAGCTTGCCAAACACTGGAAACATTTTGCTTTTCAGATATGGCCAACATATAATACAGCAAGCTTTGTTTATGCAGAAAACTGAAATGATCATTTCTTGTTACATCTCTTAACTACTTAGGTAAACCAGTATTTAAACAAAAACATGTTTGTAATGCAGGATTTTATTCAAAAAAGGGCAAAAAAAAAATCTGAAACCAGCATATATTCATTATGAGTATAGTAGAACACAACATGTTTGATTCTAATGTGTACATTTATTTGTCAGTGTTATTAAAATGTTTTCAGTTGTGCATTTATCATGACAGTTTGATGTAGGCAAACAGGCAAAGTGCTTAGTGCCACATTTGCTAGTCATGAAGGAAAAAAGTAACAGCTTTTCTTAAATATATTATCTGCAATTACTTTTTAGCATTATTTCACAAAGAGCATAACTAAATGTATGCAAAAATATAGTAATTTTAGAAATGGCATACCTTTAGGTAAAGTCTTTCAAATCAGTTGTAGATAATTAGATGGCCGTGGCACCTTTGTAAAAGGGAAAGCCAAATGCAAGAGATGTTGTCCATACATCTAATATGCAGTAAACCGTACCACATATCATTTACATTGACAATATCACTTTACTGCTGGTAGTTTGTTGCCAATTTAAAGAGGTACTTCCTTAACAACATGCCTCAGAAATGGTATCAATTTAATTTTGGGACATGTAACTCTGTTCTTATGGACTGTTGCTTTACAAATAACTTTACATTTCTCTGACACATGTAATAATCTTTAAGAACTAGTCCAGATTATACTACCTTTATGTTACTACTGTAGTCTTAACTATAAAAACTAGAATTTATCTCTACAAACAGTCATAGACTGTAATTTGTTTTGTGTAGCAAAAACAAGCTTTAAATTATACAGATTAAAATATATTATATATATATATATAAAATGTATATGTATTTATGTATTTATATATAAAACTATATAAAATGCTGCTTAAGTACTGACATTTACATTATTATTGTAATTTTATTATATATTTTTTTTTTAATCTGCAGGTCACACAACTCATCAGCGTTACCAAGCCTGCAGGTTCATGCTTTACAGACATTTTTGTAACAGCCAATAACATGCTGCCTGATGTATCCTGTACTCTATGGTTAACAGGTACAAGTGCAGCTGCAATCTCTGCCTTTTTTTTTTTCTTTTCTCTATTCTATCGTGGTACATCAAACACAACACATCAGACGATGAGCCTTCTTTTTGCAATGTCCAGAACACCCATATTTCTTATTCCTCATCACTACATTATATGAATCATATTTGAGGATGAGCATTCATTGGTTGTCAGCTCTCACGCACACAGAGAGAGTCATGGACTAGTTGGAGCGAGTCACTAGTATGTAGACATTATTTAATAAAGTACTTTTTATAGTAAACACTATATATTGATGCTTTACAATAAGAACTACAGTAAAAACATTTTCATATACTGTATTTCTACTTTTGAACTACAGGAAGGCTAAATGATTTCCTTAATTATTCAGAGACTAAGCAAGGAACTTTCTGATTAATGTTCAGTGCCTTAGTCAACAGATCAGTGATGAATAAATGCAACAATCACATTCTTCCTTTTTTTTTTTTTTTAATGAGTCTGCTACAACTACAACTCACTCCAAAATGGAATGAAGGTTAACTAGCCTGTGCATTCCCTTTACCTTTAGTTTTAAAAGAAAAGTTGCAATAGGCACAGTGATAAGGACGGACATCCGTGTGCGTGCGAATGTGCTTCCTTAGCATACTGGGCTTCTTACAGCGTATTCCACATTCCTCACAGATATATTTGCCTCGACCTCTTCCTCGTACATACACATATTCTTCATTGGACTTGTACCTGCAAAAAAAAATAAATAACAAAAAAATAAAAAATTATATATATCAGTGTATTATATTTTATGATTGAATAGTGATTTTAAAGCATCACTGCTCATCATACAATTCAGACTGACTTTTCTGATTTTCAGCAATGAATTTTAGTGTTTTACACCCATTAGCTGATGTCTGATTGAAATTGTACTATCAACAGTCAGAAAGAAAAATACAACTTTCTACATTAAGCTAAACACAGTCTAATCAAATTATAACAAGATTTTACAAGGTGTTCCTCCAAAGCAGAGAAGTAATACACACAGTCACAGGACTTCTCTGCCCTTAGCTGCCAAAAAAGGTTCTTCTTTTTAACATATAAAGCACAGGTGATGTTCTATACATATTTTATTTGTTCTTGTATATCCCTGACATGCATATTAATTATGTTACAGACAAAACATGCATCTTTCTGCTATAATTTCATACAAAATTTACTGTCATTCATTTAATATTTATGAAACTATAATTTTTCAAATTGATTCAATTTTTTTTAAATGGGACACTTTCTGAATGCTTGTATCTCTGTAAAATTATCACCACTCTGTGCCTGAAGCCATGTGTGATGCTAAATAGCACTAACAACACACCAGAACAAAATAACTAAATTTTAGAAGCCACTCTCTTACTGCCCATTACAACAGCAACATTTATTTATATAGCACATTTTCATACAAATAATGTAGCTCAAAGTGCTTTACATGATGAAGAAAAGAGAAATAAAAGACAAAGTAAGGATTAGAATAAGACAACAATAATTAACATAGAATAAGAGTAAGGTCCGATGGCCAGGGAGGACAGAAAAAAACAAAACAAAAAAAAAAACTCCAGACGGCTGGAGAGAAAAAATAAAATCTGCATTAGTTAAAAGTTATAAAATAATTTATCATACACAGGGTGAAAATTACCATCTCCCTTTACCAGGGTTAACCTACTGAAGGCTTCACAAATGAAGGTTCCAGATAACATCAAGACAGCAATCTTTATGAAGGAAACTGTGAGAACAAAGGTCTAAAGTAATGGGAACAAATAAGCCTCAATGTTTCGAACCCTGAAGTGTTCATTTCTGAACTAACCTGAACTTAAAAAAATATGTTTTAAATGGATGAGGTATTCATACAGTAGCAGCATTCTAAAAACTACAATTTTGCTGCCAATCATTTATGTATTGCTCAATGTGTTAATTTTCCCAGGTCCTCCAAAAGTCATGCATTGGACAGTATTTGGTCTACTGTTATATGGATCTTTATCCGCTTTAGCTACTATAACTTTATTTATCTGATAGATTCCATTCAAATCATTAGATGTGGAAATTTAAACACCACCAAACACACTTTTCTAATGGATTTACTCAGCTGGGAAATTGCCACTGACCCTGAAAACATGCAATCATTACCCCAAACAAACAAACAAACATCGAACATGCCAGGTCTGTGTTTACTGTGGCTTTTTCATATGAATCACATATTGCTGCTAGTGAGACCTGGGGTTGTGCTCAATAAAAACACACAGAATATTACTATAATGAATTAAACATCAAACTTTATTTTAGTGTTGATAATCTTGCCAAGCTGAATGGAATATTACTTGTCATTTTTATTACTTAATTGTTTCAATGATAAGCATATTCTTACTTAAGTACATTGGCGAAAACTATTTATTGAAAAGAGAAGCCATTAAACTATGGGAATGCAGATAAAGATATGGATCGCAATTAAATAATATTGTATAACTCATCAGATCTACAGAAATGACTATGTAGTGTATAGTACTATATAGTGCTTATTTTCACTGTTTACAACATCTGTCAATTATAAATGGTGTTATATTTAAGTAAACAAAACTAAATAATGATTGTATTCACTAGGAGCAACTCTCAAATACACACCTGTTTAAATTCAATATTTTTCTTAATTGGTTTAATGACCACTATGAAATAATCTATACCAGATAAAGACTGATTGACAGACACACCCAAAGTGAGAAAATTGCAAGAAGATTGTGACAAACACAGAAAAAAAAAAAACGTACTCAATACAATATAACAAGTAAAACAGATATTACTACTGTGGCTACTGAAAAACAACCTAACAAAAATTGAACAAATTAAAGCCTTACAACTAAAATATGCATAACATGTAAATATTCAAATACATAAATCTGTCTACGGAAAACTTGCTCCCCATAGTTTTTATGCATGCTTTTACTTATAAATGATGAAATAAAAAAGTTCTGTTCTTAAAAAAAGGATATTTAAAAAGGCAAAATCTTTCTCTTCAGCAAGCCATGAGACAGCCTTTATACGTACCCTCCATCAAAAATTCGAACTCTCCTTGGTTCATTTTTAGTTGCTGTTGGCTCAGTTTCTATCTCACTGCTTTGTTGGTGTTCCACTTTATCTTTAATGCTGCTTTCTTTAGTTGTACATTTTTGTGGGCTGACGTCCTGTGAAGTATGACGAACATAATGGTTTAATTAAATCTGAGATGGTAGAGAACAACTGAAAGGTATCAGTCTATCCATTTTCTACACCTGCTTAGCCAAAGCAGGATCAATTTATCATTGCCAATTCACCTAGCCCACAAGTCTCTGGAATATGGAAAGAAACCAGAGCATCCAGAGGAAACCAATATGGGTACAGGTAGAACATACCAACTCTACACAGGGAGCACCTGGGACTTGAATCCCAGTCTCCTTGTTGCAAGACAGCAATGCTACCACTGTGACCCCTGAAAAATATAACATTTGCAAATATCTTATAATACAACACACAAAATTATAAATGTTAACACTTTTTAAAATCCATTTTAGATTTAATTTTAAACATTTTACTAAAACACTTGAAGACCACAAGATACTGCTATTCACCAGCACACTTCTATAAGGAGAACTTTTTTCAAAAGGTATTTCTCTGTGGCAAATACCTTTTCTGCTTATTGTAAAGGTAAACTATGAAGAAAATATTTTTATCTGAGTGCATGTCAGTTTACGTGACTTAAGGTACTAAGAACTAAAAGGCATGATTCACAGCACTCATCCACAAGCCACGATAACTAGAGAAGAAAACGAAAAATCCACCATTGAGAAGGAATCTTCCAATACCTACTTCATAGTGCTTAAACAACATTGTGAAGTGTGGGGGAGAAAAAAAAACCTTGTAATTATGAATTGTGTTGCACTAAAAGTAAAAGAATAGTGATTTTATAATTCCATCAGTTGTCAAAATATTTGCAAGTGCCAAATACAGTTTCTCAGCGTTTTCTTAATTCTGTACTGTAAATGTGTACTTCATAGCTGTTTCTTTCATCATTACATTTATATTGTGTAATTTAATTCGTTTTTTTAAAATAGCTTGTAATGTACTTGCTGTGAAATCACCATCTGAAGACACTTTTCTCATTGTCCCATATCAAAGCTAAAATTCCATTCAAAACACCTTGCATACAAAACCAACATTTTGGTATTTGGACATTTTACATTAACAGAGTACCACAGCACAACGTTTAATTTTGTATCTGACGTTGTAAAA
Organism: Polypterus bichir lapradei; assembly: GCA_026402145.1. NCBI lineage: Eukaryota > Metazoa > Chordata > Cladistia > Polypteriformes > Polypteridae > Polypterus > Polypterus bichir. The sequence goes on from JANRMT010062844.1 coordinate 2,811,117, forward strand.
AGATTAAAAGTATTGTGATTAGCTGTCTGTTCCAGGCAAACACTCATTCTGTAAAATTTAGAATTCTGGACCGTATTTTTAAACCTCATTCACCTTTCATTGCAAAACACTTATTTCTATGTTAATCTGGGCAATGTCATGCAAGAAATGGTCAAACTATATCTTATAATGCTACCCTTATATTAAAGCAGATTTCCAGTTATGTCCATATGCATTCCTCATATGATGCATTCTAGCTATTTCAAATACAGGGCCATAAAAAGTGTTATTTGTCCCATCCTGATTTACTCCATTATTGTAACGCACCTTCAACCAAAATCAAGTATTAGATAAAACCTACCTAATTGTACCTGGTGAATCTGGGTTGTGTATATCTCTCTCATATAGACACCAGGTCAATCCAAAACTTTAAATGCTTCACTTCACTACTACAATGTGGAATTGTTGTGTGTTTTGTAACATTGTCTGCAATGATTCGACTATGCTTCAAGTACAGCTCAGGGATAAATGTCAACAGCTTACTTCAAGGTTCCTTCAATTGTTGTGGGTCATTCAGGCCCTGATAGCACCACCACCACATAGTATATGTTTGAGTGTTGTTAGACTATTAGAATCTTCTTACTATGGGACCCCCTGTTTTAAGCTGGACATTAAGAGACCAGTACCGTCCAAAAAATTCTGTTGTTTCATCCATCAATAGACCATCCACTGAAATGGCTTGGGAATCATCTACACACTTCATGAAAAATGAGAGTTGAGTGTTTATGTTCTTCTTCTTTAGCAGGGCTACAACCTACTTTCCAATAGAGTCATGAGCACTGACATTTACAGAAGCAACAGAAGCTTGCAGTTATTGTGCCCACTGAGGAATTTTGGCAGGCTGGCCATGGAAGATTTCCTACTGTTTGAAGTGTTTTCCATTTGGGGTCTATAGCTTTCACTGTGATTCATTGGAGACTCAGAGTCTTAGAAATGTTTTTTTAGGGATTTTTAGACTGACGGATCAACAACTTTTTTTCTGATGTCTTCAGGAATTTACATTGATCACAGAATTATATGCTTGTTGAATCTTAGTGCTGGTAACTTGTTACTTATTTTGACCCTTAGCACCCAAGTCATTTATACTAAACAAGGATTGCACTAATCAAGCCTTGCATTATTTAATCATCTAATTGTATTTATTTCTTTAATTTTGTCAATTTACATTAATCATTATGTATTATATATGTTATGTTCATTTCTACAAATTTTTAACAAGGGAAATGAAAGTTTTTCTTCACACTATGCACATAAAACATCTTAAACACAATGAAATGTACAGCTTTGTATTATGTCCAAAGTGAGTGGCATTGTGTTTTGAGTCACTCACACATGCTATGAAATATCTATGTTTTGAAATGAAACAAAGCACCTTTGACTCTTACCTTATGCAAACTGCTTTTCAGTTTGATGGAATAAGCCAGGATATCATATTTGGCACTTGTTGTTATTGCTTGAGTGAAATGCATCTTCTTTGCATTCTGCTTGGAATCAAAGAGGGACAGAGCTACTTTTGTAGGCAGACCCAGAGGATCTGGATTGCTGGAACTAACGGTCCAAGCTGCATAAGCTGATATTCTTTGGTCGGCTTGCATTAAATGCAGAGGCCTTCTTCTCATGAGGAAGCACCAAGTGAAGCTAGTGGCAGTCTTCAGGCTTGGGAAAGACAAGCGATGAGACTCTTTTGTATTCACTACTGACACTGATGATGCAAGTTTAACCTGACCAGGAAAGCTGGCAGTTTTAACCTGTGAGTTTATTGAAGACCTTTGATCTTGACTTTTGGGCATCATCTGCAGTGATGAATTTGTTGGCCCAGGTGATGCCCTGGGCAGTGAGGAAACTGAAACACCATCTATCTCTGTCCCTTCCCCTCTGGTCTCTATTAACTTAGCTGAGGCCACTTCAGTCATTCTTGCTCCTGTGACTACCATTTTGTCTTGAACAGATCTGATCTGATGCTCTGGGCCTATATCTGTATCAGATAAAGAGCTATCAGCTGGCTCCGTTGTGCAGACTTGTCTTACTAACATTAACTTCCTCTGCCTGCTCACCTCAGAAGCACGGGGGTTAAGGAAATGTAGTGAGCGGCCATCTGTATGACATGCAGATCCATGTTCATCTTTTGCTCGTTTCTGATGCTTTTCCATGGCAATATCTAAGCTGTTAGCAGGTGAAAGCATTCTCTTGCTCGAAGCTGTACTTTCTTGCTGAGGAAAGAGTCCCACTGTTGACACTTTCTGGGCAGTGTGCAGAGATAGTACAGAAGAATTTCTGTCGTCACTGCTAGCATTTAGAGTCTGAGCAAAATATGGTCTATCAAGAGTTGTATGAGAGACACTACTTCTACTAGCATTAGTGATGTCATCTGGAGTGAAGCATGGTTTGCAAACAGGTGGACCACCTAGTCTTGTTTGATCTTGTGTTACCAAAATACGAGGCAAAGATTTTGTGCTAACTGCACTCTCAAAACTTGCAGGTAACACAACAGAGGCTAGCTGTTGATCTGATGCAGGCAATGTGGTAGCATCTATATTTGGCGGTACCAAATAGATACTAGTAAGTGTTTCAGGTGACTTGCAAGCTGAGGTGACCTCGTTTGAAATTGGAAGAGTGATAATTGGCAAGGTATTGGAAGCAACTTGGGTGGCTGGAAGCAGTTGATATTTGGGTGTATATGTACAATGTTGCTGTAATTCAAAAGAATTATCTTCTTTTGGTAGGGAAGGCTGCTGTACCTTTGTACTATTAAGACTGCTAGGAGGCTGTTGCCAAGGATGTGGAAGTCCAGAGATCAATGGTGGTATGCTACATGATTTGCTACCCATATTAACATTTTGCACTGATGGTTTGTTCTTGTTGAACACAGTCTCTTGGTAACTCATTGGAGGTTTGCTAACTTGGGCAGGTGTTGTGGAAGAAATAAACGTGACCTGGGGCCTATAAAGAGATGCTGGACTTGTATGAATAGTAGACGCTTTCGGTAAAGAAAGTGGAAACTTAGCCTGTTGCTGTCCTTCAGGACTAATATTTAATGACATTTGACGAACAAGAGGCCCCCTTCTTCTTTCAATAAGAGGCACCTGAGATCCCACTGCTGCTGGTGATAAAGCTAGCCTTGGCAGAGCCACTTCTACAGAGGAGGCAGGTTTAACAGGTGACACAGTTCCACAATCAAAGGATTTGCTCCGGTATTCACAAGAAACTTCCACGGATGGCTGGGTACAGTTGATCTGCTCTGATGCTGCACGTCGGATTTCTCTAAAAGTAGAAACTGGCACACCTAGCATGTTTACACCATGGTTTAGTGAACGAGGTTCACATGGCTTACCAATGCTTTCTGAATTTAGAGGACTTTCAGAGCGTGTGACCTCATCTCTGTCAAATGAAACAGAAATGCTAGAACAACACGACAATGTGCTGTCTCGACTTAAGCTTCTAGAAAGTGTTGATTCAAAGCTTGACTCAGCCGATGAATGCTCCAGTTCAGCCAGGCGAATTCTTTTCTTCTTGGGAGGTAACTTTTCTGTTGGTAATTTAGATAAGCTTTCACTGCGTTGGGGCCAATTAAACGTTTCTAAAGGCTTTTCTGGCTCATTTCCTTGACCTTCCTGTTCTCTGTCTGGTTCTTCAGTGACTAGAATTTCAGGAACTTGAATGTTGTGCTGTCGAACAAGTCGTGACTGCTGTACTGGAACAGTGCTTTCTGCTGACCGAGCTCTTCGTTCACTATGCAGGTCAGGCTCCACTGTAGTAGGCTGCTGCTGTGAGGTTTTGCTTTGAGTGGAATCATCACTCTGAACAGAGCTAACACTTGCCAGTGCCAGCTGTTTGGTAACTGTCTGAATCTCCTTTTCTTGCAAGCTTACTGGAGAGATTCTCTCAAAAGAGTCTGATTTATCAAATGAACTGGGCCTGCTTAGGGAGTTTGTGTGCTGAATAACCGATATCCCACTACCTTGTCTTTGTAGTTCTCCTCTATCTGAAGAAGTTAAGCTCCCTTGAATTTCATGTATAGGAGATAATCTTGAATCTAAAGATTCTGTACTCCGCACCGCATGCTGCAGCTGAGGAGTTTGTATATGAATACTGGAAGATGGAAGTTCTGCTGCCACTGATGCTTGTTTATGGAAACCTCTGCCACGGACATCTTGGGCAACCAGGCATGAAGCTGAATCAAAGCTCCCAGAACATGGGGCATTGCGCTCTGTAGGCGAAGACTCATCATCGTCTCCAACGCTTTTCATTTTTCTTCTCTTTCTTATAATTGTGGTTGGCTGTTCTAACACACCTGATGTTCCCATTACTCTATAATGCAAAATTTGAGGCTGTGAACTGCGTGCAAGGAGATCATGCTCAGATTCTTTTAAAGTGACAGTCTTGCTTTTTGGTCCATGTAGCTCTGAGCAGTAAAATTTCTTGTGATTCTCAAAGTTTTCCAACTTTCTGTATCGATTTCTGCAAGTCTCACATTCATACATAGTTCCCCTGATCTGCTGTGATTTTTTAATCTTCTCTGACGCTGAAGCCTGTTCAAATGATTTACTTCTCAGCATCACTTCTGTGGCCAAGATAGATCCTTGACGACTTTCATCAACAGAACGACATGAAGCAAGACTGTGGCCTTCACTTGCAGATGAATCTTCTATTGCAGCCTGTCTGACCAGAGTCCGGGGGTGAACAGCTTGCATTGGAGTGGGAGGACCAGAAGTAAATACATCATCATAAAATGAACCAATTTTGTCATCAAATGACTGACTTCCTCGAAGCGGGTGAGGTGCTGGAGTTACATTTGGTGGGATAGTAGAATAGCCAGGAGTAGCAGGCATAGAATTGCTTCGTGTTATTGGCAGACAGTCCATTGCAGGGTATTGAGAGGGTACAGACAAAAGAAACACTTGTTTGGACTTGTCTGTGGGTGTAAAAGGGGACTTTGGTATATCAGAGCTGGAGCTCGCCCTCCTGCAAGTTGGTTTGAGATCAAATTGGAAAGAGTCTTTGAAAATATAGGATTTTGGCGAATCGATGCTTCCTCTTCTTGAAAGAGAAGTTCTTCTCGGTTTGACACTATCTAACTGCTTATCATCCACCACAGCTTCATTATCAGAGATTAGTTTAGAAATGCGTTCCTCAAGAGTTTTTGTTTCCATGGGAGGCCGCATCTGCATTGATGAAAGTAATGGTTTTTCTACTAAACTTGCCTGTAGTGCAGGTGCTACAATTTGGACAAGGTGACCAGTCAGTACATTTTTATTCACCTCCATCTCTGAAGCAGGAACCAGCTTACCAAACTGATTAGGTGGACTCACGGTCTGATCAGCACTTTCAGAGCGAGAGAAGTAACCAGAATCCGTGCTCCCTAAACTTCTGGGACTGAGGAGGGATTTCCCTTGCTCCTGCTGAGAGCAGTCTGTTGCCTGCTGTCGCTGTAGCTGTGCATGCCCACCCCCACCAGGGGACTTAACATTTTGTTCATCTTCTCCCAGACAAACATCACTGCCATCGAGCAGAACTGTCAGACTAGAGGATAAACTTGACGTCTGCAAATCTCTCTGCTTCTGTGCTGCAGGCAATTCTGGATGTGAATCACTAACTAAAGGACTATCTGCACGCAATGGAGACACATTCACTGGATAAACTATTACTTTTGGCAGAGTAGCAGTTACCTGCGGCTCTGTATATTTCTGATTCTTTGCAGACTCATTTCTCTCATGAACTACTGAGGTATCCCCCTGATTAGCTGGATGAGGGCTTGCATTTACCAGACTCTGCACAGCCTCCATCCCTATGCTCCTTTCATCAGTTGTTCCCTCTTCCTCACTGTCACCACTCTCGTCCACATCTGAATGTGTGCTAAATGCTTTTTCCGATTCCTGAGAAAGAGAACTACCACTTGAATCAGCTCGCATGACCAGGCCAAGTTTTATGACGTGAGCATGTGATTTTTTATGCTTATACAAGTTGCTTTTAGTCTTAAAAGAAAATCCACATGTGATACATGGATAAGGTCGTTCACCAGTGTGTGACCGAATGTGCTTCAAAAGTACACTGGGTTTGGCACAGGCTCGTTTACAGTATTCACATACATACTTTCCTTGTTTTTTAGGTTTCTGTTCTGATCCATGACTTGCAAAAGTGGATAGTTGCAGCTGACTGCAGCCAGGAGTTACAGGAACTTGAACTGAACAGGGAACACTGGCAGAAGCGGACTGGCAGGTCTGCACCATAGGCTGACTCTGAGGAAGATGAAGATGAGAAGTGCCCTGGTGGAGGTGACTCTCTTCTTGACTCTGCAGACAAGTATTCTCTTGAGCAAAACATGCAACTTTCTGTTGTATATTTTGCTGTTTCTTTTGTGAAACAACTGTCACTGGCTCATAATGCAGATGGGGAATATGAGGAAGAGTTTGGTCACTTTTTTCAGCATGCACACAATCGACAGCTTTTCCTGTAAACTCAGTTTGCTTTGTGAGCTGTGGGAATGCAATTCGAGATTGTTCAGCCACAGATTTTCCAAACTGGGTGTGGCATGACAAAAAAGTAGTTTTTGACAAGGAATTGAGGTCTGTTTCCATTGCTTGCAGTAGAACATCAAGAGAAGCATTAGCCACAGGAGGAGAAGTACTCTCAGCAGCACGAACACTCCAGTTTCCCTCCAGCACTGCTGGAGTGTTGTCTCTAATTTGCAGCTGTTCCAGCGGCATGGGGTGCTTACTAGCTAATGGCCAACATGCATCACTCTTTCCATTGCAAAGAGGAAATGGCTGCTGGTCTATAGGCCTTTGTGTCTGCTTTGAGCAGCTGCTTTCATCTGCTTTCACAACACACACATGGCTATCCTTGTCCTTCTGCATAGTGCATTTCTCTTCAGCTCTTTCCCCATTTTCTGCAAATGGACTAACAACCTTTTCTTTACCTGTCCTGTGAGGACATGCACTAACTTTTAACAAAGAAGATTTCTTCACTGGTGACTTTGGAATTTTTTTCAACTGGTTTTCAGCAATCAGCTTTTTCCTTTTAATGCCTTTTATAGTTTCAGAACTTGTTCCACTGTCCCGAATTCCTATACAACAGAAAATAGTAAGAGTTAGAATCACACCACAACTACCACCAATACAATCTCTTTGTATCTTGACCTTCCAGACTCTATATTTTATTAAATGGATTGTTCTTTAATTTGAGATGCATTTTTAAGCCATTTCATCATCCATAAACTGCTTCACATCAAGAAACATGTACTAAAATCAAAAAGAACACCACTGACATTTTAGAAACAACACTCTACCTTGTTGTTAAGGCAACAATGTGGGCTGTTAAAAATAAAAATTCAGGTCTGACATAGATAGGCTAAAAATAGGAAACAGAAAACTGTGCAGAATTCAATAAAGAAAGTCCTGCAATTTGATTTTTTTTAAACAATGCATTTTTTACTGTATAGAATTGGCTTTTTTTTTAATAAATAAACATTCAAATCGCTAAGCTAATCTTTCTTTGCCTCAATCACCAGTATGGTCTTCTGATTACATGTTTCAGTGCTGAAATAGTGGGTTGAATAGAATTGTGGGGTGCCATTTCAGAACTGTGAGCAAAATGTTAAAAAACTTTTTTGATTTTTCTACTTCTTGGTTTTTGGTCTGCTATGCATAGATAAAACAAAACACCATGCTTTTAATTTTTTTTGTTAACTTACTTTTTACAATAAAAATTCCACCAGTGATGTCCATTGTATAATTACTATTATTATCCTAACTCTCAAAGATTGTCAACTATTTATAAACTACAGTACACACATTTCCAAATTGGATCAAGTTTTACCAATGATTTCATTATTAAGAGCTGAGTGCAAATTTATGCCTTAGCATTTAAGAAAACTCATCCCCCAACACTGTGAGGGTGTGATTTAGTAGGGTAAAAAATACAGTCAAGGTATAGAAACTACCATTTCACAAAGTAACTTTGTATTGAATTCAAGTTTCTTTATTAACAGAAACACTGTTTGCTCTATCTCTGAGCCCTCAACAGTATATTTTATACCAAATTGCTTGCATTAATCTACTCCTCACTTAAATGCATGCCCTTCTCAGAGAAGAGGAGTTACTGTGCATCCATACAGTACTGCCTCACACCCTTCCATCCTCTACCCAGTGCAGACCTCGGTCACCAAACCTGCAGAATTCACTCCTCTCTGAAGCAAACTGGATGGCAGACAAATACTGCTATGTAGGCTGTCAGGTCAACAGCTCATAAAATATGGTCTGGAGAGCTACTGCCAGCATCATTCATTCCTGTAATATTAACAATGCTGCACAAAATGCTCATTTAAAGTTGTTTTGCAAAACCAAATTTAGAAATCTCTGAATTTTTTATTGACTTTACTAATGTATGAGAGACAAAATGAGAAGAGACAATAATACATAATGTGACTTTTTGCCTTCCTTCAGTTGAGTAAAAACATTTAAACAAAATTAATTTGTCATTTTTGTTTTATTTTTCACCTGAAAAACTTAAAAGTGTATGCGTGTTTGTGATAGCACAGCCACATAAGCCAAAGCACTCACAGTACAACTGAAGTCAGTTTGTCTTATATTTTTAGCTTTACATTTGACCTTATAACAAAAACCAATGACCCAAATTTATTTGGAGTCATTAAACAGTAAGAACTTACAGAAAGTTCGGTAAAGTCAGCATCAAGTATGTTAGACATATAAAATCACTTCTTAAAGTATTAAAAACAGAAACAGCAGAGTTTCGGGCACAGTTTAAAAGCTGTGATTCATTGAGCCTCATGGAACAAATCAGAGGGACAGTATCTCACGCTGTATAAAAAGCTTTAAGCATGTGAAGCAATAACTTTTGATTTCAAAATTCATGTACAATGTTGATGCAAGCTAGCAACTGTGAACTGGCAGGTACTGGAGAAAGCAAAACTGTACTTCATCTGAAGAAGCACTTCTAGATACTGCACATATTAAAAAAAAACTTTCTGTATAGTCTTTGTACTTATAATGGGAATTTTCAATCTATCTTTACTTACAATTTTATGTGCTTTTTAATGAACTTACGATGGGGGACCCAAAAGAAACGAGACTGGACTCCGTGTGGCTGGACGACAAATGGAGGGGGTAGGTTCAAGGTCAGTGCTTGTTCTCTCATCCCTCGTCAGTCAGTACCCAGTTGGACACCTCTGTGAAACGATCTCACGTGTCACACGGTCACTGTTTTTAGAAGCTGTTCTCGCAACCCTGTCGAAATTGAGATGCTGAATTTTACGGAACAAAGAACTTGATTGAAATTTTGTTTTCTATTTGGCAAAACACCAATGGTATCATTCAAACTGCTTCAGATGGCTTTCAAGGAAGAAGCTCCAAATCAGGCAAGAGTTTTCAAATGGTTTTCGTGCTTCAAAAATGGAAATGTACGCATCGAGGATCAACCCCATTCCGGACGCCCTTCAAGCAACCGGAACGAAGAAAACATTGCAAAAATCCACAAAACAATAAATGAAGACCGTCATTACACAATTGACAAGTTGTCACAGGAGTAACAAGGAGCTCAGTTCAGCACATTTTGACTGAAGACCTGGGCATGAGGCGTGTTTCGGCCAAATTTGTCCCCCATCTGCCTAACAGATGACCAGCAGAACACTCAACTTAATGTGTGCAAAGACTTGAAAATGGACCTTGAAAGCGACCCAGACTTCTTGTCCAGGGTCATAACAGGTGACGAGAGTTGGTGTTACGGGTATGATCCTGAAATGAAACAAGCATCGAACCAGTGGAAGAATCCTGGCCTAAAACCAGACAGGTAAGATCAAACATGAAAACGATGCAGATTTGTTTCTTTGACATTACAGACATTGTGCACAAGGAATTTGTTCCAAAGGGTCAGATGGTCAACCAAGAGTACTATCTGGGGGTCTTAAGGCGGCTGAGAGACAGAAAGAGTGCGGAGGACAAGGCCGGAATTGAGGCAGTTAGACGAATGGCTCCTTTACCATGACAATGTCCCAGCACACAGAGCGTTGTGAATTCGCCAGTTTTTGACCAGTCAGGGCATGACACTCGTGCCCCACCCCACCCCCTTACTCACCGGACTTGGCCCCCGGTGACTCATTCTTGTTCCCCAGAATGAAAAAGGACTTGAAAGGGTGCTGATTTAACAGTGTGGAGGACGTGATCGCTGCTTCGACAACTGCACTAAATAGCATCCCAGTTGAGGACTTCCAAAAATGTTTTGATCAGTGAAAAAGAAGATTGGACAAGTGTGTGTCTTCCAATGGGGAGTACTTTTAAGGAGACTAGTAAATTTTAAAAAATATTTTAAATAAAATGATTGCTTTTGAAAAAGTCTCTTTTTTTGGGTCTCCCTCGTATCTGTGTGGGCTTGCAAAGAAACAAAGAGACTGCCACCTCTAAGCATTTTTGTGATCCAGTGAGAATGGTTTAACTGTTAATGTTCCTTATCCTTCAGGTACAAATGGAAAGCCCAAATTATATTGTAGCATGAAAAATGTAACAACCTCTTGCCTTGAAATCAGCTTTCCCAGAACCAATCAAAGCTTTGTGCTACATATTGCACAGGGATAGCAAAAAGGTAATGCAAAAGAAGTGATAAGCTCAGCCAAAAGCATGTATGTCAATGTGGGTGAAAAGAGCATCCTGGCCAATTACAGTGGTTCCATTAACAAATTTATCATTGGGTACTACCAGAACCAACATTTTACATGTTTGTAAGTGGACAAGGCAAAGACTATAAAATTATGCACAGAAAATCAAAATTACCCAGAATGGCTGCACTGTGTGTTATGTAGTTGACTTATAATTAGTCACTTTAGAGACAATCGAGCTTTAATCAGTGTTACTGATTAGTCTTCAGATATGTTGACTGATTGATCTGACTTGTAAATTAGTCGTTTTACTTTCCTGCAATATTCTACAGAAACAGAGTTTATCACATGACCAAACATAAAATATAAACAAACAGGGACTTCTATTGACCAAATGTTTAAATTAAATGTTCTGTATAACAGTTCAAACAGGACAAAGAAATAGATAATTAGAAATTCACCATCAAAGGACACTGTATACTTGAAACGGATTTTATTATGGTCATTTACAATTCGGCCATGTTAGCATAAGACTTGACAATAAGGTGATAGTCATTATCTTGACATTTTGGAAGACCACCTCTTATTTCTTCTACACTGAGAAATGGGCCTACTCCACAAAATGGTGCAACTCAGGAAAAATATTTATTAAGTGTAAGAAAATCCTGCTAGTATGATATCACTAAATATGGAGAATGAGAACGACAAATATATGTACAAGTACACAAAGGAGAAGAAGAAGAGAAAAAAACAAGGAAATAATTAAAGGTTTACATGTTGGAGTCTACTACTTTCTATCATAAAATCAACTCAAATAAAACTTTATTTTGTTCATTGAAATACTTTGAGTTATCATTTCAACATTTTCATTTTTCATCAGGTAGCCAAAATAATTTTGATTACAGAAGAAACTCATAAAATTCCTTTCAATAATAGGGGAAATGGAAGAACTGCCTCCCAGGAGAAAAGAAGTAAGGGACTGTAGTCTACAACAAACTTCATAGGAAAAATGAGACAGATGGCTCAATGGAAAAAGGTAGGTGTCACCAATTGAAGGCTAATTTGTTGCAAGAGCTCACTGATTTGCCTTATCTAGACTCTGCCATTGTGTAAAGTAATGTCAGCCTTGGTCTCCACTTGTTCATGAAGTGCTCAGTACAAAGATGGCTTCCAATGTGGTGTTTTGTTTTCCAGTGACCAAATTCTCTAATCAAATAACAACATTTACTCAATTCCATTAGAAACATTTACAGTTGTGGCCACAGTTAGATGATGTTAAAAACTACCTTTGTAATAACCATTACTTCAGATAGATATGCAAACACAAACCCTTCAAGCCAAAATCATGTGAGGTGCTCACTCAATACTGATGTCCATGGAAGGACTACAATGTGACATTTTCTTCTATTTGCCTACTGCTTCAACAATACATTAAGGGTATAAGGATAAAGTGGGGATAGTACAACATCACTGATGAAATTACTGGTGAAAAGTCGAGTACAACCTAATAAAATGCCCTGTTTTTCATAATTTACAATGGGAATGCTGAAAAAACTGGCATTAAAGAAGGGACTAAAACCCACATGTTTGCTTTCACATCTTGATATCCATCCAAGCAGTGACAGCAATAAAACAACTACATTTTTTTCTCAGTGAAAATTTACTTTATGTAGCTCACTTACCATTTTATAAAACTTAGGCACTGGATACATTAGAAACTGCAGGTTTTGATCAATCTAACTCACTATAACCTATTTACATGCATCAGAGCCTCATATCATTAACATGCAATACCGTTGAGAAGATTGTCTCTTCCTGAACCCACTCATTGTGCTACAGAAAATACTGCAGCTGCCACTACTCCCTCCAAACAGTTGTTTATGCTGATGGTTGCTGCTCACACTGCTGAAAGAGGCAATTCTTATTTGAATAATATGTTAGCAAGGCATGCAGAATATAAAGTTCTACCTTCTTTAAAAGTAGACAGACATAGTCATTATGATGAAAACAATCAAAATTCCCAATGTATAGAATTCAGAACATGTTCCACAAAAATTACCAGGAGATATGGAACTCTTGCTCTCAAAATGTAATGCAGTGGACATATGTGAACTACAGAGAACAAGTTCTGTTGGAAGGTGGGGCATGTCTTCTCAAGCCTATGTCTGGTCTCTTAGTATCAGATATTTACAGCATTGGTCAGGAAGAATCAGAATGATGCAAAAGAGTGGATGAAATTAAGCGAGACTCCTCCGTGCTTGGCTCAGTATGGAAACAGAAAATAATGAAGACGACAAATTTTACACATTTACATTTCAACACAGAAAAATTAAGTGCTCATTCTGTTATCTGTGCATTTTCTAAACCTGTTTTATCCAAAAGAAAATTATGGAGGCTCTGAACATATCATGGGGAGAGTGGGTGATACACAGGAATCAATCATGGATGTATGGATGGATGTGATTTCTTTGCAGACACCCACACACAAGCCATTTGTAGTTTTCCAACAGTATACCACTGAACAAGGAAAAGGAGAACTGAAGTTCTGCAAGGTAGCAATACTTCTTTCTGCATTATGGTGACCCCTTACAAATATTATGAATGCTATACAGTTCATATATACTGAACACTTTTGACTTCACTCTTCTTTCAAATCATTTACTTAACAGAAAAAAACTAAATGTTAACTTCAAGGTGTCCAGGTTAGAAGAAGCTTGTCTTTGTTTTGATGATTGTTAAACCTGGCAAGTCGTTTCACAGTTTGCAGTAAAAGTATCAGAAAATTAAGACAGACAATATAACAGTTATTTACATACAAAGGTTATGTCTGTGTAGGTGAAAGAAATGTAAAACATACATTGGGGAAAAAAAGAATAAAACTGATGATCTGATGATGCCTAATAATGTTATCTGAACAAAAAAGAGCAGGTCGAAAACGTGACTATATAATGCATGAGGAAATGCAGATTGTATTTTGTTAAAAAAAATGTATATATATATATATATATATATGTGTGTGTGTGTGTGTGTGTGTGTGTGTGTGTGCGTACACACACCTTTCCCACGAAGCACAAACCTAACGTTTTTCTGTGGTGAAAACTATGCCACATTAGTGGCTTCGCCGGCTAACAAATACTTGGTGGAGGTTACCCAAGCACTCAAATCAGTAGGAAGCACAGGTTAAACAAGATCGGTTCCACGCCAAGATATCCACTCTCGCAACACCAAGGTAAACGATGAACACATTCACCATTTTTGTCATAGCTTTATTGTTGGAAACTTGTGCATGTATTATGATGCTGCATTTTAAATAAAGCCCGACACAAAAATAAATTCAATTTGCCTCGATTATAATATCCCTGTCTGATAAGGAATATGTGTGTTTATCTACTGAATACCAAGCAGGTTGTCAGGTTGGCTTCTCAACGTTACACAATTTACAAAGCATCGCTGGCACTTGTGCCGTGAAGATCGCCAAATATCACTCATCGTGTGTTCTCTTACATTAATTTTAGGTCAAATAAAAACAAATGAAAATTAGCTAACAATTCTTTATATTTAGGATAATGCAACTGAGCACAACACAACATGGAAAAGTCTCGTAAAGCCGAGGGTTCCCTTCGAAAAACATTAAAAATATGATCGCATAATGGATTGTTACGAGGATCTGCGTTGCTGTACTATAGAAATTAATCTCTGTAATCCGTCCAAAAGTAGTAAAACGTGCCACTTGTAAGTCATTTGCAATTAACCTTAGGTGACGGATAGGGTCGCCGAATTAAAGGATGAGTAAACTTTTAAAAATTAAGAGGAAAAAGATAATTACCTTGGCTCTTTTCCTTCTACCCTTCGGAATTCAGTGGCGAGCTTGGCGAAAATGATTATACAGTGTTTTTCTCGCAGTCCTCTGTGAGCTGTCTGTAACTACTAAAGCCTACACATTATTTTAACACCCACAGAGTCTCTCTCTCTCGTCATCTCCCTCCCTCCACTTGCGCGCGCTCTCTCTCTCTTAATGAATCGGTAGGTTTACAGGCAAAAAGCAGAATCCAGCAGAGCCAGACGTGCTATGTCAGAAGCGTACGGACGTGCATAACCCTTTTC
>JANRMT010062844.1:2825965-2862153 GCA_026402145.1 Polypterus bichir lapradei
TTTTAATATATATATATATATATATATATATATATATATATATATATATAAAGCGTCTTCAGCCGCCTGAGCAATTCAAGTGCTTAATGTATCTTAATAATGGCAGGTATACGTGCTGTCTTTGCACAGGTTAAAACACATACAAGAAAAAAAAATGAAAACGGCAATATTATTTAAAAGTAACTGTTGAAATTATGTCGAATAATAAACTTTTATTTGAACTGCATTTGAAAAAGCAGAAACGTTCTTCAACTCAAAACAAAAAAAGTCCAGATCCCCAAAATTTTCATCGACTTGGTTTGTGCGCTTTGCTTGATACGGGTGGCTTCTGGCTTAATTACTTACCAATCAGAAAAAATACAGAATTCTTTAGTTAATATCACATTATACCTAAGCGCATCATAAGAATGTATTCTCATTCATGGACTCTTTAAAGTATATAAATAATAAGACAATAATATTTAGCTACTGGAAGGAATACAAATTGTATAAAGGTCTTTGAAAATGCACATTGTTATACCAATAGGCAAGCAATTACAGTATAATTACGATTGTGTCAATCAGTTCATTTTTAGTTTATATACTTCCTCATACAGTAGAAAACTGTTTCAGCAAACCATCCACCAGCGATCCCTCTTAATTTACTTCAGAGTCGCGGATGTAGCAAGCAAGAATTCCTAGCGGGGCCAGACTGACTCGCATTGTACATTCACTCACACAATCCACACATCTCATAACACATCAATTAAGAATTGACAATGAACTTAATATGCAGGCTTTTGGGACGTGGGAGAACAACAAAAATATCCAGGGAAACTCCCACGTGGTCAGTGCAGAAAACTCTAAATACACAATTCAGAACAGAATCAGAATAATTTTTATTCGCCAGTTCTTGAAGTAAAGAAATTTAAATTGGTAGCTTTGGAACTGCTTACAACAAAACACGTTACATACAAGTCAGATAAATATGTTAAACAACATACATTATAAACAGGTGCAGAAAAGTGCATATACCTATACATATACATACACATGCACACACTCTTTTGTCATGAAAAAGGGAATAAACAAGGAAAAGGCTAAATGACTGGTTTGCAAGGGCTATGTGTCTAGGAAAGGCACTGTTCGGGTGCCCATTACTTTTAGTTTTAGGTAATCTAAAGTGTTTACCAGAGGAGAGTTTCTGGATAGATTGGGTGAGATGAGTCAGTGGTGATCCTTTTGACATGGTGTGTACAGGTCTCTCAACAGGTGGAAGAGCACAGCCAATTATTTTCTCAGCAGATCTCACAACACATTGGAATTTATTTTTGGAGAGGACCATTGCTGAACCAGTCCAGACAACAATGGAGAATGTGACTACAGTTTCAATTATGGCTTTGTAGAATTATACTAGGACTGGCTGTGAATATTTAATTTCTTTAGTTGTTGTAGAAAATACAATAACTGATGTGCCTTCTTAGTGATGAAAGATGTGTTAATGTTCCAGCTGAGTGTGTTTATGATTGTTGTGGCCAAACTTTGAAGGACTCTATCATACTGACTGTGGAATCGTTAATTTCAAAAAGGAGAGGGAGTAACTGTGGAGTGAATTACCATTTCCAATTCTTTGTTGGTATTGAGTACCAGGTTATCTGTAGCACATTAAAATAAAAAAGACAAGTCACCTTCTTTCTGTATGCTGTTTTATTTCCACTAGTAATTGGTCCAATAATGGTGGTATCATTGACAAACTTAATGATTCTCACTGAAAGAAAGATCAGTAGACTTACAGTCATTGGTGTACAGGGAGTAGAGTAAGCAGGAAAGTACATAGCCTTGAGGGGCACCTGAGACATCTGAAAGATGGGAGTCTTTACCAAACATACTGTTTCCTATCTGTTAAAAACTGTAAATCCATTTACAGAAAAGCATTCAGCTCAGTTTTTGGAAGTTTAGTTTAACAAAAGTTTGGGGACGATATGATGAGCTGAGCTGGGCTAGACTGGGTCAGGATTCTGTGGACCTGTCAGCTACTATAAACCACTGCAACATCCTACTGCCCTGTGTTTCACCAGCCTTTTTAAAAAAAGGAAGACTATAAAAAAAAACAAGAAAAACATAGTAGAAAGGTGTTAAAAAAGTTTTGAAAAGCAAGGAGATTTAGCCGAGTGCGGTTGGAGCTGACTGAAGATGTATGCAAAACTGCAAAGTATACGAATAGCCTTCACAGACTGTCATGTTGATTTTAAGTTAGTGAAAAAGAACATTGTCAAAAATAACAGGTTTATATGGTACTGAGGAGAAAGGAATCATAAGTCACAGCTAGGTAATTTTATTTACAGTACATACCACAAGTTCTTCTGCAAGAAGGAGAATATACTAAAACAATCACAAAGTTAGATAGTAAAAGACTTCATTAAGGAAAACAACAAATATCCTTGGTAATACTGGAATATTAGGCATAGCCTGGAAATGCCCTGGCACCAGATCAGAACATAAAATAATAAACTCAATTTACAACCAAAAGAATTAACACTAACAGCTACTGCCAAACAAGTATCTACTAGAGTTTAAAAGTAGACTAATAATAAGATAATTGTGATCAGTAGATTTTTGGTGTCTTTAAAGTTTATATGGGGTGTGAAGTGACCAGTAATTTGAGGAGAAAATTCTGAAGATAATTCTGCATTACACAGAAAATGGACAGACAGAAGGACTAAGGAATGCATGCTCCTATTTTAAGGCTTCAGGTGTATCTCAAAAAAATGAAAGCATACCTGAAGAAAAAAAAATCAGTTTCGCTTCTGTCCTGGTCACATTACAGGAAGAGCCTTAACTTATTTTTCAATGGAAATATTACAGTTAAGGTTCTAGAGTTTAATAATTTGATTTGAAGAATGGCTTGGCTTACCTTTACCTTACAGGACTCATTTTTGCTTATGCCTCAGTGTAAAATGCACACCTTATTATGAATTCAAGGATATACGAAGGCAGCATAACCTTTAGCTGGTGAATGACCTGCCTGCAAATAAAGTATCCCCAGATGTTCTCTGCATTTAAATTAAGGCCAAAAATCCATTACTTTGGCATAGTGTATTCTTTTTAAAGCTGCTAGTCAAGCTGCATTACTGTCCACTAAATTAGCTTTTTGTCTAGACTTTAAACATTACAATCAACATGTCTTGCTGTTACTACCCTGTTAAGACTGATTCTTTTTTCTGCTCTGAATCCTGCAGCAGCAGTTGGTGCCACTGGTTACTTTGGCCAAGTAAAACCTCCTAGTGTTTCAAAAGAATCATCAGGCAAATATGGCAAAATGACAAACAGAGAACAAAACTTTAACCTGTCTGCAACTTGGGGCCTTTAAAATAACTAAAATAAAAACCGAGCAACTAGCTGTAATTTGATTAACTTTTTCCAAAGTCTCTGGATACCCAACTAAAGCTCTCGCTTTCTCCTCCTCCACTGCCAACTAACTAAAAGTTACCTGTATTAAGAGCATTAAGTGACAGAATGACAAGACGAACTTTAAAACAATGTCGTCATGTATACAGTATATAATAGTAGTAGCAGTACAATCATGTTTACAGATTACAGTGAAATTCTTGTTTTGCTGTTCCACCAACATGCAACATACTGCCACTCTGCAGTGCCAGGATAAAAAGGAATATATTAAAATTATGCCTGTCAAATTTAAAGCATCAACACATGTAATTAATTGCAAAGATATACTGCATTGCTCTTCATTAATTGCATTTAGTGCATGCATTGTTTGACACACATTTCCAGTTTAAAAATTGCCTTTAAACAATAAACATACAAGTAAATATTCTTCTTCTGTCACATAAAAGTAGACATAAATCAGTGTAGCTATACACGAGGGTAGCAGACCTCAGCTTGTGCAGTATACAAAGAGCTGTCAGATACAATACAACATCTATTTCTATAGCAAATTTGCATACAAAAGACGTAGCTCAAAGTGCTTTACAATATGTCAAACAAGTAGTTACAGGAAAAGAAAAATTAAACTTAGGTAAGAATAAAAATTAATAGTATACCAAAATAAATACGTACAATTAAATTTAGATAAGAATAATGAACAAATAGTATATGAAAAAATACTGTACACTTACATAAGAACGATACATAATTAAGAGAAATAGAGTCCTTAAAATATAGATTTTTTTTTTTTTAAGTTTCTAAATAGCAGTCTGATGATAAGGTCAGAAGGCCAGGGTGGTCAGAAAATAATATACTAATAATAACAGTACAAAAACTCAAGTTAAGATGGAAAGGAAAAAAAAAAAAAAAAAAAAACACAAACAAAATCAGCAGGGGTTCCAGACCAAAAGACTGCCAGTCCCCAATGGGCATTCTGCCTAACAAATGTATGCAAGGAAAAAAAAAACACAAGGGAAAAAAAACAAAATTTAAAAAGTAGCTAAAAAGTGGTACTTAGAAAGGGCAGTTGCTTGCACAGTGGCCAAACACACATCTCCATATTAAGCTGTGTTTTGATTCCACCACAGTGCTTCTGCTGTGAGCTTCCACTTCTGTCTTTTCTACACCCATTTTTCTCTTCTGTGTCTACAGTCTGTGCCAAATCAAAGTCTTCCAAAACCTACAATGGCTTAGGGGGGAAGAGCTCCCTCTCACTCCACACCTCACTGTGCTGATCCATGCCAGGATTGAGACTGTTTGGGAACTACATACCAAGATCAATGGACTAACTAACTAAGGACCCTCTTTTTCCACCCACACAAACAAGTCTACACAAAGTCTCTCTCTCTCTCTCTCTCTCATTTCGTGTACCATAATTTTAGGACAGATTTAGAAATTGATAGATTAAGACAGAAGAATGTACAATGAAGAACAAAGACAAATGTTAACAGCTATTAATAATAAAACACATATGTAACATTTCATTTTAACATTCTTAATCATCAGTAGAAAGCTATCGTTTCACACAGAGTTGCTAATGTTTGGTAACCTTCATCCTTCCTTTATAAATAAATACAGGAATAGGCTGGTTAGAAGAAGAACTGTGCTTTAAGTTTTCAAAAATGAAATCCAACTTTGACAATAATGACCCTAAAACATAAAGACACCTTATGACTTAAGTTGCACATAACTTCAAATATTTTCCTACTTCTTTTGACCCAGATTCATAAGCAACTGTATAATTTGTGTAGATTAAAATATGGAATTTTAGGCTTATTTTATTCCTTATCAGATTATGTCATGGTTAATACATTAACAATGTTTTATTTAAAAAAATACTTTGTGTACATACAAAAAACTACATTCACAGCCACACAAAAACTATGTGTAATCTCTTGATTAAAATCCCCAAAGGCACTATTAAGGTGAGGAGAAGGAGTTATAGAAATCTCACTTTTAGTTGTGCCTCTAGTAAGAGTTCAGTACTTAATTTAAGACTGAAAAAAATTGTGGTAATTGAAAATATTTCATTTCCTTTAGGTGGTACGCCAAGAAAAAAGGCTGAAAACCCCAGGCCTAGAGATACAGCATGACATTTGATGGCAGATGTGTCAATAGCCTGCTGTAGTCCAGCATTTGTTTTGATTAATATGTCTGCAAATAATATAATGTGACTACTGTTGGCATTAACCAAAACCAATAATCATACTCCACTTTTCAGCACTGTCTTTATTTTGGGGGCTTAACTTAAAGTTTGGGGACCCTCGACCAAAGTTGTTCCATTAATGGTGGCCGAGAGTGACGAAAATTTACCTTGCTTGCTTTTGATTTAAAACTCCCTGATGGTTTAAAGGAGGCAATTACCAATGCTTGTGAATTTAGTGCAGACAGATTTAAATATCACAAAAGTAAAACATCCGTGGCTTATTTCTTGAGAACAACACATGCATGATATTGCTGTTAAAATGTATTATTTAGTAAAATGTGCAGGAGACTATAATCCATGAATGTACAACCTGACTTGCGTCCCTGAGTAAAATAAAAATCTAAAGCATTAACATGTCAAGGATTTATGAAAGACAAGTATTAGCAGTTTGAGCAGCTAGGAAGTGTACAGCAGAGAAATTCACTAAGGACCACTGGACATTGCTGAATTACCTTGGTTAAACATGTGATTAATTGAGACAAACGGAGTGCCATTTTGCAGATGATTATGATTAAAACATGTAACCATTTGTCAGCCCTAATTAAAATGCATATTTTTTGTACACTTTTGCCCACCGTCTCATTGTTATCATCATATTGTTCATACTACTAGACTTCTCATGTTATGCTAAAAAGGTCATTATGCATTTGAAATTCTTAGATGGACAGAAAGACTAATCAAGCAAAAAATATTTTGAATATTGGCATTTTGAAAAAGTGCTGTAGAATTCACAATAACTTAAATACAGGATAAAATACAGTAAGAGAAAGAAGGAAGAAGTCAGAGCATATGCAACACAAAGAACCATCATTGGATAAGTGTAAAGAAATTACCTCTGGTAAATCTAAACATCCACAAAATATTTCAAATAAGTCAAAGTGCATAGAATTAATTTTGTCTTTTTATGTTACTCTAGTATATTTATGAACTGTTCTGAGCCTGTCCATAAGGAAACACACTGTATAAGAATAAACTCAATTCAGTTATTTTTGTGTATATTCTCTTGGAGCACATGTTCCCAGGGGATTTTTCATAGCATCAGGAACATGAATGCCTACACATACTTTCCTTTCATCTGCTATACATAAGCGTGTCATTTTATTCAAGCAGATTGGCAAAAGAGCCTCAGCATAGCCTTGAGTGCCTTCACAAATTATTGCTTTACACTTGTGAAACATAATCAAGTGGCAGTTAGGGTTTCCTTTAGAGTCAAAACAAGTCAGCTTTTCATGAATGAAATACAAGCAGAAATTGGAGCTCATATGGTAACACAAGCAGCTAAATGCACATTATTGAAAAAGGTTAAAAAAATAAATAAATATTTAAAAAAAACAACACACATGGCAAATTTACTGAAGCAAGTGAGAGTGACGCATACTGCACCGGGCAACACAGTACAGCCGAGTGCGCGACCGGTGGGCGGAATCCCACTGATGACTAAGTGAGCCCCTGCCATCACTGGTGATTATAATGCGGGGGTGGCAACAGAGCTTGCTAGTAGCTGAAAGTACACTAGGGATTCAAGCACAGACTACACACCATCAAAAAAAGTATATATACACACACACCAATTTGCTTCATGAATGAACCATATGAAAACAGAACATTTTCTAATCATGCAGATATATTCTTTTTTCTGAAAGAAGCAATGCAAAAAGAAAAATCTCTTAGCATTCACCAAATTTCCTTCTCTCCACATTCTTTAGAAACACCTACTGCAGCCATGATCCACTGCCTTGTGAAAGAAAAATTAACTGCTTGTAAGCTACGTAGGGTTAATAGCTAACAAATCAATTATGCTTTAACGACAGGTTATTCATATAGGTAGGTGTCTGTCACAAGACAGTGTGCAGTAAGCTGACCTAGGACAATTTCCAGTTTCTTTAGGAACGCGCCCATTTGACACAAGAAAGATAACCTTTCCTTCTTTAAGGTCTATCGGACAAGTAAATAAAAATAAGAACAGATGGCCCATTCGCATAATAAAATAAAATGCTTAAGTAAACAATATCATTTTTTTTTTTATAAATAAGGAAAAGGGGAGGAAGGAGAAACTATAAAAAGCCAATCAAAAATGGACCTTTGCTCTTCTGCTTTTAACGCAGAATCTATGTACTCATCTGTGACTGAATAAAAATCTAACTGATTGAACTATTACTGTCTTCCTCGGAGGGTTTCTATCACAACCTCAAAACAGCAAGTGGAAATGTGTGGCTACTTTGAACACCACCTAGTCAGACAGGACAGATACAAAGACTACAATGGGATGCTCTCACAGGAATTAAATGCTACAATCTTTTTCAATTTCTAGATATTACTCTATAATTTGGCATTTCTCAAGTACAGTGGTACCTTGATACACAAGTTTAATTCATTCCGTGACCGAGCTCATAAGTCAAAATGCTCGTATCTCAAATCAGTTTTCCCCATTGAAATTAATAGAAATGAGATTGATTTTTGCCAGGCCCCAAAAACCCACCCCAATGTTTTGTTAAATGTTTTCAACATAAGAAAATGTACTTCCATTGAACAAATATTGTATACAAACAAAATAAAACCTACTACATAAAAGAGAATCTAAAGAAATAAACACATGTTGGTGGAGATGATTAGCGTATTGTAATGTTTTTTTCTTTCACTTCACTTAATTTTCTTCTTCACTAGTTTTTTTCTTTTTGGCCACACTTTCATCACTTTCATTCACAGGGCGTTTCAATAGAAACCTTTCCAAGGAGCTTTGTTTCTTCCTCCCCTTTAGAATGTTTCTGAAATGAGTTAGGCAAGCGTCATTAAATTGCACCGCTGCACGACCAGTTGCAACTTTTTCTTGGGTGTTTCTTTTCAATAAAGTCCAAAACTTTTTCCCACATTGCCAACACTTCCTTTATCTCACTTGAAGAGATAGCCGCCTCCTCCGCCTCTGGCTCCTCTGCGATACCGATCTCCAGCAGAACCTCCTTATGTTGCTGTGTCTGTAGTTCCGTGAACTCCTCCATCGTCAGTTCCTCGGAATGTACGGCAACAAGCTCTTTGATGGCTCGTATTTCGAATTTTGGCTCGTAACTCAAGGCAAAAAAAAAATCGACCTAGTGACGGCTCGTATCTCAAAAAACTCTTACGTTGGGGCACTCATATCTCAAGGTACCACTGTAGTTTGGAATGAATTATAGTCTAGAACTGCTTTGCTTCTTCAGTTTCATTTGTGCATTTCTTTTTGGAACTTTGTATTTTTCTCCCAGTATTAATTTATAGGATCAGTATAGTTGTTTTTTACTAAACTATCTAGATTGAGTGTGTGGGTGTGCCAATGTTTGCATCTGGAATTCTTTACAGGTTTGGTTTCTGCTTTGAACCCACTGCTGCTCCATGGGGTCCAACTTACCATAATAGTAAGAATATCATAAAAATGGGGGAATGAATGAATTAATAAAAAAAATACAAGTTATTAAAGACGTTGCTCAGAGTCATGTCAAGGTGCTATTCACAGTCTTAATTAATAACCTTACTTAGAAAATTAACACAATATATGCCTAAGATCTGAGATAGTACAATTATAATAAAAGTTATGTCACTTTTCAGTAATGCCCTTCTCCATCAAAATCAAAGGAAAAGAAAAGTAAAGGCACTTCCTCATAGAAATTAAGAACATGCACAAATTACCTCATTTGTTTCAAGTTACCATTATGATAATATCACAAAAATAAGAAAATGAAGGATCACTTCAGTTCATCATACAGCAATTCTGCACACACAAGAAAACACTACTCAGTTAAAAACATTTTCACTTAAACTACACTTCTGGAAGTAAATGTTGGACAGACAAAGCTAAAGCTAAATCCAAATCAGAGTATGGATTTAGCCTTATAGTTGTCTCATATATGCTAGGTGTCTAGGGAAGATGTTTAACTACCTATTTTCTACAAGGAGTGACATAGTTCCTTCTCTGCATGTCAACTACCATTTGGTTTCTTCAATGTCTTAAGTCAGGGAGCATTGGCACACTGCAAGTTACTGTCAAGCTTACCCCTGAACAAGCAGCTTTACCCCAGATACCCTATCTGATCACAATGAAATCATGCAACATGAAGATGCGTTTCTCTATACGTGTACAGTTAGCCTCACAGAGCTGATTGTGGTGCAACATCAAGCGACAACAGTAGCATCTACTGTCCAGATATTAAACCTGATGTCTGAGGATGTCAGACATCAGACTGCCTTTCTACAAAGTCTGATAAAACACTGTGTTAAAAAATAAAATGCAGGAACAGCACTTATGGGGAAATGTTCCCTTTAAGCTCTGCCAGTGCACACACAAACTTAAAAAAACTACTATCTGCAAAATTCTTAGCAACGTCATTACCCCATCTAGATTATGATTATGTACCCAAGTGATGGAATTTACACTCTTTACTCTTAAATTGTGCATAGCTCCCTTAATGGCTCAAGGTGCTGCTGCAGCAGCAACTATTGAATGTGAGAGTGTGTGCATATACAAATGTGTTGTAATATACAACATAAAATTCAGAGTATGCAAAAATTTCCCATTAATTTGCTGGTAATTGTCTTAAAAAGTATCACTTTATGGTTAAAGTCTTGCACTTTCCATTGAAGATAATTTGTTGAATAGCAGATTAAAATTTAATGTGACAGTTAAATGAAGCTTAAAAGTTTAATCATGTTGTTTTGTATGATAGCTTTCAAGCAAGCTAAGTTTAATGATATACACCCTTTAATACTCTTTGAAATTGAACATTTTAAACTACATATGTCCCAAGCACTTCAAAGATCATATAAAAGTTGTAACTATGTATTACTCAGTTGACTGGTCAGTGTATGGGTGTATATGGACATATTCTATGGTGTTTTCATTGGCCTTTCTGCATAGTTTCATAAGTTTAAGCCCTGCAGTTCAGAGATGCTAATTTAATGCTAGCACTGTAGAAGCTAAAGGCAAGTTTTTCTGTATTTATCTTTTACCAGAGACCACAAATATATTTAATTGACTTATGCTCGTTTATTACAGTTAAATGTATTTTTGTAGCCACACTGATACAATTTGAACTATATTTTACTAATTGGCTGTATTTCATTTATCCTACTTTGTTTTTAAAATAAAAAATTTCCATTATCTGTATGCTTCACTACCCTACAACCGAAGCATCAGTCAGAATGAAGTTATATTTGAGTGTCTTGTTTGGATTGAGGTGTAACCATACAAGTCATATTTATATAACTGTTGTTAATTAGTCATATGAATTGTGCATTATTTAAGTAAATATTTAATGTAAATATGTGAAGCTTCGTTGCTACTTCAGACTGAGCTTCATTTTGACATTACATATTCAAAACATTACAGCAGAATAATACTTTCACTACAGCAAAGATGACAGAGTAATGTAAAAAACATCAGAACAGCCACTTTATTGCTCACCCAATTGTCAGGATGTTTCCTTCTTTTACAAAGAATTTCTCAAATTCCTTTCAACTACAGTTTAAATACACCTGGGTTTTTGAAAAGCTTCTTTTCTTCGCTCTCAAAAGCTTCTGTCTTCAGTGTTATGTATGGGGGGGTGAGAGGCTTTGTTAGCAGACCTGTGTCTTTTATGCTACTTTTAGACAATTCAAACAAGGTGAATTTTACTTTTCTCATAATAAAATTACATTTAAGTCATACAATGTCTTATTAGATGAGATTGGCTGGTGTGGATATTTTGGTCTTTTCAGTTAATTCAGTTCTGCTGACTTTAAAAAAAAAAAGCACCAATAGACATCTAAAAACTAACAAAGAAAATGATCCCATTCCGAAATATTTTCAAATAATTCAAAATTTTGAATATCAAGCAACACTAGAGTTTTTGAATGATGGACAGGGTATTGCTCTTCTTAAAGCATTTCATTTAATGCTAGAGAAAATATACCAGATCACAGGCCTAGGAAAACCTTATAATGTCTAGACAGAAATTCTATCATGTACTTGGATTTCCAGAAAGATTGTCCAATACATAACAGTTATAGAAAAACTACTATAAATGTTATGTGCACATTTGGCCAGTCATTTGCTGGAGGACAAAGTGGTGGTCTGCTTATGACTGTTCAGAATCAATTAAATACAACTTAACTCTGAACTTTTGTCAACAATGTTGTCTTTTGTTTTCTTGGTGAATACTGTTGTTTAGTGTTTTATTCACAAAATGTTTAGATAGTCCACAAGTCGCATGTGAAAAGTGTGTGAGAAAAGATTTTGTAGTAGAATTCAAGTATTACAGAGCAGGACAGAAGACATGTAGAGGCATATCAAAGATTGAGTGTCTCATATGTCAGCTGTCTTTTGCCAGGGAACAGCTAAGAGAAAACACAGTCTGTATGAATAAACTCCTTTGCCTGGGATGAAATATTCCAAACGTTATGTACTCCGGTTTCTTCCCACAGTCCAAAGACATGCAAGTTAGGTACATTGGCAATTCTAAATTGTCCCATGTGTGTGTTTGGTGTGTGTGTGTGTGCGTGTGTGTGTGTGCGTGTGTGTGTGTGTGCGTGCGTGTGCATGTGCGTGTGTGCCCTGCGGTGGTCTGGCACCCTGCCTGGGGGTTGTTTCCTGCCTTGTGCCCTGTGTTGGCTGGGACTGGGTCCAGCAGACCCCCGTGACCCTGTAGTTAGGATATAGCTGGTTGGATAATGGATGGATAATTATCTAGACTGGCAAAATGGCAAAGGTAAAAACAGCCATTTAATTTTATATGACAAATACCATGCAGTAGTCTATGTATAATTGGAAGGATCAAGTGGTAATGTGTGTAACTCAAATCTTAGTGTAGGATATAAAGACACAGGTTTAAGGGATATTACTGAATCTTTTGGAACTTACAGGTGCTACAGAGCTGAAGTGAGCAGTGTTAATGTGTAAACTAACTTAGTATCTCAAGGAACAGTTTCAAGAGTGCAAATAATATATTACACAGTAATAATGTAAACTAAACAAATTACTAAAATAAAACAAATTTAAAATGACAAGCCAGCTCAGAAACAGTATTAGTCTAAAGACTGCTGGTTTAACTTGTTTTTGTACTAAAAAATACAAACATTAATCTGAAACTGTTTATAACAACCCTTAGGTTTGTCATACAATAAAACATGGTTAAATCCAAAACGTTAGAATGAGCAGAATTTAATTTGGATATATGCTAAATAAAAAAAAGATAGCTAGGAGCTTAATTGAGTCACGCATACTTAAGAGCAGGCATGTCAAACTCACTACCATTGGTGGGCCGCTTCGACTGCCATACGTGCGTCAGCGGGCTGCACTGTAACAAATACTATTATACTATTATACAAAGTTACTGTAGCTTTCTTTCCATATAATCTCTGTACAACAGCGTACAATTAGAGTCTTAGCCTCTTAGCTAGGTCCTTATATAGGAGTCTTACAGTCTGAAATCTATTTCTTTTGTCCCTACACTTGGCTTCTCTTGTTAGTAACCAGTTCATCAATATCAGGCTTGAAATCTTGTGCAGCTGCAACTTTTATGAGGGATGAAAGATGCTCGACAGTAAGTCTTGAGCGAGGTGGGTTTTTGGTAGCTTTCATTAACGAAAACAATTGCTCACAAAGGTAAGTGGTTCCGAACATAGACAGAAGCGCCAATGCCAACTTACGGATCTGCACATACGAGGGTGGCAGGTAAGCATACAAGCCTGGCACACCAACTTAGTTGTATTTTGCCTTCAGAATAGAATCTGACTGCAGTTCAATCAATTCCATTTGGATATTCTCAGGCACATTCTCAACGTTGTAAGAGTATGGTGACGTAAAGGCCTGTTCGTGTGAACTGAAATCACGAAAACGCTCACTGAATTTATTGCTCAGTAATTTAAGTTGGAAAACAAATCCTTCAAAAATCTAATTTTACTTTACTAAGTTTACTTCAAAGTTAATATTGTAAAATAAGCCGATATTAGAAAAGACCCCTGACCTACACTAATTTTACAAACTCAAAATCACAAAACTTTCTTAAACAACTCACCAACTTCTCACGTCCACTTCAGATCTTCAGCTGTAGTCTACACTAACTGTTCGTTACAATACTAGCACAAAATGACATAAAACTGGAGCAAAAAAACGTGAAAATATCCATCCATCTACGCATCCTCTTCCGCTTATCCGAGATTGGGTCGCAGGGGCAGCAGCTTGAGCAGAGATACCCAGACTTCCCTCTCCCCAGCCACTTCTACTAGCTCTTCCGGGGGAATCCTGAGGCGTTCCCAGGCCAGCTGAGAGACACAGTCCCTCCAGCATGTCCTGGGTCTTCCCTGGGGCCTCCTCCCAGTTAGGCATGCCCGGAACACCTCACCAGGGAGGTGTCCAGGAGGCATCCTGATCAGATGCCCGAGCCACCTCATCTGACTCCTCTCGATGCGGAGGAGCAGTGGCTCTACTCTGAGTTCCTCCCGGATGACTGAGCTTCTCACCCTATCTTTAAGGGAAAGCCCAGACACCCTGCGGAGGAAACTCATTTCAGCCGCTTGTATTCGCAATCTCGTTCTTTCGGTCACTACCTACACCTCATGACCACAGGTGAGGGTAGGAACGTAGATCGACCGGTAAACTGAGAGCTTTGCCTTACGGCTCAGCTCCTTTTTCACCATGACAGACCGATGCAGAGCCTGCATCACTGCGGACATCGCACCGATCCGCCTGTCGATCTCCCGCTCCATTACGTGAAAATATGCGAGCTATTGCTACTCGTGATGGTCAGTTCTGCCCAGTGGCCAGTCTCAGCAGCCCAGCCAGTAGTGTAGCCTGCCAGGCTGCTGCAGCCTAACACTTCAGTTGCAAAGTCGCGGCTCATTAACTTTGGTCAAGGCTCGTTTTTTGGGGGAAGTGTCATGCCTAGGGTATCAAGGAGCTGAAGCCACAGCTACAACTATACTAGCAGATGACGTTTCCGGTACCATAATGCCATGGGAAAACGTGCTTTTGTCAGAAGGCGGAAGTAAGAAAAGTCAATACGTAACACCAAAGATGCAGAATGCTTCAATCACAAATGATAGTAATCATTTCGTACAAGTTTAGTGCTAACTAGGATCTGTCATGCGGGCCGCACAGATTTCTGTTGCAGGCTGCATGCGGCCTGCGGGCTACGTGTTTGACATGCCTACTTAAGAAAGCATTTTATTATACCATTAGGACACAATAATCACAAAATTAAGTTTAATGACTTTTAGTAGTGATTACAAGCAAAATTACAAGCAAAATATTAAACAAAAAAGTAAAATGCAGACATAGAAAAAGGTTTAAAGACATGGAGGCATTATAAAAGTGCAAAGGATGGCCTTTAAATCATGAATTGACATTTTTTTGACAAAGCAAATATAAGGAAATATAAAAATCAGCCTAGAGCTGTGTTAGTCAAATGGGCCTTGTTTTAAAAACATTTCATACATAGCCATCATGGTGGAAGTGATTGTTATCAATATTCTGATGAAAACATTATAGAAAAAGCAAAATGCTACAATTACAATTGACATATTACCTTTTTTGGAGTCAACAGGTTCTTTAAGTTCTTTCTGTGCTTCTTCAATTTTATCTACAAAAAAAAAAAAATCAAGCAAGTAAATAAATACTATTATTTTTTTCCAGATTTTCTTATGCTTTAAAAGATACATACACAAGAAAGGGAGGAAAAGCTTACTGAATTATGTGGTTTTTGGGAAAAGCACAAATAAGGAAGAAAAATCACATTCTTAGCAATAATGTGTTTTGATGACTGCATGAATTTACTCTACACTTTTAACGAAATTAACTTCCAAATTACAAGTGCACAGAACAAGGATTTCCAAATTTCATGATAACCTCGACTGCTTAAGTAACTCTGTCAAGGTCACATAGATCAGTCATGGGACTGGACAGGCAATTTCATAGAAAACCTATGCAGAACTGTTGAAAATTGTAATTTTTAATCAGAACTGAAAACCACTGCTGCAAGCTAGTAGTATTATCAATGCCTTAGATATCGGATAAGATTGTTCCTAGGTAAGTCCATTAAAATTACAGGGAAAATGCTTATGAAAATGGAAACTAAAACAAACAGAAAAAAAAAAAAAAAAAAGATTTCCAAATTAAAAGTTTGTGGCTGTCTACATATTACATATGCATTTTTTGTTGAATGCTTTGCGAAAATCGACAAAGGTTACAAAGAAATTCTGCCAATATTCGCATTTGCGCTCCATGAGAACCCCCTGTGCCAGGATGTGGTCGATGGCAGACTTAGGCCAGGTTTGTACTTCACGCGACGTGACGGATGCTCCTGCTACACAAGCATTTTACAGTTTATACTTGCACGCATACTTTACATAAATCTGGAAGAATCCACCAGGTGGCAGTGCGAGATATTATCACGATGAGAACAGGTTCGGCTTCACTGTGTTGTGAATTGCCTGGAGCACCGCAATATCTCTGAAAAGGATGTTTAATGATTAAATTCATCAATCCAGGGATGTGTCCATTCCAGCAAGCATTAAGAACGAGGCAGAAACAATCCCTAGACAGGGCATCGGCTCATCGCAAGGTGAATACAAGCACTCACATACAATACGCTGGCGTCATTTTAGTATCACCAAATCTGCATATCTTTGGAAGGAAAACGAAGAAAACTGTGGAAACCTGTAAACTCCAGGAAGGGAATACCAGCGATGCGACTCCCTGCGAGACAGCAGCGTTACCATTCCACCACCGTGTGTGTAATTATTAACAGTATTTAATATTTAAACAAAATTAACGATTTATCTATAAAATGTAACATACATAATTTAATGCATTTTATCATGAAAGTGATATAAAGTATAAATCTAAGGAATATACATGTGCAGAGAGTTGGAATATCATACATTTAATGTGTTCTGTGTGGCCATTGCTGCTGTCAGGTCAGGAGGAAGCCCCAGAAAAAAGACGACACAAAAAAAAAAACTTTTAAAATGTATCATGTCATTACGATCGGGCATATGTGATGATTGAATATAAAAGCACCATGAATGCATCTGTATGTCGGCATTTTGCTTCACCACATCGAACCATTCATCAAACACCGAAGCGCACACATCGATCCCGTAGGATCCTCAAAGCAGCTTTTTGTCACATGTAGATAGTAAACAAAGACTCTGACATCACATTCCAACTTTTGTCACACTGCGCCCCATGACTAAAATGTGTTTGTAGATGCTTCCCACATTCTATACCAAACAGCACCTTTCAGTAAATTTAACCTGAATTTCTTTAACCAGTTCCATATTCAGGATGTTTTGTTTTTTTGTTTCAGATTCACTGCACAAAAACAGAAAACGCTTGATTCCTTATTGAGGTGGAGTGAGGCTACTGTAACTACAGTATTGGAATCAGACATAAATTAGACAATTGCCTTTTCTAGCATTACTTGCAATGTTATCCAATGTATTGCACTTGAGCTTATTAGAGTTTGCAAGGCTATGATGATTTCCTCAGTGAAGAGTTTATTTTTAACTTTTTGAAAAATTTTAGTGAGTGTTCATAACATTTAAGTACACACAATGTTGCATAAATCAAGGAGACCTTTTAAATTGTTTAGAAATTGACTTTTGGTGTACCGTAATGTAAATTAAATACAAGAGTTTGAATGCAGAAGACTTCTCAACTGATTTGCACAGAAGATTCCATAATTACAGCACATCCCTCACTACATACTGTACTCAAATTAAAATTTAAAACTGACGTACCACCACTATAGTCAAGTAAAAATGGCCTATGAATTTTCCTAAAAAAAAAGTGAACCAACATCCAAATGCGTCAAAAGATATACAGCTTTTAGTGCTATAAGCTTGTTAAATGTTAAGTAGTTTAACAATAGCATCATTTATATAATCATACATAGGGATGTGTACAAAGGGGTGGCTACAATGGCTCAAGCCCCATGCATGACTCAAAGGAAAAGCAGCAACATTCCTTGGTTAAATCTAGGGTAGGCTACTGTTTACAAACCTAAATGGCAATATAGCATGGACTATGATAATTATTGCTATTAATTCAATAAAAAAAATGTATAACAGTCTGCTAGTCATATTGCTTTGTATGACATGCATGTTTGCTGTAACGTCTTCACACAACCAAATATTAAGGCCAGCTTTTGTAGCTGGCTTATTACAGTTATAAGCCACTCCCCACTTTTAGAAAGTATTATAGATGTATAAAATAACTGTTAAACTGTTTTTACAGTAGACAGCATTTTCTGCCTATCAACTTGGGTAATCTGCACACAAGTAAAACACTTGCAAACGTCTCTGAAAATACATCTCCATTTGTTCTAGCTCTGGAAAGATTTAGATCGTATTTGTCACATATATACAGTGCATCCAGAAAGTATTCACAGCGCATCACTTTTTCCACATTTTGTTATGTTACAGCCTTATTCCAAAATGGATTAAATTCATTTTTTCCTCAGAATTCTACACACAACATCCCATAATGACAATGTGAAAAAAGTTTACTTGAGGTTTTTGCAAATTTATTAAAAATAAAAAAAACTGAGAAATCACATGTACATAAGTATTCACAGCCTTTGCTCAATACTTTGTTGATGCACCTTTGGCAGCAATTACAGCCTCAAGTCTTTTTGAATATGATGCCACAAGCTTGGCACACCTATCCTTGGCCAGTTTCGCCCATTCCTCTTAGCAGCACCTCTCAAGCTCCATCAGGTTGGATGGGAAACGTCGGTGCACAGCCATTTTAAGATCTCTCCAGAGGTGTTCAATCGGATTCAAGTCTGGGCCACTCAAGAACATTCACAGAGTTGTCCTGAAGCCACTCCTTTGATATCTTGGCTGTGTGCTTAGGGCCGTTGTCCTGCTGAAAGATGAACCGCCACCCCAGTCCGAGGTCAAGAGTGCTCTGGAGCAGGTTTTCATCCAGAATGTCTCTTTACATTGCTGCAGTCATCTTTCCCTTTATCCCGACTAGTCTCCCAGTTCCTGCCACTGAAAAGAATCCCCACAGCATGATGCTGCCACCACCATGCTTCACTGTAGGGATGGTATTGGCCTGGTGATGAGCGGTGTCTGGTTTCCTCCAAACGTGACGCCTGGCATTCACACCAAAGAGTTCAATCTTTGTCTCAACAGACCAGAGAATTTTGTTTCTCATGGTCTGAGAGTCCTTCAGGTGCCTTTTGGCAAACTCCAGGTGGGCTGCCATGTGCCTTTTACTAAGGAGTGGCTTCCGTCTGGCCACTCTACCATACAGGCCTGATTGGTGGATTGCTGCAGAGATGGTTGTCCTTCTGGAAGGTTCTCCTCTCTCCACAGAGGACCTTTGGAGCTCTGATAGAGTGACCATCGGGTTCTTGGTCACCTCCCTGACTAAGGCCCTTCTCTCCCGATCGCTCAGTTTAGACGGCCGGCCAGCTCTAGGAAGAGTCCTGGTGGTTTCGAACTTCTTCCACTTATGGATGGTGGCGGCCACTGTGCTCATTGGGACCTTCAAAGCAGCAGAAATTTTTCTGTAACGTTCCCCAGATTTGTGCCTCGAGACAATCCTGTCTCGGAGGTCTACAGACAATTCCTTTGACTTCATGCTTGGTTTGTGCTCTGACATGAACTGTCAACTGTGGGACCTTATATAGACCGGTGTGTGCCTTTCCAAATCATGTCCAATCAACTGAATTTACCACAGGTGGACTCCAATTAAGCTACAGAAACATCTCAAGGATGATCAGGGGAAACAGGATGCACCTGAGCTCAATTTTGAGCTTCATGGCAAAAGGCTGTGAATACTTATGTGCATGTGCTTTCTCAATTTTTTTTATTTTTAAAAAAATTTGCAAAAATGTCAAGTAAACTTTTTTCACGTTGTCATTATGGGGTGTTGTGTGTAGAATTTTGTGGAAAAAATGAATTTAATCCATTTTGGAATAGGGCTGTAACATAACAAAATGTGGAAAAAGTGATGCGATGTGAATACTTTCCGGATGCACTGTATACAAACACAGGCGTATACTGTGAAATGCAGCACAATAAGCAGAAAGAAAAGGGAAGGACTAATTTTGGTAGTACCATTCAAGCTTAGTCAGGTTGGTCTTAGATGATGACATGGTGTATTCACCTGCTGAAAGAATAGTACCCAAGGAACGCTGGGTATATTTAAAATGCTTGATAGTAATTGAGTGTTTCCAACACCATTTTTAATTGCTGAAAAATCTATGCAACACAGCCTGTATTCACACTACCTTTATCAACAACAACTGCCAAATTAAATTTTTCTGAGCTCAATCTGATTAAGTCTGAACTCAGAAATTATTTTTGGATAAGAATGGCTCTCTTACCTGTGCATTCAGCCAACAGAGAAAGATACAATTGTGAACAAAGATGAAGTCATTGCAATCTATTTAAAACATGGGTTTCAAAAAAAAGATGGTGCCATAAAACAAAAGCTGACCACACCTATTGAAAGGATATTATTATTTTTGTTTGTTTTTATTACATAGAGATCTTAATAAATATAAAATATTAGCCATGGTACCGGTTGAACACAGGTAAAAGAATTATTTAAATAAAATTGCTATCTCTTGCTGTACATGTACTTTCAGTTAGGAACACGTATTGATACAGCACATTGCCGCACCCATCACATGACAAACCAACTCAGCATCCCAGATTAGGACCCGAGTGCAGCCATGCAACAGGTGACACCTCAGCAACACACTAGTTCAGATGGAATGGAACCAATGTGAGGTTTTTGTATGGTGGCTGGAGTGCCAATTCTGCCACCCTGCAGATTGGAGGGCCTACATGCAGGGCTGGATGCAGTTTAACGTCATACCCAGGACAGAGCAATTGCAGTTTAAGGGCCTTGCTAAAGAGCCCAACCGAGTCTCTTTTGGCAGTTACAGGATTCAAACCGGCAACCTTCAGATTGCCAGTGCAAATCCCTAGCCTCAAAGCCACCACTCCACCCTATAGTAGATAGAAACAATATAAAATCAGTATATATTGTACTTTAAGGTTCTGGATCAAAATAATTTTAATTTTCCTGGCTGAAGTCAAATAAACAAATAAATAAATAAATAAATAAATGGAGATCTTTGGTGGCAGAGGATCTCTTCCAGTGGGTTCCTGAATATACTGTATGACCACAATATACACTTTATGGATGAAAAAACTATTTTGACTTGATGTACTATGATGCAAATTGCTGCTCTTAATTTCCATTTGATATTTGTATGTAACTTCATGGGAATCTTCTCATTTGACCTTAATCTTGTTAAGATGTGTTACATTAGGAAAATAAACTATATATGCAGAAGTGGGTGTGTCTCTACAAACTCTGACTTTATTTTTTTTTTTTTACTAATATTGTCAATATGAAATGTGTCCCTGAAGTTAAATAAAAATTTCCAGTTAAAGTTAAAAAAAATAAATTAATAAAAAAGTATCACAGAAATAATGGTGGGCACAAATTTATAACAAATCCTGTATTAAAAAAGTGTTGTGTCTCCCTTTTTCAGCCCCTACCCACACAATGCATCTGTCTAAGTCACTTATGATACATGACAATATGTTTAGACAAACGTTATATGTTGATACAGAGAGCACTGTGAGAAAAGTTTTACAGTCTAAGTTGAACATACATCTCATTAACTCAAAGGCACATTTTCCTACTATCAGATTCAAAGCATCAGATTCCTAAGACATTACTGACACCAGTTATGCTATGAACAACATACAAATGAAAACATCCTTGATAAAAGTAGCATTTTAATAAAAAAAAAAATTTAAAAAGTGTCAGAATACATCAATTTGGTTCTTAACTTTTAGAATACAAAAGCTAGAGCACAAATGCATATGGCATTTTGTGAAATACACTTATTTATTTTCAGCAAGTGCCACTACCATTTTCTGTTTCCAGGAGTAGAACTTTCTGCCTTATTCCTCCTGTTTATTCGCAGCTTTGCAATACACACGCTCTCACTTTATCATGCAGCATGCATTCTCCTGGAAGGCTGTGCATATGCCTCGCATTCCCAGCAAGTGAATGCTTTAATGTTCTCAGAACTCCTGTCGCCTCAAGCAAGTTAATCCACTGCTGTGTAGGTGTAGCAGCTGACAGAGCAGAGGATCAGTTGTACTGAAAATAATTGCAGTAGTTCGCAGCACCAAATATTCTTCTCTTTCACTCAGCAGAATTTCATTTATAAACTCATTCTTGAAAGAAACTCATGAAGGACAACATTTTTATACACTGTAAACCTCAGTACGCACAAGCAGAAGTAGTTTTTAAAGTCACACAGCCATTTTCTGCCCCACTGAAGCAACTGAGTTAATGTTGGCAGTAGAGAAGCCCAGAAAAGATTCTAGTCAACTGCAAGTCACACAAATAGGCACTTGTAGTTTCCAGGCAAAAGTCAAGCTTGAAAATTACCAAGTGAAAGAATATGACTGCATTGTTTTATTGTAACAAGCCCTTTCATATCTAATCCAGTACAACCAGCTCTGTAGACTATTCTTAAAAAATGTGAAGTACTGATTAATAAGAACATTTTACGTCTACTCAAGATACCCATACTATTCACAGCATGTGAATATAAATGTTACATCGACTGAATGCATAAATACGCTGGGCATCTGGGCCTGGGACTGGGACTTTGGTATGAAGAAGGGCTTTCACCATGTAGCCAAAACCCCATCACAGCTGTATGATCAGAAATGTTCAGGTTCTTGTAGGATTAACACTGCTAAAATGTATCTTAATAGAGAGGTCAAAGAATGAGGAATATAAGATCCAATGAAAATGGTGATCCTAACTAAAACAAACAAACTATCTTTAAAAGATTTGAATCTGGTAGGTGGTGATTGCTAGAAAATATCAGGTGACAAGGTGACCTTTGTAGTTAAGCCACCGTATGGGTTTTAAAAGGTGCAATGCAGTCTTCGAAATGTTTGTATGAGTATTAGCTTCACTACACTAGAACTGGTCAATAGAAAATAGCTTTTGGGATACTGAACTTCACTGCCCTGGTGTGTAAGGTTGAAGCATTTTCAATGAATCCAGCAAGTCTTACCACTATACAGAGCACTGGCTGTGGAAGCAGAATTCCTGATCTAGTAGACGTCCTACTGGCAGGACTGTTTGTATTGAGTTACAGTGATAAAGAGGCATTGGGCTGTCAGCCATGAAAATTGTGCTCAGACATGAGATTGCTTAGAAGTGTACTTGTTATCAAAGCATGTGTAAAGAAAGTTCCTATTAATGTCTATGGCAGGCTTGAGAAAGTAGACTATGGCCAATATCTGAAGAATATATTCAGGTGACATGGTAAGGCTCTGAAAAAAATGAAGAATTAGTTTTTCCCTTTTATCTGACTTCATGATCTTTCCTCTGGAAGAGACTTTCCTGCTGTCTCCAGATGATGTAAAGGTAAACTACATTAAGCAGAAGAGTTTAAGCATTCCAAGATCTTATTTTAGGTGTCAATGAAGAGAGGATTGTTAGACAAACCAACAAACTGGTGCAGATGTGTTTGATTTTGTATCAGACAGTGGTGGTAAAGCAGGAGCCACGTTCTAATCAAACTCCTTATTTTAATATTCTATCCCCTTCTCCAAGACGTAAGCTTATGACATTGCCCACAAGTATGAACATAAGTTATGGACAGTAACAGAAGAAAGAGGTCACAGATACAAATGGATTAACTAAGGCACCTTTGAAAAGATTTAGGTCTCCAAGACTTAGATGTGGAGCCTTGGAACACAAAAAAGTCCTCATAATAACACCACTAATACCACAGACTGAGAGTGATCCATTGACATGGTTCAAGCATCTAGTGAACATGCTCTGGGTATAGTCAATTGGGAGGTGACACAGGACACACTGGATACATTTGCTCTCATTCTTTAAAAAACAGAGAAAACTAATAAGACCTGCCCAGTGTATTATCACTATGACTTTCATCAGGAGAAATAAACAGCAAATGAAATGAGAACAGGTAAAGCTATTTTAAAAAAAATATCCCTTTAAATTGAAGAGGGAGAATATGTCAAAAACTCCAGGAAAATTCAGTTTTGTCGCTTAGAACCAGGAAATAACAACAAGAGGAGGAAAAAAAAAAGCTGGGCACAAACATGCCTTTGATGAATAAACTGATGTTGGCATTTTGCCATATCGTAAATTTTGCAGACAGCCTACAAATGTTTACAACATATTCAGGGAATCACCTTCAATTCCACTGGGTACAAAAAAAAAAAAGCCACAAAAATAATACGGTCAATTTCAACAGATGACATTAAAAAAAAACAAAATATAAGATGGATTCTTAACTGACAAAACTCTATTTAGACAATGGTAATGAAGTAATGCAAGAAACTCTCTCATGTATCATGGTACATCAGATTCTTTAAAGCTGTAAAGAGACCCTGAACTTCCTAACATTTTTAATTAAAAGAAAAAAAAAACAAAAAAACATAAGAACATTCAGAACTGGCAAAAACAGCAAATAGTGCACACATACAATCTAGGAGTCTACTAAAACACCCAAACTTCATTGACTACCTATTAGCTGGTGCCTTTTGTTTTTAATAGTTGGATTTTGTTTTCTTTCTTCACCATTTACCAGAAGCACAGGTTGATGTTGCTTAGCAACAGTGATAGGCTCTGCTGCTCTGCTCAGATACGAGGTATGGGGCAACAAAGGTGAACAAAAAGTGTTTTGTCAGGAATACTCAATAGGACAAGCAGACAAAAACACTAAGTCTCCAGCCAAACCTGTGGCTACAGAACACATGAAAACATAACAGACAAGTACATTCACATTTTATTTTCAATGACAAAAATGGTAATTTTATCAAAACTATCACAGGAGTGTTTTTTCTCCTTGTATTTTGGTTCCCTACCACCTTTCAGTAAATGCAATGTTAGTCTAATTGGAAACTTTGAATTTGTCCCTTGTTGGTGTAATAGTGGGAGCATGTGTTTTAGTGTTACCTATGATGGGTTGGCATCCAGTCAAGAGTTGAATCCATTCTTAAACCCATTGGTACCAAGATAGGTTCCAGCCTCTGAAAGGATGCATGGAAGGATATAAAAAGAGCTCCAGATTATTAAACAGACAAGAAATATTTAACGCCACATTACACTACATATTACTCCACTAATGAGTAACATGGTAATAGAAGATAACTCTCAAAGTATTTTCTAACAAAGATGATATATATTAATTTTCTACATTATTCCTGTATATGTTGCTATATAATTGTAAAATGTGAGCAATTTTTATAATGGTGATGATGGGGCTGGGGTCAACACATGAAAATAAAAAGCCTTAAAAAACTTACTGAGGAATATGTCCACTTTGAAGCAGAAAAGTGTTCGATTTAAGAAAACATACCTTCTGTGCT
The DNA here is from genome assembly GCA_026402145.1 of Polypterus bichir lapradei. Classification (NCBI taxonomy): domain Eukaryota; kingdom Metazoa; phylum Chordata; class Cladistia; order Polypteriformes; family Polypteridae; genus Polypterus; species Polypterus bichir. The sequence goes on from JANRMT010062844.1 coordinate 2,851,008, forward strand.
TCCGAGACAAGTATGACAGTAGTATACTGAAAGTAATGTATTTTATCAAACCTTCTTGGTACAGTTTTCCTCAGGTAAGGATATGTTTCACATTCACTTTTCTGCTCTGCTCTTTCATGAGTTTTGAAATTTACCCAGTGTGTCCCGAAATTTGCCAAATTTCTGTAAATCAGGCTACATGTTTTCCCACATTTGTCTCTGAAGTTCTTTTTATGATGTTCTGCTTAAAAGATGTGCGGAGTGTGTCTGATACAGCTTCAGATTTGTCAGTTTGCCCTGAAATCATCTGATTTGAGTATGCATCTGCCATGATTCACAATATGCACCTGTGCTGGAGGTGCATGTATACTCAAATCATATTTTCTTTTGTCACATGCACTCAGATCACACAATTCTTTTGTCAATTCTGACACGCATGCTGAATCACATAAATGACAGACATTCACTTAAACCATATGACAATTTTTGTTTCCCCTCTAAACAGAGCCTACTTTTAGCCTCACAATTCGGTGTTATTTTATACATTGACAGTGTGGTGCAGGTTTAAAGTGTGCACCTAACAGTCACATTATACTTTATATACATAACAATTAATCTGAACTGATTACTCTGAATTGCATTTTGTAAAAAGGGCCTAAATATTACACATTACAGGCCACCTGTGCATCAATACTAAAGTTTGTAGTGCCAATCAACACTCAGCATTACACATGTTCTGTGGCCTGTTGTGTGCATGGACAATTAAAAAAAGTTGAGAAAATAAAAAAGGCAGATTATAGAATAGAGCCAACTGATGATACAGATTAAAGTGCAACAAACCAGTTCTTTAATTTTATACCTCATGCAGAGACACTCTTGCTGAGGAAACAGTAATAAAAGAACCGAGGACATTTTTGAGTGAGTAAACTAATTATTTAGTTTCACTGTTTCTTCCTGGTAAGTTAACATTCAAGCTCATAATGAGTTTTGATTCTTACTAATTTTAAATCAACTGTTAATTATTTTTATTACACGTAGTGTAAAACTGAGTGACCATAAGTATGATTTTTTTTTTTTTTGCTTTTTTCCCCCCATTTTCTTAACTGATACAGATGAGCTGTGTTTGCAATATTCATGCAATCATAAGTCTTGGCTTGAAAAATGTACAAATTGTATAGTCACTCCTGGGTGTGTATATTTATTTATTTAAAAGCCAAATTTCCACCTGAGGACAAATAAAGTTCTGTCTATTTAATTAAGCATTTCTGGAGGCTATACTTTCTTTGCCACTGCCTCTACACAGTCTAAAGCACTTACTTAGAAAAATTAGATGCAATTTCTTGTTTGATTTTAAAACCATAACAATCAAAACTGCTTCATTCAGTCCAGATCAGAGGGGACCACAGCCTATCCCAGCAGCACTGGATGAAAGACAAGGAACACCTCTAGAAAGGGAGTTAATCCATAGCAGGACCCACTCACACAGACACACACCCTAACATTCATGATGTAGAGTTGCTAAATTAAACCAAACTATGAACTTTCTGGAGATTTGTGAGGAAACCTACACAGGTACAGGGAGAATGTGCAAACTCTGTATAGAAAAGGTCCAGACAGATTTCTAAAAAGTTTCTTTTTTTTTTTTTTTTGTTTTTTAAACCTTTTGAAGCTCGTACTTAGTCATTAAGCCCGGGTTATAATCGCTTGAAATTGTGTCTAATACATTTTATTTGAATTACTTGTCACTGTTTACAAGTTTCTAAAAAGTAAAAATAAGTTATATATGATATACAGTACTATTGTTAACATTAAAATAATAGTGGGAGCCTCAAAAAATGTCTACAAACTTTTATGACTGCCAATTCAATTTTTTTTTTCAGGGAAAATACCAACCACCCATCTATTTTGTTGTAGCACTGCTGGGCTTTGCAACAAGGGGACCTGGGTTCACATCCTTTGGTGCTCCCTACATGGCGTTTGGGGAGTTTGGGAGTTTGTATATTCTACCTTTGCCTGCAAGGGTTTACTCAGGGTGCGCCAGTTTCCTCTCACAGTCCAAAGAGATACCAGTAAGGTGAAACTGGCATTGCAATATTAGCCCTAATGTGTGATTGTGTGTGTTCATTTCCCGATGGACTGGGTGCCCTGTCTAGGTGTTGTTCCTGCCTTGCTCTGCCTAGGCTCCTGCTTCCCCGTGACCCCGCTGAGGGAAAATACCAATTATCATAATTCAGATACATGTTGTAAATGTCACGCATTACAAATTATCTCAAATACTCGTATTTTTCTCAGCTACTTCCATCATCACTAAGTGATCTGAAAATGTCCATTAGGGTACCTACTGGGCAGCATCCATACCATATATACTTCAGAACAGGTCATCCATTTGAAACTAAGCAAGTTCGGGCCTGGCTAGTACTTGAATGGGGGACCATCTAAGAAAAAGCTTGGGTTGCTGCAGAAGAGGAGTTGGTGAGGCCAGGAGGGACGCTTACCCTGTGGGCTGAACGTAGGTCCCAATGCCCCAGTGCAGTGAAAGGGACAATGTGCTGTGAAAATGGAACCATCCTTCAGATGAGATGTAAAACCAAGGTCCTGACTCTCTGTGGCCATAAAAGATCCCTGGGCATCCTTCATAAAGTGCAGGAAATATCCCAATGTCCTGTCTAAATTTCCCTCGATGGCCATAGTCATTCTGGCACCCTAATCATCCCGTCTCTAATGTTCTCTCTCACACACCACTTCACCACCTAATAGCTAATGTGTGGTGAGCTTACTGACGCAAAAATGGCTGCTGTGGCATCACCAAGGTGGAAGCTACACTTTAGGGGTGATTGAAGTGGCTCACCATGCACTATGAAAACCGCTTTGAGTAGTGAGAAAAGCACTATACAAAACGGAAAGAATTATTATTATTAATTATTGTTGCACAATAATCCAATCTCTCTCACTCTCCAATTCCTTGTCTGAACTCTTACAAGTGAGTGGTTTAAGACTTACAGTATAATATTTGATCTTTCTGCAAACTACAAGGACAAAACTGTAAACATTTGTTTTATACACCATGTACTCTTATTTTAATGTTTGTAGTTTAGGAAATTAGAAAATATAAAAAGGTATACATAAAGAAAATGTGCAATTTGATTAAAAGTGTTAGGCAAAACCAGGCAGTAAAAAGTTTTACACAACATCAATGATTTAATTAAATACACAGATGTATGGGTAAACTTTGTTTAACTCAAAACATTACTACTGGCATTAAAATCAAGAGTACATCATGCTTTTAGCTTTAGGCTATAAAAGTTGTACCCAAGAATGTTTTAATATTAGAACAGAGGCACTAAAGAAAATAATTTTTGGTATAGCAAATGAAATCTAAATAAATGCTCTTTTCAAACTCAAAAAGCTGTAAAATAATATTTACTAATTAATAGAATACATGTGCTCAAAAATATGAGTTCATACAAACACTAAAAATGGAACATTATGCATAGGTTAGAAATACATAAATAGAAACACATAAAAGGCCTGGGTTTTCTCCAAGTACTTCAGCTTTCTTCCTTCATTACTTCCACATACCCCTTAGTAGGCACTATTGGATAGTGCCCCATACTGGGGTTTATTCATGGTTTGCATCTGATGTTACTAGGAGAGGTTCAAGATCACACACACATCAAAACACTAAACTAAAATTAGAAGGTTTAGAATAAGTTATTTAATCGATATTATAATTTGTTTACATATTTACATATAGGGTGGTCAAGATCTAATTATGCAGTTTTCATTACACTATAATTTATTAAGTTTATTACATAGAAAATCACATGAAAAATCCCGGACCATTGAGAAGTGTGCAAACTGACGACATGAAGAATCGTCTTCACACTGAACTGGAATCATCCCTGCATAAATCAAAGTTATCCAGACGATCTGGACCACCCTGTAGTGTAGGTATATGTTGAAATTCTGCTAATAAGAAATTATATTTTGTCCCATTAAACTAAGAGCTAAACTGGTTAAGTAATAGCTAAGCTCCCAAAATATCTTATCCAGATATTTTTAAAAGGTGTCCGGGTGTCAACTGCACACACATGCAAACCACATCATGTATAGCCATTGACAGCCTACTGCTGATGGCATAAAGAGCTCAAAGTTTTTGAGGAGTCAAACACTACTTGTTTATTAGACAAGAGACATAGAACTATAATTGACCCATATAATAAATGACGTTCTTCTGAACAAGAGTACGGTCTCTCTTGCTCTCACTCCCTCTCTATCCCCCTCCCTATATAGTAAACATAATTTCTGATGTTTTTATTTTTTAAATTCTTCTGGTTAAATACTGTAGCTAATAAAATAATCGGAGACCAGTACACTATAAACAGAAGGCAGGATGCACTTCTATACACAAAACGTAGGAAGATTCTACAACAAACTACCCCTGACATCCTTTATATAAAAAAAGTTGAAATAGTGGGATTTTTTTTTTTTTTTTTAAATAGCTAACTTAAGAAGTTTGACTAACTGAAGGATATACTCTTGTTTGCCCATCTTCATATATTCTTATGAATTGACACCTGGCTTAGTCTGTTCCTAACATTATACAGCTATTGATAACCAACCACTACTTCACTGTTGTGAGTATAAATACCCAAGGTCCTTTAGTTACCATACCAGTAGCATTTGGCTTTTTTGAAGTGCAAGGGTCAGAGAAGGTAAAGTGTGATTTCACTTTTTTGAAAACATATTTTAACATAACAGCTTCAGCATTAGTTATTTACCTGTACTTGTGCTAAGTACATTTATCTCATAGTCTTCAGAGGAAGACTAAGCGACAGATGGAAGAATGTATTAGCCCTTTCTCAGCAACTTCCTTGCCACAAGGTTATAAATACTGTTTTAAGTGAACGAAAGGAAGAAACATGCACATACTATATGAAAAGTTTATCTTAATATAAACCACTGAATAAGAGCAAAAAAAGCACAACTTGTTCAATTCAAGATATGCACCTCATAAGGTATTATATATTAGGTAGAAAATCAACTCTGGACAGAGCACAAGCTTATTAGAGGCTGCATACAAGCAAATATCCACTTCTCGGATGTGGAAGGAAAACTGTATTACCAAAATAAAAGCCCAAAGTAAAAAAAGTGCAAGAATGAAAGAATCTTTAATAAAGGAAAGAGCTCGATATAAATGTTTTCTTCAATGTACGCTGATGAAGCCATCTGCAAAATGCTATTTTAACCATTGATCTTTAAGGGTCATTCCATGTCAAATCAACCAATAGCCCACACACTTTGTACTCAGAAAAGTTTGGAAAAATCACCAGGCAATGTTAGTCAGGAAACACTGTGGAAAAATGTTTTGATACAGGATCAATACTTTCCAAGATACAGCAAGTTTACCGAGGGAAGGGTGGTGTCGATTTTATGCGACCTCATTTTTTCATCAAATTTCACAGAACCACATCTCAAGAACTAAATAACATCGAGCAGGCTCAGACTTTGCATGCTGATGCATTAATTGGTATAACGTGATGAAATTAAAACATCTGGTCCAGAAGACCCTGCATGGTCAAAGCAGCACCATGGCCTGAGAAACACATATTTATACCCAACACAGACTTTTGATTTTTTGTCTTTATTCAGATAAATATATAGGCTTTCTGAAAAAGCAACAAATAGAAAAGTAACCATATCAGGGTTTCAACAACAATACTCAAATTCAAATTCTTTTTCAGAACACCCTAATGGCATGTGGGAATGTGCAGATAATTTTTTAAACAGGTTTAATTTATTCTACATTGTCCCTTCTTTCTCAAAACACAAACCTTACTTTTATTATGCAAATCTTTCATGTTTATTTTCCATTCTAAACATAGGCTGAATGTGCCATTTATCAATAATGGTAATCGTTGAGTTTTCAATCAGTAAGTTATCAAAAATACCAAAATCTATAATATTAAATGACAGTGTCCTATCTCATGTTGCTGAACGGAGAATGCAATGCTCCATTACCAAAAGAGATGGCAAACTCAAAGTCAGCCAGGTGTCTGGTGAAGTCAATTGACTATCCAATTATTCACCACTGAAGCAGCAGTTGAGATCATACTCCTGATGAAACAGATGTGTCCATCACATTAGACCAGTGTCCTGTTGGAGGCTAGGTTGGGTGCATGTATGATGAAAAATGTTGGATTGGTGTGATTTGTGACAAGAGTGAGGCTGAATTAGACATCCTGATATGTTTCATGCATCCAAACTATCCTGCACAGTCGTTTCATTAGCCACCTAGAGACAATATTTGTTGTATGTCAATACAGTGAGTCACTGCACTGCTCAGTGCACCTACAACAGTCAATGGGGGGCAGTACCATCTTGATCTCAAAGACAAGGATGCAACATACACTGCACTTCAACTGAAACAGAAATGAAATGGGTCACATTCCTGCTGCTGCAATTCCAAGATGTTAACATTTCATTATATCTAGTTTTGTATTTAATGATAAATCAAGCAGCCGTTGTTCATGTGTTGTGCTTAATGTGTCTTTGGTGACTTATTTTTTTTCCATTAATCCTATACCCAACTTAATGAAGAAAAACTTGATGATTATCATTACTGACAAATGATAAAATTTAACCCGTGTTTAGAATAGAAATAGAATAGAAATGAAAAGTGCACATACAAATGTAAGACTTGTTTTTTTGGGAAAGAAAGGACAATATAGGATGCAAGAAAATAATTTTATAAATGCATGGACATTCCCACAGTGCATTATAAGCTGGTCTTAAAATTAGACCCAAAATGATTTTTTCACATTGAGGCACTAGCTGGTCAAACCCTGGTGCAACTTCTTGTTTGTTAAACCTTTTGCTTGAAATTACCAGTGTAGGGAACTAAACATGAAAAAATTTCAGCAAGCTGCATCAGTTAGAAGCATGCTTTCTGAAAGCCTAAACATAGCAAAGCCTAAGACGTAAACATTTTTTCCTCTTTTCTGAAGGTCTTCTCTTACTAAGTGGTGTCATCTGATCCAAACATTTTGATTTCGCTATGTACCATACCTGTAAAGGTACCAGTAGGCAAAATTTGAGCCAATAAGGTGGTTTAGTTCTTGAGATATGGTCTTGTGAAATTGATGAAAAATAAGGCTGTAACAAATTTGACACCCCACTCCCCTCACAAAATTGGCTGCATCTTGGAAAGTATTGAAGTTACATTAAAATAATTTTACAGGGTGTCTCCTGGATAACATGGGTACGCATAGTATGTTTTCATAATTTATTGAGCCTGAAGTGTGCAGGAATTCTGTAAAATTGATTGATTTGACATGGAATGACCCTTAATAAAAGATGTTTTTATGTTGAGTATTCCTCTTACACAAGATTATAATGCAGAGTACAAACCTAAATTACTTTATGCCACTTTTAATAATGCAATTACTGAAAATTTAAGCACTTTTCAAGTTCTCTATGAAATATTCTGAGTGACACAGTTGCACAGTGGCTAGAGCTGCTTCCTTGCAGTTCTATCGCCCTGGGCTCAGATATCATGCTAAGTCTTTTGTTTGGAGCTTATGAAACATTACCAACCTAAAAATATACCTGAGTGGGAGTTTTCCCCTGGGTACTTGGGCTTTCTTTCCACATTCACAATGACATGCATGTTAGGTTAATTGTCCTACTGTTCATGCATGTGTAAGCCCTGCAATACAATGGTGTCTCATTCAAAGGTGACTGCTGTCTTTCAGCTGATACTACCTATGTAGACTCTAGACAAACACTAAATTGTACTATGCAGTCTAGAGAATTTTATGTTGTGAAAAACTTCTAACAATAAATCCCTCATAAGAGGTCAAAACATTGTACATGAGGAAGAATCTGTATGCAAGCACATACCTATTATACCAACAAATTAAAATAAATACCAATGAAATGTCAAATAAAAATGTACAAATTATGGATATTTTAATCAAAACAAATACTTCAATAGGCATGCATGAACAGAGAATTAAAAGATTGGTAACAGGATACATGTTCCCTTGCACACAGCAAAAACACTTCTCAGGAAACATGAATTGTCTGTCAAGATGAGTCTTTCAGAAAGAGAAAGATAAATCTTGACAGGTAAAATCTATCAGACAGCCCCATTATGCAGCAATCCATCATCGTCAGTAGTGTCACTACTTAAGTTGCATAACAGTAATTCTCTTTGGTGTGTACTGAGCTCAGTTATGTTTACAAGTAGTAGTCAGTAAATGTGTGCCAACTCTGACACAATGCAATACATTTGGAAGCATATTTTCTATAACTAGTTATACTGTTCATTTATTGGAAAACCTCTCTGGTGGATCTCTCCCTCTTGCTTTTACAAAGTTTGAATCAAGATGAAGCACAGACAAGGTACAGACCCCAAAGGAGCCAAAAATTCAAAACCTAAACTGCTGACTGGATATACCTTCTAAAATTCAGTATAGATGAACTAGGTATAATGTAAGGCACTAAAGCCTTTAAAAAGAGGGTGACTTGTAAGGGGAAAATCAGGTCCAGAGAAAGGCATTTCAGTACTGCAAGAAAGCCAGAATTACATGGTTAGGCCTTTACATGTTGTCAGCCTGTGGTGGCAGGGGTAATGCCACTGAAAGCAGGCAGGTGGCAACCCAAAGGTTTTAACAAGCAAAGGCCCCTTTAAATAAAAAAAAACACCTATTGGTACAGCAGAACCATGGAATACACAAGAGATAACTGTGCTCTGGTAGTCTTCTAGTAACAGATGGGAAGTAAATGCTGGGTTTGAACTACATGGCTACTCCTTCCCAGTGGTTCAATGTACAGGTGATCCCCCGCCTATCGCGGAAGTTACGTTCCAGACCCATCAGCGATAGGTGAAAATCTGCAATATAGAAGGTAGGGCTGTAACGATTAGTAATCGACAACATTGACTACAAAAAATCGTCAACGCAGATTTTTTTATTGTCAATGCGTCATAAACAGAACCTTCAATAGAGGCTCCAAACACAATTAGCCACATTAGTTTTTGTAACTGCAATGCATTACATTACATGATCTGGGGGCAGTATCGTTCGTTATTGTTTGTCAAGACTTCACACAGTCCTACCAACAAAGAAGAAAGTCTGAGCAGAAGAAGAATGCAGAGGAAAATAAACGTGATTACAATGGCGAGTCGGATAGAGGAGGAGGAAGGAGATGGAAAAAAATTGAGACAGAAATTTTTTAAAGTGTGGGAGCACTTCACCGAAAAAGAAAAAAAAGTTGAATGCAGATTATGCAAAGCGGAGCTTTCTTTTTACGGCAGCGCCACCACGATGCATGAGCAAATGAAATGCAAGCATCCTGGAGCTGTGATGCCGCCGTCTCTTGTGAATTTATGCTGGCGCTGTTAGTTAGTTAGTTAGGGTCAGATGAGGAGGGGAGGGAGAGTGTGAACGAGACTGAGAAAATAAAAGTGAAAAAAGCTAACTTTACAAGTAACAAATTTACACCCGATCTGTTCATTTTCAAATAATATTGCATTAGTGCGATGATGTTTTCTGATTGGTACTATTCAGGTCATACAATGATTTCTTTAAAATGCCACATATATTTGTCTCTTTCTTTTTATTTTCCCCTGGTGCTGCGCGCTGACATCAGAAGGCATGAGCTTATTCAGTGCTAGCAGGAGCATGCAGGTGGCCGGTTGCTTGTGCTATAACAAGTTGACCTGGCGGCGATCAAAGCATGTATACTGTGCAAGGTATGTACGGGGTCCACTAAGAAAAGAAGAGCGTTTATGGCTCACCTTGCAGAAGAACATTCTTTTCTCTGCATGTCCTGGAGTCTTGTGCAGACTGGGCAAGATCGGGGGGGGGGGAGTGAAACGCGGTCACTGATTACAACTGCAAGAAGGTATGCGAATGAATATGAATAATGTTGCATCTGTGCCACAGTGTTTAAGCAAATGTGCTATAAGGTCATAAAATGAATAAATTCCAAATATCATATATACTTTTGTCAGTGCAGCTTGGACATCACGGGCCATAAGGCGCATACCAATTCAGCATAAGCAGGAACACCCAATAAAATAGAATTAAAAAAAAAAAAAAAAAATCAATTGACAATGAGATACGAATAAGGCAGCGTTTGTGTGTCAGCTTTTATCCATCCAGATCAGAGAATTTCCAGTTCGATTGTCTCAAAACACCACTCACATCTACAGTTATTCCCAGTTTTAGATAAAAAGTAACAGCGTCAGATCCCTGGGGGGGGTGGTAGTATGTATCGTGATAGTGACTGAGAGAATAAAAGTGAAAAGAAAAAAAAAAAAACGGTAACTTTTACAAGTAATATACATTTACAGTGGCTGTTACAGACGCAAATCAAATGTATGTGTTTATTGTATAATATTGACAATAAGAACAACTCACTACTCAAAATGGTAAATATACGAGGCAGTCAGGATCAAACCGGGGGACTCTTGATTATAAGTCAGCAATTCCTACCGCTGCACCACGGAAGTTAGTGTATTGTCCTTGAACCTTTTGTGAAAGTGTTTATTTGATCTTTGCACTTCAGGCTTTACACATTATATAGTTTATGTCTACATTTTGTCATTTATTACTAAAATATGAAAAATGTTTCAGTTTTAATGATATATTTTTTGGTTAAGTTAAATGCACCTTTTTTGTTTAAAGACTATGTGCACTTTAGTTTGTATTGTTTAATGTATTTCTTTTTTATTGTGATGGTCACACTAATATAAAAACATCTGAATATTTTCAAATTCGTATGTTTCTCTGGTCGTTACTTTAATTTGATTATTAATTGTAATCATATTAATGCAGAAACATCATGGCGACATTCACAGGTTAACAGACGTGAGCAGATGAGGTAAGACATGCACTGGAGCCCAGAACAGGATGTGCAACCACAGGTCACAGGCATCAAAATAGTCAGGCATGAAATATTTGTGACTAATCGAAAAATAAATTGAATGATTAGTCGACTACCAAAATAATCATTAGTTGCAGCCCTAATAGAAGGACGCTTGGGAGCCATCGTAGGTCTTAAAACAAAACACATATATATATATATATACATATATATATATATATATATATACACATATATATACACATATATATATATATATATATATACACATATA
>JANRMT010062844.1:2877975-2932502 GCA_026402145.1 Polypterus bichir lapradei
AGTATAGATATATATATGACAGCAACACTCATCACTCATAACAGTGAGTTATGAGCGAAGCGCGGGTATTCTGCTAGTATACATAATGTGTGTGTGCGTATGTATGTGTATATATATTATTTTTAATAAATTTGCAAAAATCTCAAGTAAATTTTTTTCACGTTGTCATTATGGGGTGTTGTGTGTAGAATTCTGAGGAAAAAAATGAAGTTAATCCATTTTGGAATAAGGCTGTAACATAACAAAATGTGGAAAAAGTGATGCGCTGTGAATACTTTCCGGATGCACTGTATATAGCACATTAAATGCTTTGTGTTAAGTGTTCCCCGAGCCATGTTAAATCGGTACATGCTTCTTAAACTGACTTCCTCTTGTACTGAGGAGGCGCCAGCAGCAATTGCGATATTCCTGCTCCCTGAACATTTAGAATACGAAGATAAATACTGGATATAATTTTGATGATGAAATACAATAGATAAGATAGATACTTTATTAATCCCAAGGGGAAATTCACATACTCCAGCAGCAGCATACTGATAAAGAACAATAATAAATTAAAGAGTGATAACAAAGAAGGTATAACAGACAATAATTTTGTATAATATTAACGTTTACCTGCGGTGGGTTGGCACCCTGCCCGGGATTGGTTCCTGCCTTGTGCCCTGTGTTGGCTGGGATTGGCTCCAGCAGACCCCCGTGACCCTGTGTTCGGATACAGCGGGTTGGAAAATGGATGGATGGATTAATGTTTACCACCACCCCCCAATCCCCCCCCCGGGTAGGAATTGAACAGTCGCATAGTGTGAAGGAGGAACGATCGCCTAAAAGCATGTATTAATCATGTGGGGGCATGGAGAACACTTAACACAAAGCATTTAATGTGCTACATGAACTTATGATGGGGTTTGAGAAAATCTAGTAAATTAAACATTGATTTTAGGATGAAATTTAGTTTACAACATTCTACTTTAATTATAAAATAAAGTATGAGAATAAAGTGGAAATGTCGACTTTAATCTCGACATAAGCGTCAAAATTAAAGTGGAAATGTCGAGAATAAAGTCAACATGTCGACTTTGTTTTCGAAGTAAAGTTTGGTTTTTTCTTCCTTGTGTCCGTATTTTTCTTCTTCACCATTTCCCTAATATGATTCCATAGAGCTATACCACAAATAGCATTATAAATGCAAGTTGTAGTTTTATTATTTATGTATATAGCATAGCTTAGCTTGAGGCAAGGTCCATATTAATGCAATTTGCCTAAACGATGGTTCAGTTGGTAAAGATGTCATCACCAAATTGCACTTGTTTTATTTTATTTTATTTTTATTTGGTGAATACTATGTAATGCACCTGGGCTTGAAGTCTTGAAGTAATAGTATTATTACTGGAAGTTGTTGCACTATTATTTATTTTATTGTTATTATTTATCAGTTTAAATATTATGCAGTTTAATCATGGTAAAGCTGTTTAAAAAGGCACTTTAATGTGTCAGTGGACAGAGATTAACATTAACAAAGTGTAATTGGTTTACAAAAAATATTTACTATTTATTCCTTTTCTAAGATATGTTCAGTGCAATACAACTTTTGACAAGCACCTCTGGATATTTTACCAAGTCTAAATGCCTCTTTAGATGGTTTAAAATATGTTGTCAAAGTTATAGTTTAAGTTGTTTGCAAAATTTGTTCAATAAAAAAGGTTCTCTATTTTGACTGCATCTGTCATACAATGTGATTTCTTCTCTTCATTAGTGCCACCCCCTTGAAAACTATCACTTTATGGGGCCATGCAAACCTGCATTAATACATGTGTGCACATTAAAATGTTTTTTTTTGTACAATGCTCATGACAGTGGAATAGGTTATTCTTAGCCAGTCTACTGTAGTAATTGCAGTGAAAAATGTGGTTAACATCCACTCATGCATGGGAAAAAAATACCATTGAATACAGTGAAACCGGGATAATTTAGAAAAATACTGTGATATTGAATTTTGGTCATACCGCCCAGCTCTAGTTATACTGTCCAGATATTTTGGGGGGGGGGGACATGTACCATATCTCTAATACATGTGTTTTCAATTAACTGCCTATTCTGACCTGGCCTCCCCTTCTTGAGTTAATGTGCCCAATGATAGGCTAGCACACGCAGATGATTTCTGCCTTGCATACAAATCTACCAGGACAGGCACCATGAACTTGATAAAGCAGGTAATGGAACTGGTTGGATTGATGGATATTTTTTTTTTGCTGATCTTTTAAGTTTATAAAAAGAAAAAAAAATGAAAAGACCAGCAAACCTCCCCTATTTGAATTTATATTGATTCAAGATGCTATTGTAAATAAGGTATTGTCTGGAAGACAATCAATAGAAAATTTCTGGTCTGGATTTTTTGTCTCTTTATGGAAGATCATAGTTATTTTATTTATGTTGATGGTTTGAGCATTTTCTCTAGAAGTATTTTGAATGTTAGCATTCAAGTTTGTTTCAATGAAAAGGAAAATAAGGAAAATAAAATATATCAGATTTAGATTATGGAATTAAGCTATTTTGTTTTGTATATGTGGTGGAGAGCAAAAATATACTTAAGTTGTAGTGAATTCCGTAACAAATATACCTTTTTCTAAAGGAAAAAGTATGTAAAATAAATAACGTGCTAACAGTCCACCAAGACAGTAAAATTAAAGAAAGATGACAGAATAAAAACAACAGCTTGGAAGTTGTTATAATAATTTTATTAATGTGACTATCAGGTTGAAGTAACTTAAAACACAGTTTTAAAGTTTGTGTGAATGATAAATGACCTTCCACATAGCTCAAGTGTCCTGGCTTGAAAGGCACATTAGAAACATGTCCTGAACTAGAAGTAATATGTTAGAATTGGAGACCAAAGTGTAAAGTTAAATAAAAATAAAAAATTCCAGACCCACGCAGTTTCGCTTCTTACCTCAAAAGAAAATAGAAAAGTGCTTGCCTCAGGGAAAGCTTGATGACAGCATGTAGAAATCTGCCTCGACATCCCTCCAAAAATCATAATTCATATGAATGTTTAGAAGTATGTACAGTTAAGATCTGACTAATTTGGAAAGGATAAGGAAGGGTCACTTAAAACCAAAAGTAGTGTCAGCAGACATCAATGTATTGCACACAGTTAATATCTGCAATGTAAGTCTCTGTGCATGACGTCCATATTGGGGGTGTGGAGAGTGGGAGTGCACGCGTGGGAGAAAGCCACAGCAAGCTGTATCATGGAGCTCCTTAATACATCTGGAAATGAGCCTGCAGGGAGCCAGCTGGGTGATGAGAGAGCATGACTATTAGCATATTAAGAACTTCAATCATGTTTTGACACCAGTTTCTCACAATAGCTGTTCATTTGTTTGCTTTTCCATTTTAAAAATGGTTTTTGAACACATCTGCATAGGGTAAGAGCCTCCCACCAAACCCGCTTCACATCAGGTCAAAAAAGAACTACTTCAAAATAGTAAGAGTTAAAACAATAATAGTAAAAATCTGAACACCTTATATAACTCTCAAATAGAAGCCCTTTGACCTTATACATGTCTTCTCCCAGTCCATTAGGAAGCACTCTTTATTTTCTTACAAAACTAACCTTCAAATGAGATTTTCTGAGTGTGCCTAAACTACTATTAGAAATATCAAGGGACCACTTTTCTTACATAAACTGAACCACTTCAGTGCTAATTGCTGTTTTACAAATGTCCTACATATCTGTTTTGCAGAATGCTCTGCACTTTTGTCTGATCTCCATTTCTGAAAACATGCACACTGAAGAAAAAGTTTAACTTCAATGTATGATTAAAGCAGCAAGCAGATTGACTGGTGCTGATCAAACATCTATAGAACAGCTATATGCAGACTGTGCGCTAAAAAAGCTTTATCAAATCCTTAATGATCCTACTTATCCTCTGCAGTTTAAATTTCACTTTAGCAGTTTGACAAGTGATTGATACCTGCAATGCAGAATAAAACAAAATGATGCAAGATCACTAGTTTCTTCAAACATTTGGCTATGTAATGATAAAAGGTAGTTCAACAAGAACTGTACTGCATACTGTATTTAAGTAAGGATTTTTCTGCATTTTCTACTGACCAATATTTCTTGTTACTTAATGAAAACACAAGTACCAACTGAATTTCTCTCCATTACAATACTGTAAACACTTACAGTACCTCGAACTGGATATGTTTAGAAAGCCTGAAATAAGATTTTTCAGTGTTCACACAATACAACTAAGTGTTGGTCAAGACCATTTTCCCCATAAAAGGTTGCTAGTTAGAACAGAAAGGGATCTTCACATACTGTAATACCTGACAGTGGTTAAATGGCTTATGAGACCTTACTGTATTAATAAAAATATGCTTTTCGGAACCCACATGGGCTTACTGAAAAGTTACATTTGTAATCCATGATTTAAATCAGCAAAAAGAAACCCTGTACAGGGTCTTGAAGCTCTTGTCGTCTGGCAACAAGAGTGAACAAAGATAGTAAGGCTAATGTATTATAATGTATAGTACGTATTTGACATTAATTTACCTCACTGATGTATTCAAACTGGTTTCCCACTGATCAATGATGTAATTTGCAAAGAGGTGTATCAGTATTTCAATTTTATTCAGGCTAGAATTTTCTCCAGAAATGTTCATCTAATGCATTACAATATGAAAAATAGGTTTTTGGTACAGTAAGTCAGTTTGACAAAACTGTGGTCATTTCTAACACTACAAAGCAGAATATTCCAACAGATCAAGTTGTTAAATAACTAAACCTGCTCAATGTAATCCTAAGGTCAAGCAAAACGAAACTTCATTGCAAAGTTGACCAATCATGTTTGAGGTGTTCACACTCGCACACACACCCCCAACACTCTATTATTAAGTAGCAAATTTACAGTTGACAGTTAACTGGACACACACATCTTTGCATGGGAATAGGCAAACTTCACACACAGTGACTGGCCCATTATTCTATTCCAGTCTGCAGAAAGCGTGAAGCAGCTGTACTAACTAACCACTGCACCATCACGCAACAATACCATTGCCCTACCCCATGAAAACAAAAAAATATTAAGTATAAAGGTTTTCTTTATTCTTTTTCTCTTCCTTCTTCTCACTTCCTTTCTCTGAATGATTTAATCCTGTTAAGGTTTTATGAGACAGAGAAACAGTAGCATATTACAATTGTAAAAATTACAAGGAAAACTATTTTCCATTTAAATTTAGTACTTTGTCTTCCTTATATAAGCACTCAACAAATAAATAATGTTGCACATGAGTGCTTGAGGATCATCTTCAAGGCACAGACCAAGCAGGTAATAGCATTTTGGGATCCAAGGGGATGTTGTTGATAACTGTTCGGCCTCTTCCACTTGCAGTTCCAAGAAGACTCCCAGTGAGTGCACATGACATATACAAGGAAGGCTCCGCCCTTCTCTGTGCCAGCATCATTTATTGGATCTATGTCTACAAAAATGGAGCTCCCAATTACTGACCCACTCTTAGAATGAGTTATTTACAAAGATTGTCTAAAGAGGCATTAAGTGGAAGCCACAGACAGCATTTTTTTCTGATCACATTTATACAGTGTTATTGTACACTTGTTTATTTAAGCTCGCAAATTAAATTGGATTGCCTAGTTAGCCCACCAACTATTCTCTGGGACATTGTCAGGTTACCAGGGCAATTACAATATATAATAATTGAAGAGTGCTATTTGAGTGTTTGCAGCAAAGGTTTACTGACAGAGGACTAAAGTTCAGAGTATGCAGAAACGTGGGCAAAAGATGGAAAATAAGAAGTTTGTGCTTTAGTGTAATTTAGAAAGTAGTAATGTAGGGTGACTGATGGCAAAACTAAAGGATTTTCATCTTTCATCATTTTGTTTATTTGTTTATTCCTTTTGTTGACACTACCATATTGAAAGCTGCATTTTACATATTGCTCATTGGCATTATTTCAGGTGTGCAGAGATATAGTGCACATTTGCTGAACTTGCAGTTTTACAGGTGCTAAAGCATTACTAATCAAACAAAAACAGAAAGTGAGTATGCTATACACACCAGAAACTGAAACATCTGAAATTTGAAGACCTAAAGAGTTTTTGCAGTGGCACAGTACATGCTGGAGTGATGGGTCCCACCTTAGCCATTTAAAACTTGTGTTCAGCTTTCTTTAAAAAACTAGTTTTTGATTCTTTGCTGTCGACATAATTCTCTACTCTAAGTTTTCCAGCTAGTAAATGTACTTCAATTTAAATTTCTGACATACAACCACCAGAATGGAAGTGCTTTAATGTTAAAATGTGAAAATACACAATTGCTGCAGCAGCAGCCTTGATGTTAGCCTTATACACGTGTGCACTGAAAACCAAACAGGAAGTTTCAGAACTTCTCAAAATGGTAGAAATCAAGTGATGTGAAATAAGGAACATATTAGCAAAGCTGCTGCACATGTACTATATTTCTATCACAGATTATTTTCTTAAAGTGGAAATGAAAGATGTGGCCAAATCATCTGAACACCATCTGTAAGATGTCACGAATATATAAAAGAGTGGGATTTTCCACTTATTAATAAAAATATATTTTTAGTGAGGGGCTGGTAATAAGGTGTTTCACAGGACACCTTCTGTGCCCATCAATTACTGTCAAAAGCACCAGGGCGCTGATGCATTTTCAAATGCATAGTCCATTCCTTGGTGCAGTATGCACACACAAACTCAAATATTTACATGGGTTTTCATTTTCTAATGTGGTGTACATTAACAAACGTTTTGACTGTAAATATTAATGCTAGTTTAATCCTATAAACTTGAAGCAAGCCATTAAATTGCAGTTACTCCCACAAAAATATGCTGTTAAACAGCTGTTTTTGGATTACACGGATTTAGGGTAATCATCATAATAAAGTTTGTTGTTTGCTCAAATTTTGTTTGCAATTTTTCCAGACATCTTAAAGGCTGAAGTGAGGAGAACATCACATTTGTACTGATCAATTTGTAGTTGAAATCTGCGTTTAGTTTTTCTTATTTCTAATCCCAGTGCAACAAATGACAGTAGAAATCCTGCTATCCTTTTATTACTCTTATCCCTAATAACTGATTAATATAGCGTACACATTGATTGATTTAGGCTAAAAGGGTGTTAATCGCCTCTCTGTATGATTTTTGCTAATAACTAAATAATAATAATAATTATTTGCATTTATATAGCGCTTTTCTCACTACTCAAAGCGCCCAGCAATTGCAGGTTAACCATCTTATTATCTTCATCTGCCCCTTTATCATCACAAACTGACAAATTACTAATTAGGATTAATTTAACAAATGTAACAGAAAATAAATTACATTAAACGAGTGTTCATGCTATAATCAAATTAACAACAAACTAAGTATATTGAACCACAGGATGACAATCCCTCTGTTACTAGTGACAACACCAGTAACAAAAAAAAGTTTACCATTAAACAAGGCAAGTTATTTCTTACTTTTAAATCTCTATATTATAAAAAGAAAATCCTGGAAAGAAACAGTAGGGCGACGATACGTGATCTTGACGTTAAGATCACGGAAGATACTTAAAAGACCCGCAAGACTAGAGAGATTGGCCACGAAGCGTCTCGCGGGGACCTTAAACATGAGACTTTGTGCCAAGAGATTGACCTAGGACCATCTCGCGATGACGTTGAGCATGAGATTCTTGCAAGACACGCCCTACTTACAAATAAATAAGAGCACGGGCAGCAAAACACTCGGTCATATTTTGGCTTTGGGCACACACAGATCAAGGGCTCTCAGTGCATATAAAGCGTATAAGGACAATACGTTATAAATGAAACATAGCCGACAAAGTGAAGAAAGCAGCGGAGAGAAAACAGACTCAAAAGCGTTGCAGAGACCAAAAAGAAAAAGAATAATCTAGGTGCAAATTCAGAAAATAAGGAAAGTAATTATCACCCTGGAACAGGTGGAATTGAAAAAAAAGCCGGACGTTGGCGCTATACACATGCAGAGCAGGTTACAGATTATGAAAGCAATGGAATTCGAAAGGCAAAAAAAAAAAAAAAAAGTTGGTGCAACACACATGTGGAGAAAGTTAAAGAATATTAAAGTAGGAAAATTAGAAAGTATAAAAAAAAAAAAAAAGTAAAGATCGCAGGAGCACAAACAAACAGAAATAATTACTCGAAAAAGGGAAAGTAATCACCACGGACCAGGTGTCACTACAAAAAAAAGCAGGATAAAGAGAGGTCAGAAATAAAAGACAGAGTAGAAAAAGTAAAATGTCATAAAAAGGTTAAAAATCAAGGGGGCCAAACACATGCAGAGCAAGTTAGAGATAATGAAAACTGGAATAAAAAAAGACTCAAAAAAAACTTAGGCACAAAACACATGCAGAGCAAGATGCAGAATATGAAAGCAGAAAAAAACGACAGTGTCAAAACAAAGAAAGCAAAGACTGCATTAGCACAAAGAAAGAGAAATTATTATTCGGAAAAATAACGAAAAGGTGAATAGAGATCGAAAATATGGACACAGGTGATATGTCAGAAGTATGTAAATATTGTAAGGCTTTGAAGTTTAAGTCCGAGAATTTCAAAAACGGAATTTACCTCACATGCATTTATTGGTTACTTTGCAAAAAAATTATTAACTGCTGATGATGTTGATCGTTTTGTCTGTGCTGAAATTCCAAACACAGAAACCTATTCTGAATTATGGTACAAAGTCATTAAACACATGTGTCACGGACCTCATTAAAATGATTCATCACGTTGGGACTCGAAAGATTCCAAATATTGTTTTTACAGAAAAAAAAAATCTTAAAAGTGTGTATCCAGAAAAACAAAAATGGGGGTTAGCGAGCGAAGCGAGCAGGGGGCAAAGCCCCCTAGTCTTTAAAAAAAATAAAAATAACAGTGTTTAAATTCAAGCACAAAGCTGTATTTACTATTCATAGGTTTGTAGGGTCATTACTGTCACACATACAGAATACAGTGAAATCCTTATTTGTGAATGCTAATCAACATGCAACAAGATGCCACTTCAAGTGCAAAGACTACTAAATACAACTTCATTACCACAAATTTTGAGATAAGATTTTAATTTTAGTTTCAGTTAAATAAAAGAAAAAACAAACAACCATTTTCAGTACTGTATATGCACTTTCAAACACACAGAAAAATAGTAAAAGCAATAATGTATTGCATCAAGCAAATCAAAACCAGAGACTTTATGCCACCATTCGTAACTGGATTTTGTACTTCCATACTAAAGTATGTGCCAACTGGCACCATCACCTCCTTCATACTGATCCCGAACACTGGCACTTTACAGAGTAACTTGTTCAGCCTCCTGCTGTACTTCTAGTTCACCTATGACCATATTGCTAAACACTGTTCCAAATCCATCATAATTTTGTTGATGACACCACCAACATGAGCAGGTCACCAAAAAAAAGCTTACAGAGAACAGATTTGCTTTTTGATACAGTGGTTTCTGAACAACACTCTCTCCCTTCCTGATAGACTAAATAGGAGGAGGCACCCAATTAAAGTATTAAAATTTCCTAGAATTACCATCATTGAAGTGGGTACAATATATCTTGCCTATAGTAAAGAAGGGTCATAACTTTATGTCCTTCTGTGTCTAAGGAAAACCTGGATGGCCCCAAGCCTCCATCTAGTTTAACCTTGTAACATACTGCACAGTGAAACCTGTTGTGCTCCATAACATTCCCGTATAGTACATGATCTGTCTGAAAAAAAGAGAGCTGGTAAGACTGCTGAACTCAGAATATTAGTGACACCCAGCTGCCTTCTGGTCAGGACATATATAAAACACATGCTGTCTTAGAAAGACAAACATTATCATTAAAAATATTGACCACACTTCATAGTTACTTTT
Source organism: Polypterus bichir lapradei (assembly GCA_026402145.1). Classification (NCBI taxonomy): domain Eukaryota; kingdom Metazoa; phylum Chordata; class Cladistia; order Polypteriformes; family Polypteridae; genus Polypterus; species Polypterus bichir. The sequence goes on from JANRMT010062844.1 coordinate 2,887,901, forward strand.
CTCTCCATTTTGACAAAAAGTATACAAAAATTAAAATTTGCATCAGTAGATTCATATTTGTATCCACAGGTTATGAGAAACATGCAAGTAGGAATTTCTTTGTACAATGAACACATGACAAAAAACCTAAATTGAACTGAACTAAAGAAATGAACAATCCTTAGGATTCCTTCAAGTCAAGAGAAAAACTGACAGTTAAACCAATGACACGAAAATAGAATAACTATGATATACTACAGTTGTAGGCCACATTATTGACGCCCTTTCATTTTAGATATATCATGTACATTATCTTCAGAAATAATTGGAAATCTACCAACTTTCAGTCATCACAATATTTTAATAGGATGCCCACAATTATACAATAAAAAAAGATGTCTGTTCAGATTACATTTAATTTTTTTCACAGAAGAAAATCAAAATAAGACTTTTGCAGTATTAAATGTACCCTTCCTTAATACTTGGCTGCACAACACTTTTCAATGACCATAGCCTTCAAATGTTTCGTGTAGCCATCTATAACCTTCGTGCACCTTTCTGCTGTTCACTTCTCTCACTCTTCCCATTGCAATTTGTTCAAGCTTTTGAATGTCTGAAGGATTACTTTAACATTTCATTTCTGTCCCAAGGTTTTCAAACAAACTGAGATCAGGATTCATTGCTGGCCAGTTTAACTTAGACTGTTATTTCCTTTTCAATGATTGTTTAAATGATGCTTTTAATGATGGTTTTGGATGTGTATGTTTTGAGTTACTGTCCTGCTGGGAACCCTGATCTTTGATCCATAACAGTTTTCTAACAGCAGAGTAGCATGTTCTGCTCTAAAATGCCCTCTAACCCTAACCCTAAATGATTTCATGATTCACTTCATACTTTCAAGGCTTTCAGCAGAAGAGGCAGCAAAAGGGCCCCAAAGCATTATGGAACCTCCACTACATTTAAACTTTAGGCAGGCGGTATTTTTCATCACCTATAAACAAAATCTGGTTTGTATTGCTAAATAGCTGTATTTTGGTTTCATTAGCCGAGTTTTCTAGGTAGGCCTGGGCAAAGATCAGTCATATATTGTTAGGTATGTCTTTCAACTGTCAGGTCCTCATTGGCCTTTTCCCCCTCAAGCTTTTCTTGGAGCTGTGTGCTGAAAATGGTATTGGTTGAAACCATCACTCAAGCATACTCCAGATTGGTTTAAACCTCTTTAGATGTTTCATGTAGCCTTTTAAAACAGCTTGCACAAACCTTCATAGACCTTGATCAATATTCCATTTTCACCATAACTTGGGTGGTTTTGACATTTCCATAAGCAGAAAACTTAGCAACATTGCAAATTGTGACAACGGGAATGGCAAGGTCTCTGTAGATGGCTTTGTACCCTTCTGCATTTTTAAGTTTGGGGATAGTAATTTAACTGATGGTCTCAGACAGTTCTGTTGTGTTTAGAATTTTCAATAATGAACACGGAATGATAAGACTCTTTAAGACAATATAGCCATCTTTTATTGGTTAATCATTAGTTAATTCCTGTCACGTGAGTACTGGCAGTTTACTGCAAGTGAGACTAAATTAATTTCAATGAGAATCTATTTCTTCCTAACAAACTGATGTTAATTATTCAAAAATGGTGCCAATAATTATGTTCTGACAACATTTCAGTTTTTATAATGTTTCCCCATTTTTTTTTTTTTTTAATTGTTTGGTCCTATGCTGTTCTATATGAAACAAATGAATGTATTGTATACAGACAAAAGCTATTTCAATGCCAACTTTTTCAGGAGATATACCTAAAATGCAAAGGTATCAGTAATGTTGTCCACAACTGTGTTTGTTTGACAGATAAGCTTGGTTAAGACTTTTAAGGACATGAGATCAATTCTCAACCCACAGTCTGTCTGTGTGTAATGTATACATTCTTCCATTCTTCTCTGGGTACTCCATTTTTCTTTACATCCTAAAGACATGCATGTTACATTAATGGTAACTCTTGCATTTATTAACTTAGTATGTTCCAGTTTTGTTGCATGCTCTCTTTTGAAATTCAATCTACAATATTGAGTTTCACAACTCTGTGTTCACAATTGCTGAATATGCCACTGAAAATTGTATACATTTACTGAGACACAGTCCTTTAATTCAGGAGGTAGTACTGCCACCTCACAACACTTGGAGATAAGATTTGATTTTAGGTTGGTCTGTGTTTTGCATTAAATTATTTTTTTTCCAGAATTACCAAATCAAAACAAGTAAATTATGCATGCACCTCATAATGATACAATACACAGCATATGCCTGCCTTCACTAATACAGTAATTTCTAAGTCTGACTTCTTTATTAGTAAAACTCTTACTTTTTTTTTTTTTAACAATTTTTTCACTCCTTTTGTAACATAATCTAAACTTATCTGTACTCTAAAGAAATAAAAAAACTAACAAGAAATATTCTTTTGAAACAAAATGTAGATTCACCAACTATAAAATAAAAGATTAACTTATCTTATGCACTTTAAACTTAAGCAGAAAATCCTTCACCCTAAGGAATCCACAAGCCTAACTCTATGTCCTTCTTGCCACGTATATACTAGCTGACCTCAAATAACACTGACCAAAGCCACAAAAGCATCCATGTAACATTTTGTGTTGTTTTTTCCACACAACCTCAAATTTTAATGTTCCATGCCTTTCATTACTAAAACCATACACATTACTACTTTTACACCAGTACTTTTTTGGATTTAACTCCATAATATTATAAGTATCCTCCCAAACTGAAAAGTAGCCTTTAGCTAGTATATTACTAGTAGGAATGCCCCTCTGCTTTCCTGGAATATCCTCTTAATGAGTGCTCTTGCATAACAAGCTAGAGCAGAGCCAAGCCTCAACCACATCCTTACAGCAAATCATAATTAGGGTGATTCCTTTCAGGGGGGTTTGGAGGGGGGAAGGAAGAGAGAAAGAGAGAGAGAGAGAGAGAGAGAATGAGGTCACTGGATCCCCTTAAGGCCAAACATTTTTTCCCCGAAAGCAAAGTTTTGTTTTGTCGTTACCTAAGAAATGGATAAATAAAAGAATAACTCACAGAAACAGAAATATTTTTCTTTCCAAAAAGTTAACTAAATAATGATTCAAGAAAATGCAACTGTTTACAGTTTGCAACATACTACTGAAGTAAAAGTAACAATTTATTTTGCATTATCCTTTGATTTTTTTTCAAGCTTTGCGGCAAGTTTCCAAATCCTGGATTCCGAAGGATATAAGATTATACTTTTTGTATAAACTGATTTTCTGTCTCCTTTCAATGTACTTTATTTATGATTCAATTGTCATGTCTACTGCTGTTTCATCTTTAGCAGCTCATATTATTATACTTGCCACCTTTTTTTTAAGCCATTAGCATATATTTTAATCTGTTATTGAAGACTGAAAAATATTTTTCCAGCCACTCCTATTACTGTATTTGTTGCCCAGTATCTTTCTTATTCAGACAACGAACAATATTTTATCCTAATAAAATTATTTCAATATAATAAACATTTTCCAAAAATACTGCACCACCTATATTTTTAAGAAAAAAAAAAATCAATGTAAAACTCAATTTTCTCAATTTTTTTATTTTTAATAAATTTGCAAAAATCTCAAGTAAACTTTTTTCACATTGTCATTATGGGGTGTTGTGTGTAGAATTCTGAGGAAAAAAATTAATTTAATCCATTTTGGAATAAGGCTCGAACATAATAAAATGTGGAAAAAGTGATGCACTGTGAATACTTTCCGAATGCACTGTATGTACACATATACTGGATACTTAAAACTTCTGTTTAAATAGTTTTCTCATGGGCGACTTTTACTGAAGTCTTTATAGAAAAGTACCACTACTTTTTATTCAAATATGGCTTTTGGCTACTTTATAAACCACTGGCCAGCAACACCACATCTAAACATTTAAAAAAAAAAAAAAAAAAAAAGAGAGAATGATGACTCTTGGGTGACAATTGGGGTGGTGTGCATCTTGGTTTAGTTAATTAAACTGTTGAGGTGAGAATTCAGCTGTACAGTCCCAACTGTGGCTTTTTCATTTCAAAGAAATGTAGCCAGTGCAGCCAAGGATATGTCTCTGCAACCCACAGCCTCCACCCTGGAGCTTAAAGTAAGTGGAGTGGGCTACAACAGGCACCAAGAGAGTCTGGCTGCAGACCTCCAGAGCTCAGGTTGCACTACGGTTAAGATTAGAGTTGTAGGAAGGTTATCTGACTCAAGTAATGATGACTGTTTATTAAGTCAACTTCAGGTACTCAGGGCTCCAGAGGTACCAGACTCACTGCAGCCAAAGCTTCGTTTGATTGAAAATAACCTATGTAAGTAGTCCATGAAAATGTAAAGTTTCAGTTTAACTTCATGCATCACAACACCTTTCATAAAGGCTGGAGGTTACAAAATATTAGATATTTCTAAACAGTGTTGAGTGTTACACCAGGTAAGAAAAAACATATCTGAAATAAATAATGTGGCTTTGTTTGACACTGTACTGGTGTTTCACTCAGTTTTCGATTAAATAAAAGCATAAAATGATCACCTAAAAAACATGAACAAAAATAAAACCACATGCACATTTTTAGTCTTAAATATCAAGCTATAAAAAACTCAAAAATCATTAACTGTAAAGAACATTTGCATTTGATATTTTCTGTAAATATAAGTATGACCACATTTTTGTTTAGGATTAGAGCTACATGTTCACTGTGACATTTCAGTGGCCTATCGTTTACATCTCCCACTGGTGACATCTTTTTCCATGCTTTAATTCACTGTTTAAAATTAATATGCAGGGGTTCAGTAGAGCGGAGTCTCAATTGCTCAACCACAGAAAATTTGGAATGGAACTAGTTAAGTTCTAGATAATGCTAGATTTTGGACTCGGTCTGAACCCGATCTTAACTTGTTGTGGTCTTGGATTCGGTAAAAGCAGATTTGACTACAAATCTGTATATAGCTGACGGAGCAAAGTCAGGCACCCAGTGCCAGCCTTATTCTAATTCCACATGTAGGAATGGGCCTGAAGATTTATTAAATAAAAAATAAAAAAAAAAGAGCTGTGTGGGTCTCTATGTTGAAAGACATGTAAGTGATGAAACCTGCAAGTAATCATTTAATTCTGCTACTGTACCTGCACAGCAATATTCAGTTATGGTGTACACATTTATTTTTGACTAAAGCAATGGCTAAATGAGGAACAGTCAAAAGAAAAAAAATTGCCTAATTCTCAAGTAACAAGATCACTACAATGTTCCCTTTAAAATTTTTATAATAACTTTTAGTACACCAGCGTAAAACTATTGAAAAACATTATAAAAAACTCTGAATTCTAAACATATACTGTATTTTAACCTTTATATATTTTTCAGTTTTTTTTTTTTTCACATTTATTGATCTCATAAGTGGTACTCAAAAAAAGTTGACTGTGTCCATTCCCGAGCAGAAGTCTCCTTTCCACATGGCCCTAGCCATCTTATGTTTACTGCCTCCTGTCTCCTGCCTTGTCAGTCTATTCCTGGTAACCCTGTTCCTCTTCTTGGATAGCTAGCATTTAGCCACTTGCAGGTAACGCTTACCATAAATGAGGTTTCCAGCCCCAGCTAAAATACTTTCCTCACTCATCTTGCAAGTCATGCAGAACTGCTGATGTTGTGAAACTATCTAAAGCACACTGTTGGCTCACAGAATGACCACTAAAACTATGACAAAAAGATGATATTATTTGAAATATTGTTAACAGAAGTATTAATACTGTCACACACATGTGCAGAGGGAGTACGTTGGGGGCTCAGCACAAGATGACAACATGGACAGGTTATGTGTAAGTACTAACCACTGTTCCTCTTATGTCAAGAGTGGAAGAGGAGTGCAACGAAGACCTGTGGCACCAACTCCAGAGGCCTCTGTAGTCCCACCTCTTTTGGCATTGGGGCTTAAATAAACACTGCAACAGCCGAAAGCAAATTATTAGAGCTTGAATAGCCCACAGGCGTAAAGTAAACATGACAAAATCAAAGCCAACCAATCAATTTATTTTTGTTTCTTGACATTTTCTTTGTATTTTCATTACTACCCTTGTCATTGACTGAACAAATCTTGGCGAGACCCCAACATTTACAGTGTCTTCTCCTGTTCAACCTACATTTTATTACATGTAACTGTTTTTAAGTACTCTTTAACTTATGATCTTCCAGTTTTGTTCTATCATCTCTCTATACAGAATTTTTAAATCAGTTTCTGAAGTGAACATGTCAATATATTTAATGGAAAAGATATCTGAAGCGTAATTTGAGTGAAAAAGTGGTGCAGCAAGTAGCATTGACCCCCACATTTAATTTCTGATTAGGATGCCTTATGTGTATGGCCTGTATGTTGATGACATCCATATATTCATAGGTCTTCTATGGAGACCACAGCCCAACGACATGCAGGCAGGTGATCTGGCATCAGTAAATTCCTCTAGTGTATGTGTAATTTATTGCTGTCCCATCTACACCCTGGTTGTGCTTTGAATTCACATCAATAAAAAACTACTAACAAAAGAGTAAATGTTTACCTTATCAAGAACATTTTTACTCTATTAAAGGTAACAAAACCACAAATTTTAGCAATAAATTTGTTCTATATCATTCATGCACTGTACTCTCTTCTGTAAGTATTACAAAAAAAACTTTCACAGTTGAAGCCAAACCTACAAACATATCGACTTTTTGAGTTAGCCACACACCTATCCATTTAAAGATAGGGTCAGTTATTTACCATGCTATCACATTTATCCTCTACATTTCTCTCCTCCTGTGATACAATCCGAGCAGGTCTGACCTTATCTTACCACCATCTACTAGACCGTTTATTAACAGCAGCAGCTCTCCATTACCCAAGCCAGGGGTTTTTATGTGTGTCTGAGGGAGCGGCTTGTTTTAATTATATTCTTTTTTGTAAAATGTTTCCCACTGCAGATAAAGTATAATCTAATCTGCCTACTAGTCCAATGTCTTTGCTATTTACACAAATATATTGACTATAAACATGAATTTCCAGGTTCTCTATAGTCCACTTTGGTTACCTAGTAAGTCTTTAACAAATATTTCTTGACGAAACTGCCTCCTCTCAACCAAGGTTGAACTTTGTACTTAAACAATTTACAGTAGATCTAGGTCTATTTAGCCTTGCATCTAAATGAATGTACATTTATTCTATGCTGATGTTCTCTCATGGAATAGGAGCCATCATTAATATCTCTGTAGCTCATGCTGAAAGTACCACGAAAACAACAGCCTGCATAATTACAAAGTCAAAGTTTATTTTATATATATATACAGTACAGGCCAAAAGTTTGGACACACCTCCTCATTCAATGTGTTTTTCTTTATTTTCATGACCATTTACAGCACTCCATCACTCTTCTTCTTGGTCAAATAGCCCTTACACAGCCTGGAGGTGTGTTTGGGGTCATTGTCCTGTTGAAAAATAAATGATCGTCCAACTAACCTGACTTCTGCACAACACAACTGCTGGTCCCAACCCCATTGATAAAGCAAGACATTCCACTAAATAACCCTGATAAGGCACACCTGTGAAGTGAAAACCATTTCAGGTGACTACCTGTTGAAGCTCATCGAGAGAATGCCAAGAGTGTGCAAAGCAGTAATCAGAGCAAAGGGTGGCTATTTTGAAGAAACTAGAATATAAAACATGTTTTCAGTTATTTCACCTTTTTTTGTTAAGTACATAACTCCACATGTGTTCATTCATAGTTTTGATGCCTTCAGTCATGAAAATAAAGAAAACACATTGAATGAGGAGGTGTGTCCAAACTTTTGGCCTGTACTATATTTTTTATATATATATATATATATATTAGTATATATGCTTCAATGTTGATAAAAAATAAAAGCAGCAAATACAAGAAAAGCACCTCTGATACAACTAAAATCCTGATAGTATACCCAGTAGACTTTTTTACTAGAACAATCAAAATAAGCCAGTGAATATAGAATATAAATTTACAAAACAAGGTATAAAGAAATAGTGACAGAAAAATTAAGAGTTGGGTCTTTACCCTGGACTTTAATTTTAATAAGGTCTTCATTTCGAAAAACTTTAAAACCATTTTGGGAACATCTTTGGGGAGCAATGTTTGAGCACAACTATCTTGCATAGCATTGAACACACTAGAATGCAAACTGATTCATGAAGTCACGAACCATACATTTGTGGAAGCACCCGATTTTATGTAATAATTTTCATTCCTTAGAATTTTACACCTGGCAGTAACACTGAGATTTGTGATGGTGGTAGTCTCCAAAGCAGGAGATGCAAATAAAAATAAGGTTTTCCTGTACACCTTCTCAGACATTGTTATATTTAAAAAATAATAATCTGGCCACAGGTTTAAGAATTACAGCACAGTACCAAAATTTGTATCATGTGTGATATAAAAAGCAACCAAGTTTAATAATCAGTACCATCCATGGTTACAGTATGCTGACCAGTTTCCAATTTCATCTATTTATCATGTCAAAAAAGTCACTCTTGTCCACACGTAGATCCACTGTCAATCAAAAGTTTTAGAACACATTACATTAATTAACTATACCATATACTACATTAATTGTCAGTTTTTGGTGACTCAAACTTTTTTTAACCTCTGGGAGTCTATTGCTTACCTTTGTACCATATTAGGTTATTCACTGCATTTGAACCACTTATATTTCAATAATAACTTGAAAAATAGGGGTGTTTTAAAACTTGTGACCTTTTGGGTACAGAATATTTGGAATACAACAGTGAATCCTCTTGAGAAAACAAAATCTTCACATCCTACCTGCAGCCAATTTTACTTAAAAGCACACATGCCTCCATGTTGAAGGACATCCATGTGGTTAGTATGAGTGCAATCTCTGGCTCAGCAGCTGTCAGCCAAAGTGCAACAATTGTAAAAAAAAAATAAATAAATAAATAAATAGACCTAAGTGAGTCAGCTCAGGAAATTTACTCCTAAAGTATTATGTATACTCCACTCATTTTATTTCAATGCAATTCTGTTTCAAGCAAAGTTAATTTTAAAAGTGTCATTTCAAACAGTAAAAGCTCATCGAACACTGGGCTCAAAATAAAACAAAGAGCCTTGACTGGAGAATTTCTCCCGTTTATTTATCATCTTAATATAGCACATTTTGTAAAGCTTTAACAAAAACAAATATACTGTATGTGAGTGGTGATTACTATTAATAAATCTATAAATCTCCATAGATAAATAAGTTGAGAATTTCTAAAATTATAGATATGTTTAAAGGTGTAGGATTTCATTAATTTTAATTAATGTCTATATTGTGATAGTTCTATATTTAATGAGTGGTTAAATCTATTCTTGCATTTGCCTTGAGAGATGTTGTGGTGCTCTGCACCTGCACTTGCTGAGGATCGCTATGTAAGAACAAAGTACTTTGTACTATTGTATTACATTTCTGATGTGGCAATGATAGATTAGCCATCTAGCTCTGTGATGAGGATTATTTGTGTTTTGTTTTGTGTATATTTACCCCATTTTTGACACCCATTGCTTGTCCAAACTACCTGGAAGGGGGTCTCTCTCTGACCTGCCTTTCATTTTTTTCCCCCCACAGGTGTTTTTTTTTTTGTGGGTTGTTAATGCCCACTGCAGCATTCTTTGTGCAATTTTGGACAACACAAGAAATACATTTTTATTGTTGTTGTTGTTGTTTAAATTGTACATCAGATACATCAGATCAGATAAGCATTATTATGGACTTTTGGTGCAGCATTTCTTTTTGTATCCAACCATTTTCAACCAAAGACATGCTTCTGACTCTCACTGAAATTTTTGCAGTTTCACTTCTTCTTTACTTTTTTCCTGTGTTATCAGCATACTTTTAAAATAATTTTGCAATATACCTTCTTTTATAACAAATCTGGTAAATGTGATTTAGCTTAGGGAATTCACAGATCAAAGAATGTGCATTATTGTCTATCTTTGGCCAGATATTTAAGACCTTTATTTGCTTATTTGTTTGTGTTGTAATAAAAGAGAAGAATCAAAAGGTGTGGACAACAATGGTCCTGCAACAGAAAAACTTGTTCAGCAATATTGATACTGCCAAGCACTACCTTTTCAGGTCACTAAAAAAAAAAAAAAAAAAAAACCAGAAGGAAAAGAGAGACAAAGACAGAGAAAGACACAAGAAGAAAGTCAAGAAGCAAAAGCACACTTGTACAGTAAACTCTGCAAAACCAATAGACACATTTGCTGCATTTTAGTAACACATCCACAGAGTTAATATAATCAGGAAAGCTAAACATGTAATTAAACCAGATGGTCAATAAAAAGTGCAAATTAACAAACTGACCGCAAAGAAAATTAACCACCATTACAGGACCAAGACTGTCCAGGATATCATAGATAATTCCAAAGCGGCAGGTACATTCTTTAATCATATGGATTCTTAAAAATCTCAACATGTCATAATCTGAACTGAAAAATGGTGGCAGTGTTTGCAGGACTACATGCAAGATGTTGCCCCTACTTTCATGCTAACCATAATGGTCATCTTATTCCACAAATCCATTTTCTATAATTGGTTTTACCACTATGCTCCAAGAACCATAGGTTATCATAACAGGAAACATTCAAAGCTAGAACCAGCACTAAACAGTTTAAAAGTCTACCACGTGGCATGTTAAATACCAATTCATATTTATTATTATAAGAAGTGTGCCCACCTTGCACACAATGCAGCTAGAAAGGGCATCAGTATCACACAACCCTATGCAAGACTAACTTGATTCTATGTGGAAGGATAATTATCTCTACTGATTCTGGTTAACTGATCTGCGTGATCACACAAAACTCATGATTCAATTAATTGACATTTACAGGAACGTGCATTCTTTGGGCAGTTAGCATGCACTCCCAAAGTTAATACAGATTTCTTCCCACAATACAAAAAAAACGCAGTTAGGCTGACTGGCAACTCTTAACTTGTTCATTGTGTGTTTAGGTATGCATGCATGTATTCAAATTTAATTTTTTTTTTTTTTTAATAACCACCACTGATATTGCTTTAACTGACCACTGTCCCAGGACATTTTGTGCATTCTTGACTTGTAGTGAATGTGAGAGTAGTACAGTATTTGGCAAGCCTTTTGGACATCAAAATGTGCCCATAAAAAATAAGACTGCAAGGGAGAACCTAGCGGTGTGCCTGCAGTCAAGAAGTTGCCAATCTACAAAAAGGTTTGCTTTTTATTTAAAATAACGAAAAAAGCGTTCACCTATACAGCTGTCAATACATCAGATGACAGCTGCGGCTTTCATACCTTACTGTTGGTTTCATTTGACGCGTTTAAAAAAACGCAAGCCAACCACAATGTTCACAACAACTTTTTTGAAACAACAGAAATGTTTACAAACTTAACTTAAAGCAAACAGAAACCTGTCTAATCAGGTCGACAACTTACCTTGTTGCTTTATACCTCAGCAATTTTCACCAGTTACCGTGGACATGATGGGAGTCCGCTTTGATGAGCCTGCCTGTTCTCTCAAAAGAACCTAAAGCACTCGGCACTTGTTCTACAGAAGCTGCACCGTGAAATCGAACTCGCTCGCACGCATGTCTGCATGCGGCCAGCTAGCTTCCCTTCAGCAGCGCTAAGCCTCCCACACTCAGCGAGTTGTTTCTATAAATAAGCATGTTTCATTGATCTCGTGGGAGCAGTCAAAGCATGCCGTCTTCCTCCTCTTAGTCAAGCACGATCTCCTTCCGACTCGTCTTCCTCTCGTTTCTGTACACCTGCTGCCAGCTGACAGGACAGACGTCCCAGTTACCAGTTCACAGACGCACACCTGTCTTTCCTGCCTTTCTTTCCGCTGCGCAGCACCACGCAACTCCCGCTTTCAGCGGCTTTGGGATTACACTCTTGGAACCTAGGAATCCACCCCCGCTAAATCGCCATGACAACCACAGCTCCGGCAAGCACCGCCCCCGGAGCGCGCAACAGATGAAATGCTGCCTAGTAGGCTGAACCCTTTACGTAGTCACCCACTTCATTTCTTACACAAGGTGTGATAAAAAAGATGAGCTTTCCTTTTAGAAGAGACGAGCCCAGCGAAGGTGGCCCTATCCTCTATGATCCCTTTAACTACATTCAATTTTCAAACTTTTACAAAAAAAAAAATATTAGGCGCTAATCGAATAAGGACATAATTAATGTTACATTAACTGGTACAATTAACCTTCCGGGTCAGGGTACGAAATCCTTAATAATAAAAATGTAATCATATTCTATATTGACACTAATTTTCCCATCCCACTCATCCACTTTATAAAGTTCGTTTATGTCGCATAGACTCAAATGGATGGAGAGCCAATCCCAAGTTAAACTAACACTAAACAGCCTAACAGTATGTCCTTGTACTGCGGAATGAAGTCAGTGCAAAGCCCAGAGACCCTCTTAAAGCCACACAGAATGCCCTGCATTTGGAAACTGCTAGAACGTTGATGTTGTATTTTACAATCCCAGCTTTTTATATGTAAATAAATTAGATATCCTTTGGATGACACTCGCACTTATGTTTCAGGTATCTGGAAAGTAAAGAAAAAAATGCATTCAGCAAAAGGTGTAATGGTGAAAGAAAAGTTTCATTCTGCTAATGAAGATGAAACAGACGTTTTCTGTAGATACCTTTAACTTCAAATCAATTTCCCAGTAGAAAAGAAAAAATGCATATGTTGTATAAAACAAATAGTAACATCTTTTTTTTCAAAAGCAGCTGGAAATAACCTGACTTAATTATCACATTTTTTTGCTGTAGCTTAAATACCATAAATAGGGTGGAAATGCATACATTTTAATTAACCTTGTAAATTTAGATTAAAATACACCTCATAGGTCTCAAAGACAGAAACTCCCATTTTTGGAAGCTACCTAATAGACACTTGGCCAATCATATTAAAACCAAAGCAGCTTGTATGTGCCTTAGTATTAAACTTGCTAGCTTCCAGGACTTTGATTCAGGAGCCTCCATCCCTCCATAACACGATTAGACAACTTGTAATGTCTTAGAGGAAGTGGAAAACAATCTCCCATAAATGCTTATTTAGTTTCCTTGCTGGTAATTAAGAAAGCCATGCCATACGGATAACTTTCATCTCCCAACCAAACCACCTACTCTGTGGACAGGGCTCACAGCCTCCTGGGTGATACCCCTCTTGTTAGGCAGACATTACACAAAAGGATATAAAAAGAAAATGAACTGTCAGAATCATGAGGATGTGGTTAGTACCATACCTTCTACATTGATGAGGTCACCCAGACTATACCAGAACCTGGCAGACTTAAGATATTAAGTTAACAGAACCGGACAACAAAATTTCTGAGGGCTACTTAAAAAGGGTGCGAATAAAAATTCCGCCAGCAATTTAGGGGGTTTCAGACATGTATGCTTTTAGGGAGTGGGTGTGCTCTAACAATTTATCAAATAGTAGAATCATCAATATTAAAAAAATGTATAAAGACACAAAGCCTCCTCAAGCTTTGTTTTATTTTTATACCTGGTTAGAGCACAGTTCGAAAAGCAGAAATGTAAGTTTTGTAGGGAGCCCCTGAAATATTAACTATAATAAACTAATAGGCATCACAAACTGAGGTAAATTATGAGGAGTTCTCTTAACTGTAGCTGGAACATAAAAGTAGCAGTAAAGGGCAAACAAGGTCAGTATGAAGAGGCAGCACAATCAAAACAGAGCTCCGAGCAGTACATTTCCACTCAGGCCCTCACTTTGCAGACTGCTCCACTCAAATTTTCACCGCCAATGTGTCCCTTGCTCTTAATTTCTCTGTCACTCCAGCGTTGAGCTGGGGAAAGCCACCTGCAGCAGGCCTCCAGTGGCCCATTGCTATGGCAACAGCAGGCCCGATGCTGTGTGTCGCCTTATCAAACCCGCATTTTGTGCATGGCAATGCTCCACAACAGCAGCTAAGCTTCTCTGCAGGATTTGTTCTCTTTCTCTTGCTCTCTTTTCGTCAACATTAGCAACCAGTACTAGCCACAACAAAGTGCACTTAGTTGATAATAAAAAGCATTTCACAGGAAGATGCAAAGAGCACATTTAAAAAGGCTCAGGCCCCTGTGTACTCTCATTGTTTCTCCTGCTTGTTCCTCAGGATTTCATCCTTCAGCAAGCTGTTATCAATTTCAGTTCAAGAGATTTACAGAGATCTGTCACAAGAAAAACTGGTAAAGTGAAAAATTCTGTTATCTATTTGGTTATCTTTGATAATAGCCACCATTAAATATCTGTTGAATCACTAAAGTGCAAATAACCACAATCGATGTTTAAATGTAACAGTTACTAGAAAGAATGCATGTAACTTATCATGCCACTACATGTGTTTAATATACCATTCATTGTGATAAGAGGGCTCTGAGACTTCCAAAGCTATCAGTTGGTGAATTCTGACTCAGAGAATGAAGTTAACACACACACAAACAGTAGTAGCAGAAGTCCTTCCAAGTGCTCCCATACCATACCAAAGCAATAGTATAGGCAAAAAAATGTCCATCACACAAAGATTATTGATATATCGTGATTAATATAGTTTAATCTAATCTATTATCATTTCAAATGGCAGATGCAGTGGTACACAAAAAGACACAGGCCAGAAATAGCTTGATGAATGCAGTTTAGTTCTGCTTAAAAATTTCCTTTACTGACAGAAATTATGTACTATACTGATTCTACAGGTAGAGAGCAAACAATATTCCTAATAACTTCTGAAAAAAAATTAATTGATGTTTATCAAGAAATGCATAAAACATCTGTAAAATAAAGAACTCCACTGAACTAGTCAAAACACATAGCACTTAAATAAAGATTAGGCAATGTAATGAATCTTCCAAATCAATCCTGCTTTAAATCACATAAAGACCAAAGCAGCCACACAAAAAAAAAAAAAAAAAAACATGATAAGGCCTAGGGACCTGCAGGTCTCTTTCCTTTGCAAAATTCACAGTAAACATAACATTCACCTAAGGCAAGAAACAAACTTTCGCTTATGGACAAAAATAAAAAATAAAAAATAAAAACAATATTAGTCTGCTAAAAACATGCAAATAAACCTGAAATATTCTTAAGGAATTTACTATGTACACAAAAGTCAGATGTGGAACTTTGTGTGTAATATTGACACTATTACAGCTGGTAAAAATCAAGTAGTGATCCCATCTGGAAAATAGTGTAAAACGTAAGTACCAAGAATATAGAGCTGCTCTAAACAACTTTCCAACCACTGAAAGAAATATTCTTTTTTTTTGTAACAGACAATTCTACAAAAGAATGTTAGACTCTCTATTCATCAGCTGATGTGCAGGCATTAAGACAAATACACTAAACATACAAGAAAGTTTAGGACAGAAGCGTAGAAGAAAAAGGATGGCTTATTATTCACTACACCAAAGTCAAGCCCTAAATTCCACTGAATTACTCTAGAAGACCTAAAGCAAGTAATTTGTGATATAAAATCCTCAAAGGTTACAGAGATCTTGGAGTTCACACAAATCAATGACAGAAAAATCATTTAGAAAAGCGTTGTTACAGTTAAATGTACTCACTCCACCTACTAAACCTAGATTAGCCGATTTATTTTTCCACAGAGTTATACTGTATTAGGTGCTGGAAGGCTTTGTCTAGAAAAAAAAAAATATGCACGGTGTTGCACGTTTTCTCAAGTACTCTTTCTTATTTTGAACGCTAAAATTCAGAAAAAATTTACAAGGGCACAATTAAGTACACACTAATGAACTAAACTGAACTGACTCCCATTCCTGACTCTGATATTTCCAGTAGTACAAATAATATTTATATCTTCAGGCATTCATGTTTTTCAGTTTATATTAGCCATAGTTGTTAACATCTGATACAATAAATTCATGGACTCCTTTACCATATTGGCAAAAATCTGTTGATTCAATTTTCAATCACCTCATACTTCAAAATCCACCAGGCCACAGCATCAACTCATTTTTCTTTTACTGACAGAAGTGCATCTTTGCAGGGTATTCAGCTGCCATAATCTATGGCAATAAATTCTGTGTTCTGATATAACCGTTTAATCCAACATTGCTGTTGAAGGGTTAGGTGTCTGTCTACAGCCCACAATCACAAGTCTTCTTAATTTTTGTTCTGAATTACACATACATACAGTCGGAGGATACTAAACTTGCTTTTTTAAATACCATTGCTTCTGTATATGATGCTTTCACTGAGTGAGCAGTCAATTACAATTGGAAGGGCAGGTGCACATAAGTGGTTACCCAATGAAGAGATTAACCCCCAGACCTCATCTGAAGTTTATTTTAAGAGAAGCAAATCACTCAGACTTCCTTATCTTTCTCAATGCAAATGATAATTATTACAGCAAGACCCAGGCTAAAGGTAAAGATTATTTATTTAGTATAAACATACTAATTGCATATCCATCTTTAACAGAGATTTGTCTAAGAAAGAGCTGGGCGGAAAAACGGTGCATGTGAAAACATGGGAAAAAACAAATGAAAGTATATTTGAGGCTTGGAATTTTTCAAAGAACACAATGCTATATTTAATAAATAAATTTTAAACTCTAAATTTATGCATTTGACTATACTGTCTTTGTGTAAGACTGATCAAGCATAAACAATTCCAATAGTGTCAAAGCATATTCCCAGCAGTATATTTCATATTGTAATTCTTGACCTTTGCTAAAATTACAGCATAGTATATCCCCCTGAGAAAAATGCCTGAACAGCTTCTGCATGTTTCTGCATGTTTATATAATTTTACACTGTAGGTATTAAATATAAAAGCAACAACACATATTTTTACGAATGTTTTGCTAAACACAGAAAAACATAAGAACAATTTTACTCTACCATCAGTACTCAAGAAATCAACAAAATGGTTTAACATGCATGTTTAATTTGATCAGTTTCTTACAATTTCAATTTCCCTACTCCCTTACTGGACACCTCACTGTAACTAATTTTGTCAGGATAATATTTAAAACATTGGCAAGGCTTTGATTAAAAGTACTTGTCAATGCGACTAATAAACAAAAATACAAGGAGATCAAGGGTCCCCTGGAGGTTATTAAGTACTCAGTGATCATAGAAGTGGCAGCAATAAAATGGTTGATATAATGGAGCTTAAAATTATTTTCAGTTAATTACTATACCAGCAGCATGAATAATATTTAGATCTTCTAGAAAGATATAGGTTAACTGGGTTCTACCACAGATATTCTGATTCTAAGCAAATGTACAATTGGCATTACATGATAGACTGGCATTTCATGGAAGATGGTACCTGCTTAGCACCCGAAGGTGATAGGCTAAGTTACATTTCCCTGCAACTTTGATTTGGAATAACTGGGTTCAGAAGATGATGGATGGATGGAGGGAGGGGAATATGCATATACAGGGTTTAACTAGGTAGGGTTGCTAGGGTTTTTTAATAATGTGCATAATGTATGATAGAGAAAACATTATGACCTAGTCCTCAAAATCCCTTATTAAATTAAAAAGACAAAACAGTATGAACTATTCCCAAAAAACAAAAAAAAAAAAAAAAAAAAACTTAATTGGATATTATCAAACTGGCAAAAACACAGAGCAGTAACTAATGAAAAGGGAAAAGACAATGCAGCAACATTAATTTTAAGAACAATTCACCCCAGCCCTCTTTCCACAGGTAAATGTATTCCAGTTAAAATTGTACAAAAATCATGTTTTAAAGGTTATTTTATTAGAAATAGTTTCCTCAGAATGAAGAGAGGTCTTCGATGTCTCTGCTATTTAGAAAAGCAGAAAGCAATCTTACTTCTGTTAACTGAGGCACAATGAGCTCCGCTAGATATACTCACAACAAAACACATCTGTATATAGTACATTCTTTCGGAAAGTACCTTTAGCAAGAAGTGAAACTGGGAAGCCACTTCCTGATAGCAAAAAAAAAAAAAAAAAATAGCCAACTAATGCCAATAACTAGTCAAAAAATACATACACAAATTTTATAAAACATATTCTTCTTTTCAGTTAAGTGCTTTTTGCAGGTTAATTAAATTTACAGCATGGCTCTGTAACATGGCTAATGTGTAACTAATATTTGAATACTATGTAAATAACTGCAAAAGTGCAACTATTTAAAAGTGATGAAAGGCAGATATAACTAAACCACGTGAACAAGAGAAACAAAATTTAAAGCTTACATCTGTTTTAATGGAATAAAATATGCAACTTGATAATGTGCTTTTGTATTATATGGCAGGTCACCAGAAATGAGTGCTTCCTGCATTATACTGTGAATTATTCTTAAATACTAGCATTAGCATAGTGCAATTAAGAATAACCTTACTGCCTAAAATTGCTTTCTATAAAAAAGACCTCACAAAAGGTGTCAAACTTTAAATACATTTCAAGCATGCTTTCTGCCTGACACATTTTAAATTAAATCAAATTTTATTTGTCACATACAAATTATACATACAGTATGATATGTGATAAAATGCTTAGCTTCTTTACTTAAAATAATTGATCAAATTTGACAAATGTTTTTCTAATAATGCATAATAAACATGGAACAATTAATGTGCATTGTAAAATAAAGAAAAATACTTATCCAACCGTTGTTGTATATACAGTATATTATATATATATATAAAAAATAAAATACATACACTGTACATACATACACATATTTAATAAGCATACTGTATTGTGTGGCAAGAAGGCAGAGACAAAGGGAGAGTGAGACAGAACTGCAGTATTAATATGGCAAATCTAATATAATAAAACATATTTTCCATGTCCCATAAGAGGGATCAACTGTACCGAGGAAATAAAAACAGACAAACACAAGTGCAAATGCAAAATTCAAAAGAATATCACCATAATTATTCTGCATACTTGTAAAATTTAGTCATGGGACTTTTTGTAACGGATTGCTTTGCTGAGGTTTCCATTAAGCAGATGTTACTAAACCTGTTTTTGCTTTAAATTCTGTTGTAGTTACAGTTGCTAAAAAACCTTCACTCACTGTGCCTCAGGGAAGGAAAGTTCCTTATACGAAAAACCTATACATTAGCTTTAAAAATGTATTATAGGCGAGAAAAAACAAAGGAGACTAGTGATTCAACTTAGAACTTGAATCTGTAGACAGCCCGATATTAGTAAATGCACTGAAGTTAACCCTTCCCTGTCAAGAGTCATAAAGCAACAAAGAGATGAATATGAAATTTCTTGCACAGTTTAAAAGTTAGTACCTTTGAAGAGTGCCTTAATACGTAAACTCCAATCAACCAAAAGGTAAGTAATAAACGAGTCAAAGCTACCGAAGTGTTGAAAATTTAATAAAAACACTACAACATGTGAAATTCAATAATAATGAAATAGGAATGAAGCATAATGAGTTGCCACAAAATGCAGGGGTTAAAAAAATGTTTAATTGCAAGGCAGTACATTATAGAAAATCTAAAAGAAATATACTTGAAGTGCAATAACAAAGTGCATCAGTTGCATGACTACTTTTCCTCCATATGAAGCATCCAGAATATTTTTACCAAGAACTCAACATTACTTTGGTTCTTATTGTTTTTTTCTTAATTTAATGAATATTTGTCTTTTTATTGCACTGTTACCATAAGAATGTAAGATTAAGATGCACAGTATTTATATTAACACTATTATCCAAAGTAACTTACAAATCAACAGTTTACAATGGTTTTCAATATTTATACAACTGGAACACAGGTAGAGGCAGTGACAAACTTGCGGATATGCAGTGAGCTGGAGCAGTAATTAAAATTTTAACTTTGTAGTTAGAATTTCGGAACCTTTGCCAGCAGTTGTGTATTCCTATAAACATCCTACATCTGCTTTCTTCAAGGAGTGCTAAATAATCCAACAACTTCATCATTAACAGTATTAAATACTTCCCACTATGGAATATTATTGTTTAAATCTGTGAAATCTGAAAGCTCAAAGCGGCACTGTCAAATTACCTGATAATAATGTGTTTTGTTAAAGGTACAAATACAAGTTCCCTGATCAAGAACTGTTAACAGACTGTAAGCTAATTTTACTTCACAACTTTTGGAGCTTTATTGGTCTATTAATTACATACCCTTTACAGATGAAGATATCAGTTTCACTAATAAACAGCATTACAGCAAACTGAAATCTTTAGTTTGTTAATACCGTCAAAACCCATTGTAAATTTTGACAAAATGTAAAACCCACACTATTAATTAAGCTTATAGCCTTCCAGTGGTTTTGAATCAGCTTTGCAATATATCAGAAACAGAAAACAAATTTTTATCAGAATTTCTCTATTTATTTTTTTTACTTAAAACTAAAGCAACTAATATTAAAAATTAGGTTCTTTTGGTAAAGGCAGTTTCAATAGCTGCTGAAACAATGTTTCTTTTTATCAAATGTGTTGAGCAAAACAGCTCAAAGTTGCACTGTCAAATTACCTGATAATAATGTGTTTTACTAAGGTACAAATACAACAAGTTCTCTGATAAGGAATGTCATCAAAATGTGATATTATCAGCGAAATTCTGCAAAGTAACTGAAATTTGATCTGAATTTAAAGAGACAGAACATGTTGACTTCCCATATGCGTGTTCTATGCTGCAGTCTCCTATGGAAGTAACCCGAGCTCAAAAGAAGCGCAATGCCTGAACAACTTATCAGGAAGGCATGCTCTATCACTGGGTGAAAACCGGACACACTGCAAGCTGTTGTGTAAAAGAGGATGGTGACAAAATTGGATGCCATCATGAAAAATCCCCTCCATCCCCTCCAGGAGGCACTCTCTTGGATCACTTTTAGCCACAGGTTCATTCTACCACAATGTGCTAAAGAAGCACCTCTGGGGGTCTTTTCTGCCACTGCGATCAGATAATTCAATGCTTCCACCTGACGTACTTAAGTTTATTTATTAATCTACTTATTGACTGATTGGCCGATTTGGCTGCATTATGTGTCCTGTTAGCCTGTATTCTTGTTTTTTTATGTTTCTGCTGCTGTATGGATCGGAATTTCCCCATGGGATTAATAAAGTTTATTTAGTCTAATTGCATTTTCTGCCACTTCTTTATTTCCCTTGCCATAATGACATATACTCGTAGCACTGCTATCATCATAAGGACAATGCAGGAAAACAGTCGCACACAGGACACCGATCAACATGACCACATGTTTTTGTAGTGCTGTCGGATAGCATTGTAACTAGTGGACCCCCACTTGAAAACATGCAGAGTTCATGTAGGAAAAAGGAGTCACGTATTCAGTTTGATGGACATTTTTTGGAACACAATGCCTGAATTATTGCACTGATTACATCTTTGACTGAACTGTATTTTACTATGTGTCTGCTCTTAATGAAGATAAAAAACAAAAGCAAAAATAAGCAGTACCAGTAAGCTCAGCAAAGACTGCCCTGTATATAGGAGCATATGTTATACATGTATCACACCACCATACCAACAACATACAGCATAAAAATTAGTGTATTCTCCCTTTGCATCAACTGATTTTACAATTCAGTTCTGCCTAGGAACACAAAATGATGCCATAGTACAAAGTTCAATAAAGTAATTATATTCAAGAATATAAACAAACTGTCTGCCCAACTAGGAGAATTCCTACCTTCTTTCAACTGTGATTACATCATGGAACATTCCAGACCTTCATCTTGACTTCAACTTTATGACCTGTGTGCATGTGATATTCTCTGCCACACTGAACTACTGTGGTGGTTGTTTTGTTTAGGTTTCCATTAGGAGGCACTCATGTGTCTTCCATGCATTTATGTAGCAGCAGTAAGTGTTGTAGACATTTCACACAGTTCAAATGCAGTTTTAATTCTTTCAGCTCAGAACACCCACAAAAGTTACACTTTTAGTGTTAATTTTATCCAAATAGCCTGTCTGGTCTCATTTAAAAATGAAAAGTTTTATTTTACTAATCAACCAGTGATAATCTACATATATTGTGCTATTTTAGCTGAAAACTGCTCCATACAATGTAAATCGTGATTTTTTTTACTAAAACAGACAACAGATTTCATGAAAAAGTGCAAAATGTTCAATTCACAAGATACATGAAAGAAGAAAAAGGAAAAAAGGAAACACGAGTAAGAAAGTACAAGTTAATATATTGAACTTAGCATATACAGTGGATTCAGAAAGTATTCACACCCTCTTCCCTTTCTGCCCACTTTATTGTGTTGCAGATTTAATTATGAATGGGCACATTTGCCATTTTGGCCAATCAATCTACACTCAATAACCCATAATGACAAAGTAGAAAAAATGAAATTTCTCATTTACAGTGTACAATTATTCAGGCCCTTTGCTGGGCCACTCCACGTTGTGGTTAGGTGTATCCGGTTAGCTTTAATTATCCATGAGATGTGCCTAGAACTTGACTGGTGTCCACCTTAGGCAAACTAAACTGATTGGTCATCATTTAGAAAGGCACACACCTGTATATATGAAGTCCCACAATTTACACTGCATGTCAGGACAAAAACCAAGCCAAGAAGTCCAAGGAACCCTCCACAATAAAATTGTGGCGATGCATAGATCAGGACAAGGCTACAAAACAATTTCTAATGTTTTGAGTGTTCCCAGGAGCACGATTGCCTCAATGATTTTGAAATGAAAGGAGACTGAAATGGTCACTGCACTTCCTAGAGTTGGCTGCCCAGCCAAATGGAGTAACCAAGCAAGAAGGGAGGTGACTAAGAACCCTATGGTTACTAATTGAGCTACAGAAGTCCTGTGCTGAGATGAGGGAGTCTGATGGAAGAACCACCACCTCAGCAGAACACCAATCAATCAGGTGTTTATGGTAGGTTGGTTAACTTTTGCTTGGAGATTGAGAGTATGGCAAAAAAGATTTTCTTTTCCAAAAAGACAAACATTTTGATATTTTAGATCTCTAAGCACTATGTCTGATGAAAACAAGGCACCACTCATCACCTGCCTGACACCATCCTGCTGCCTGAAACATGGTGGTGGCAGCATCATACAATGGGTGTGCTTCTCACTGGCATGAACAAGGAGACTGGTCAGAATTGAACGAAGGATGAAAGCATGCAAATACAGAGAGGTCCTTGATGAAAACCAATCTCAGACTAGGGAGATTAAGTCATTGACATACTGAAAGTTGACCAAAGTACAGGTCAGTGATATAGTAACTTCAGCACAAGTATCTGACTCTCCTTGAATAGCTAACAGAAGCCCAGACATAAACCCAATAGAACATGCCTGGAGAGGCCCAAAGGGGGCAGTTTGCAGATAATTCCCATCCAGTCTAACACAGCTTGATAAGATCTTTCAGGAAAAATGAGACAAACTGCCCAAACTCAGGTGTGCAGAGCTTTTAGAGATATGCCAAGACTACTCAAAGCTGAAATTGCTGCCAAAAGCTCTTCTCCAAGATAATGAAATTGAGGTTTGAACATATGATTATGCATATATTCATGTGAAAAAGTAAACACACCTTATGAACAGTTTTCTTCTTTTCTAACATATGCCAACATACCAAGATTTGATCTTCATTTAAACAGTATCTATATAAAGGTGATATAATAACAAACATCATGGTGGATTTACATTTTGTAGTCTTTTGTATAAATTTTAAAACAACATAAATGCAAATTTCATATGTGGAAAAAGTAAGTCCCCCCGCTGCATTTATCACTACCTAAATACCAAACATTCGAATCAAGTACAAATAAATCAGGTGCATTACAGAGGATCTTGTCTGAACCAGACTTTCCATCATTAGAAAGGGCCTGCACATATTAGATCTATAAGGGAGGTGTGCCAGAAGGAAACCTTTGCTTTCCAGAAACAACATCTGGGAAAAAACTAAACTTTGCAAATGAACATCTAAGCAGAGACCATTGCCAGGACTTCTGTCCAGTGACATTGTTATAGATGAAGCAAAAACAGATGAGACACATCTGGCCATGGTACCAGAAGACATGCTTGAAAAAAAAATAAATAAAGAAATCATTCAAACCAAGAGAGCCTGTAATCAGGTGTAAAGCATGGTGCTGGAAATATCATGGTTTGGAGTAGGGCTGCAACGATTAATCGACATAATCGACGACGTCAACTACAAAAAATCGTCGACACAGATTTTTTATTGTCAACACATCATAAACAGAGCCTTCAATATAGGCTCCAGTCACAAAGAACCACATTGGTTTTTGAAACTGCAATGCACTACATGAACATCTGGGGGCAGTATCATTTATTATTGTTTGTCAAGACACACACAATCCTACTAATGCAAGCATCCTGGAGCTGTGATACCGCCATCTCTCGAGAGGTAAGTTTTAGTGAGTAAAATTAGTATCACATGTTAACGCTGATGTTTGTACTACAATGTGTATATCAAAGTTTTGACAATGATAGTTAACCCTTAAACCGACACATACTTGGGGGTTAATTCACCCCGGACGCCAAATACTTTTTAGCTGCACTTTTTAAGTAAACATCACAATTCACAAAGAAAATGTGAAATTAACAGAACATGTATTTTTTTTCATGCAAAGAGCACTTTAATTACTGCAACACTGATTATTTTACACATTGCAAATGAACTGTAAAAACTATTAAAAAAAACTACTGCAACAATCTATTACTATATGTTCAATATGCAACTGAAGTCACTGATGAAATTCAGTATATCACCGAGCCAACTGCGCTTGAACTCGCTGCATGCAAACACACAGGGGTAAACACTGAGGATTGCAGGCTCGTCTAGTGCAGCGGCTGAATCCCAGAGACAGCGTTACTGCAGTTCTGCCAGGGCCGCCAGTGGTCGTGAGCTGGCTGCTCAATGAATATACAGCACTGACTGATCAGCTCCGGCATGCTGGCAAATTGCACTGAGAAACAACTTTAGCCTGTTGTGGAGTTCAACGAATGTACGTCGCCGAATATATGTCGCCACATATAATTGGCTTCGGCATGCTTCCAAATTGCACTGGAAACCAACTCTAGCTGGTTGCAGCGTTCAACAAATGTACTTTTTCCGAATATACTCGGCTCTGGTATGCTGGCAGTAATTACCTTGCTACATATTTTAGTCCGTTATTTTTTTTTATTTTGCCATAGTATAGTACATGATGTAATAAACTATAACACTATTCCTTCAGAGTGTGATGATTAAAACATCTTTCTCTGTCTGCAAAATCATTCTTATGTATTTCTGCTACCTCTACTCCCTCTGAGCGTCTCTTCTCAGCAGCTGGGAACATTGTCTCAAAGAAGAGAGCCATCCTCACACCACAGCACATCAAAATGCTCACATTCCTGCACTGCAATCAGGAATATATGAACTGAATCTTTTATAAACTGTACATTATTGTTTTATTTTACTTGAATTGGACCTTTATTTAAACTTTTGGACTTTTTAAGACACACCAGTGGCCATTTCTGGTTAAGTTAAATGCACTTTTTGTGTTTAAAGACTATGTGCACTTTAGTTTGTATTGTTTAATGTATTTCTTTTTTATTGTAATGGTCACACTAACATAACATAAAAACATCTGATTATTTTCAAATTCATATGTTTCACTGGTTATTTTAATTTGATTATTATTAATTTTAATCGTGTTAATATAGAGACATCAGGGTGACATTCACAGGTGGACAGATGTGAGCAGATGAGGTAAGACATGCACTAGAACCCAGAACAGGATGTGCAATCACAGGTCGCTGGCATCAAAATATTCAGGCATGAAATAATCGTGACTAATCAAAAAAAAAATTGAACGATTAGTCAACTACCAAAATAATCATTAATTGCAGCCCTAGTTTGGAGCTACTTTGCTGCATCAGGTCCTGGGCAGCTTACTATCACAGAATACACTATCAATTTTAATTGTACTAAAGGGTGCTCAAGGATAATGTGAAACCATTTGTCAGAAGACTGAAGCTCAACCGAAAGTGGAACATACAACATGACAATGACCATAAATGTAGCAGTAAATCCACCTAAGAATGGCTGAAAAGAAAGAAATGGAGGGTAGTGCAATGGCCAAGTCAAAGTCCAGACCTTAATTCCATCATGCTGGATGAAACATGCTGTGCAAATAAGACACCCCTCAAATATTGCTCAACTGGAAGACTTCTGCATGAAGGAGACTGGTAGACAGTTATTTGAAACCCCCACTTGATGGGGTAATACTAGTTATTAAACCCTTTGTTGATGGTGTATTTGTTCATTTTTCATTGAATAAATTATTGAAAAGTCAAAATTTAATTTTTATTTTCTTTCCATGAAATCACTTTTGTCTAAAGATGCTATTTAAATGAAGATCAAAACTTTATATGTCAACATATGTTTAAAAAACATTTCATGGGGTGTACTTACAATTTCATAGGACTGTGAAAATATGAATGAGAGATTTCAGTTTTTGATTTTTACTAAATTTCCAAGCCTTTCTGATAACATGTTTTCACTTTGTCATTATGGGTTATGGAGTGCCCATTTAAAAATAAATCTACAATTCAATAAAGTGTGCAGAAAGTGAAGGGGTCTAAATACTTTCTTAATCCACCTTGTCATGCCCTGTAGTAGTAATAATATTTTCACGTGTACAGAGAACAATAAAGCACAATAAAGTTATTTCTTGCATGTGTAAGGCCTGCTCTAATAAAATACAACAGATAAGTAAATTTTAAAATAAGTAACAGAAAAAAAAACATTATACCAATTTCACAGAAATAAAAACATTTAAGCATAGTCTCTGTAGCTCCAAACTGCACAATACCATGACAGGATTGATGAGAAGGTCAAACATTTTCCATGACAGAGCTCACCTGACATTAACAGACTATGTAATCGACTGAAATTGGCAGCACGTCATGTTAACTTGCTAGGCAAAATACATAAGGGCTTATTAAATTTGGGGGTAAAAACAAATACACCACAAAAATTGCATATAACTCTTCAATCATCATTAATGCCTATCGAAAACAATATAACAAACCCAGATATTTATGGGACAAAACTTTTGTACTTGTGCTCCATGCAAGCAATAAATACTTTCTTACCTTTCAGGTTTTTAGGATTATTTTGTTTTGTGCGTGGCATCTTTTTTCCCCTCCCAAATTACTAGTCCATTATTGAAGACTCAATTTTGGCTTACTTCATTGCAACAGAACCACAGCCAGAATATGTAGTACTGGTATATATACCTGTGTGGAAGTACACATTTAGAATGTCAGTAATTAAGCAGAGCAACACTGTTTATTTAAATAATTATTTTGCCAGCTTATGAGCAAATAAAATGTCATTCAAATATAATTTTAAAATATTTTTATCTAGTACCTGAAAAGTTTAACATTTACAAAACTGACTATCATTTACATCTGTATCATAGACTTGTCAGTGTCATATAAGCCTTCAAAAACAGCCACAACAAACTGCTTTTTAAAATTATTTTTTCACATAGAAATAAATCCGTCCTATTTGTTTTCCTTTAGCAAATACAAGCTAAAATAGTCCTTTTATTAAACTGAGTGTGCTAGATATGCTATAAACACAACTAATGCTAGTGTGAATCTGGCAACTCTACAATCAAAAAATGAGAAAAAAGAAAATTAAAATGGCAACATTACAAAATAAATAAAAATCAACACTCTAGGATAATATATAGATATTCTTGCATTTCATTTTCAAATGACTGAGAGTACAACATTAAAATAAAACTTTGAGCTCATGTGCTTAACTCTGTTCATTCATTTTCCACATGATCGTCATTCAGGTAAGGCTCATGTTGCATGAAACTTTAACCTGACATCAAGAAGTAAAAGGCTGTAAACAACCTTGCATTGGGCACACATTAATCAAAAGCTATGCACATTTCCATTATGAACACTACAGCAAGGTGCTTTCCATGTATAGAATAGTTGATCCAATAGTCTTGCAATTAAAGAATTGTCGAGTGAAGTAACTTGTCATACTAAGGAGTCAGCAGCAGAAAGACAGCCCAGAATCTTTTCATTACTGTTTAAATCTTTAGACATTCAATAAACTTTCCTTAATGATTATTTGGTTCTTAATAACATGTATAGGAAACAATCCTCACCTCCTACACTCCTAGTTATAAATGACTTCACTGTGAAATCATTTAAATTTCTTGGCACAACTATCACTCACAGTCTGAACTAGGATGAAACTGCAACTACTCTTAACCAAAAAGGTTCAGTGTTTCTACTCAATCAAATAAAAAAAACAAAAAAAATTTTAAAAAGTGTAACCTTTCCCAGTCAGTGCTGATGCAGTTTATACAGCTGTTAATGAAGACATTCCCACTTTCTCCATAACTGTCTGAAATGGCAATGCATCTGCTCACTCGAAACAAACTGCAGCGAGTTATTCAGACCAAAGAAAAGATTGTAGGCGTAAAACTGGGCTTGACGGGTCAGGAAATTTGCCAGGAATATAACCAAAGACTACGCTCACGCAGGCAACCATCTTTTGCAGTTATGCAACCAGTCACTTAAGGCAAGAACTACTAGACATATAAACAGTTTCTTTCCTACTGCTGTCTCTGTCATTCCCCGATTTCTAAACTCCACCATCTAATCTAAATTATGTTTATTTTATAAGGACTTACTTAATATATTACTGGGCAGGTGCATAATCCTACTGTACTATTTATTTTTTTATATATATGTTTTGTGCAATATCTGTAAATAATACTCTGACAATGTGATTGTATTTACCTTCTTATGTGTATGGATGTAAAACCAAGAGAAATTCCCAACAGCTATATTTCCTGGCAAGAATAAATAAACCTAACCTATTAAACAATATAATTTTGTTCATGTGCCTTACCATTCACGGGCTATTTTATCAAAGGTTGAGAAATCTTCAGAAAGTTAAAACTATGAATGCATAGTTAAGCCAAAACATGTTTGAAAGCATTCTTGAATAAACAAAGCATGGAAATGTCTGACAAATATTTTAATAACCTTTTATACGGATTGTAACGGTACTGATGTTATTGAACAACATTGGCTCTTATTTAAAATGCCATCGAGTTAAAAAAAAAAAAAAAAAAAAAACAATGCGCCTAAATTACGTTTGATTTCTTCAGCTTCAGATTTGTTTTAAATGTTATATTACATCATGTATTCCATGACTTTCAGCACATTGGTAAGAAACTGCACCTAACATATGTCTATTACTGTATTCCATAAGGTCTTCCACCTTCGAGCAAGCTCCTTTTGGATGGATGGTCCATTTGAACCGATGTTCAAATGAAAACGCACGGTTCAAAACCTGGATCTCTGGTCCCCCAAAATCGAAACTTGAACCCCGTGAAATTCGCAGCTGTGCAAAATAAGAAAAACAGATGCTTCGTTCTTTATTATTATGCAATGCCCACATTACTCTTCTAATATATTACGGACACTATTCTGAATAAACGTACGAATTAAACCCAGTACCTTACCATGGCTTAAAGTATGAGATGCCGAGGCCAAGCCAGGCGGGACAAACCAAGACGTGAACCGAATATTCGACCGAATCTGCACTGCCATGCTATAGCTGCTGCCATCAGAGTTTTGGTGAAGTTGCACAGGGGTACTTGGGCACTTGCAATAATTTATCGGCAAATGGACGTGGGGAAATTTACCGCAGCTGTCGCCTATCTAACCCACTAGGAAAGGGGGCCAAAAGCACCGACAGCTGGACCGATACAAAACAAAGGCAAAACGGCAAGGCGACATCGCGTCGAACGGTCCCTTATTAATAGCAAAATAAAATTAAAAAAAAGCCGACAGCATAGGAAGAAGAGCCAGTCTCTCCTGGCTTTGTTGTTGTTGATGTCTGTCAGCGTGCAGAAGCGGAACAGGAGAGCAGCCAGTAGATTCGCGCGATCCGTTCCGGTGATACATTGTCAGCAGTCGGCGTTAGATGCGTAATTCCGCTGCAAAACATACAACAGGCGAGGGGGGTGGGCGTCGTCGCGTCGCTGCTGTCTTTGCAGGACGCCGGTGCACATGATGGGTTTGCTTACCTCTAAGCAACAAGATAGTCTAGGTACTTCTTTCCAGAGGATAAACCAAAACACATAGGTCGGCGTACACATCTTATCTGATTGTGTTGCCGCGAATGGTCTGTTTACGTGTCCCCCTCCCCAATAAAATGCAACGTGCTAACCGTCGTCCCAGCGAAGCGCCCTGCCTGAGTGAGACGAAGCCGCCGGCACGGCTCACGCTCACGTTGCGCAGCACGCACGCTCGCTCGCTCGCTCGTTCACTCCGGCTTTTCTTTCACATATTCTTTCACGTGAAGGTTAGTATTTCACGCCGCCAGAACCTCGCTGCTGTGCTGGTGGGGGGAGGGAGAAGGGGGCGGAGCCTGGGAAAACCCCTGTGCGAAAAGAGCGTTGCAAACGGCGTTTCCCAGGTTTCTAGGTGCACCGCTAAATCAACATATATACGACTAGGAACAACAAGAAGAAAATTAAATAGGGATGCAAGAGGCGGCCACCATATTTGCCCACAGTGCAATCAGACAATCTGACGTTATGGGAAGTAAAGGCATACTAATCGTCATAATAAAAGCTAAACAAATGGGCAAACGTGGTACAACAAGCAACGTTTCCACGACCTCTAGAAAAAATAATCTGACATGTTCCTCATAAAAAAAAAAATCTCAATTAAACAAAAAAGCATCGTATCTAACGACAAAACTGCTTTTGTCAGCTCCAGACATGAGCGAGACCTGCAGCTCCTGAAAACTCCACCAGCCCAGGCGCACTCGCGTGATTCTCAAAGCGAGTCCGAATGGTTATACTTACGAGAACTGAGTTTAACAATTCCGCTATGTGTCTGCTTTGTTTTGAGGGCTTTTCTGGAACGGTTACGGAAAAAGAACTATTTTCAAGGTTTTTTCAACCTTCTTACTTTCTATTGCAGGAAACAGGCAGGCCCACTGACGTCAGTGGGGGTCCCGTCTCCACCTCCTAGTCGTTTCGCCGAAGAGCAAGGGGGCTCGAGACGTACGATCAAAAAAGAGGCTGTATTATAAAAAAACAAAACGACTAATTTGATATTAAAAGTGGTTTTTATATTGTTCATTAACTAATAATGTGATAATTACAATTCTTATAAACATTTTTTCCTAGTTATTAATTCCTCATGCAAAAACTTAACCTTCCTAAAGTACGTCCTCGTAAAGCTCCTTAGCACCCCCGCCTTTTTTTTTTTTTTGCACATAGTTGAGAAGTGACGGATATCCCGGAGGTTCCTTGTTGTCAGCTCACGTTGTGTCCCTTCACTACCGCCTGGGCTTCCCCATGAAGAGCCTGCTCTACGTGACGCTAAACTTGAACTTGCTTCCTTAAACAACACACCGGTCAAAACGAATCTCCAACTCTTCATTTCGTATATGGGCTGATTGCTACCACTGCTACCTCCGTACTTTTTGATGCCGGTGTTGGGAGCATTAAACTTGGCCGTTACTCGCCTAGATGGAGGGACTCGAAGACCCCGTTTTACCTTATAGACCCAAAATAGAGTAATCAGAAATGTTTTTGCATAAATGAAAAGCTGATTATTAGAAATGTGCGAAGATCGAGACAATGGAGAAAACGGCCTTAAAAGTGCATCGCGTACATTTTTGTCGAGAGGTTTGCAAAAAAAAAAATAAAAAAAAAATCAAATTCAGCTTATTCAGGATCGTTATTTCCATTTGAGTGGGTGTGGTCTGAACCATTTTGGTACGACCTCCTTGCTTAATGATTATTTCAAATTAACTGTCATGAAAATGTGATATGTTGATATTAAATTACTTCTATGAGCTTACATTTTGACACACAAAAACTATTTTAAAGAAATCTTTCTTGGATTCTGTTCGTCAGACTTAAAATATTTGTTAAAGTTTAAACTTTTTTGCTTCATCACGTTTTATGGAAAATTTTGCAAGGGCATCGAGTCTGTCTTGGAACATGTTTGATCTCAGATAAGATTTGATGAGTTTTAACTTGAAAAGGCCTCAGTTTCCCCAAGTGGTGTGTTTACTATCAAATGTATGAGAGACTGGAGATAAAAAAAATGGATTTTTTATAAGTGATCTGTAATGCTGGAGCCTACTTCGTGAAACCTAAGATAACATAACACATGTAAAATTAATTAATTTACCCATTGGGCTTTGAGTTACGACATTAACTAGGATTATGGAAAAAAGAATAAAGGTTATTTCCACACTGTAAAGGAAAGAAGGAGAGAAATGCAACATTTCAGCTGTACAGCTTTCATCAGGTGTGCAACCGATGAGGAAAAGCAGGTAACATATACAGTGGCGTGCAAAAGTTTGAAGTCCCTTGCTTAAAATATGTCTGTTACTCTGAAAAGTCAAGAGAGCAGAGGATGAAATGATCACAAAAGGCACAGCGTTAAAGATGACACCTTTCTTTTCAGCATTTTATGCAATATCAGTGTATTGTTTTTGTTTTGTACAGTAGTACAGTGAAAAAACTATGTACAATGCAAAGGTTTGGGCACCCCAAGATATCTGAGGACTCAGATAACTTTTCCCAAGTTAGACCTTAATTAGTTTGTTAGGGATATGGCTTGTTCAGTCATTGTTAGGAAATCCAAGGTGATGCAATTTGCAAAGCTATATAAATACTCTGGCTCTTCAAATCTTGTCTAAACAATCAACAGCCATGGACTCCTCTAAGCAGCTGCCTAGCACTTTGAAAAATAAAATAATTGATGTTCACAATGCTCCAAAGAAGATAGCAAAGCATTTTCAGATAGCTGTTTCCTCAGTTCATAATGTTATTAAGAAATGGCAGCTAACAGGAATGGTGGAGGTCAAGCTGAGGTCTGGAAGACCAAGAAAACTTTCTGAAAGAACTGCTCAATGGACTGCTAGGAAGGCAAATAAAAACCCTTGCTTCACTCTAAAAGACCATCAGGAACATTTAGCAGGCTCTGTAGTGGTGGTGCACTGTTCTACTGTGCTGCAACACCTGAATAAATATGACCTTCATGGTGGAGTCAGCAGGAGAAAACCTTTCCTGCACCTTAGCCACAAAATTCAGAACCTAAAGTTTGCAAATGAACATCTAAACAAGCCTGATGCATTTTGGAAACACATCCTGTGGACTAATGAAATCAAAATAGAACGTTTTGGCTAAAATGGCAAGGGTATGTATGGAGAAAAAAAGGGTGCAGAATTCCAGGAGAAGAACATCACTTCAACTATTAAGCATGGGTATAGATTGATCATGCTTTGGGCTTGTGTTGCAGCCAGTGGCATAGGGAACATGTCATGGGTAGTAGAGGGAAGAATGGATTCAAATAAATACCAGGAAATTCTAGAAGCAAACATCACACCATCTGTAAAAAAGTTGATGTTAAAAAGAGGATAATGATCCAAAGCACGCCTCAAAATTTACAATGGAATACCTCAAAAGGTACAAGCTGATGGTTTTGCCCTGACCATCACAGTCCTCCAACTTAAACATCACTAAAAATCTGTGGATAGATCTCAAAAGGGCAGTGCATGCAAGATGGCACAAGAATTTTGCAGATTTGAAAGACTTTTGCAAGGTCAAATGGGCAAAAATACCCCAAGTAGGAACTGGAAGATTCATAGCTAGCTACAAAAAGTGTTTACAAGCTGTGATACTTGCCAAAGGGGGATCTTACTAAGTACTGGCCGTGTTGGGTGCCCAAACCTTTGCTTCAGGTCCTTTTTATTTTTTTGCTATTTTTTTTACCACTGAGTGATGAAATAAAAATGTAATCTTGCTTAAGATATTAAAAAAATGTGTCATCTTTATACCTTTTGGTGACCAGTCCATCTTCTGTTTACTTAATTATCCACAGTAACAGACATTTTAAGCAATGGTGCCCAAACTTTTCATGTCACTGTATATGAGGAAGAGGGGAGCAAAGCCAGATGCAGATGAAAAGAGTAAAAGTGACGGAAGTTGAGAAAAAGCTGCCATTAGGGAAGTTGTAAGGAGAGATCAAAAAGCTAGTCAGTCATTAAGACCTGGAGAAATACATGATCCCATGTTGAGAATGAGCTTAGCTTCTTCTGTATTGTTTTGAAAATGTCTTTGAAGCCCTGTAAAAGAACACAAACAAGGAGACCAGTGTGGCTATGATCATGGGATGTGAAGTGTTCTACAAAAGGCTTTTGTAAGGTCTTTCATTTTAACATCCCAAATGTGCTCCCTGAACTGGTTTGCTAGCCGTCTCTCTATTTCACCTTTGTAGACCAATTGACACTTCCTACAAGAAACACAGTAAATAAGATATTTAGACTGGCAAGAGGCTCATTGTTTAAAGGAATGGTCTACAAAAAATGATACTGTTTTATGTGTAACTTACCCCAAGTACTTTGTAGTGGTGGCTGAGAAAAAAAAAATAATTTCATACAGAATGGAGAAAAAGAAGTTTATGACATGACAGAAGTCAATATTGGGCAGTGCTGTACAATGACAATCAATTTGTAAAACATTATCTCTGTCTCTCAAACTTGCTTAGTCTTACACAGGGTTGTGGGGGGTGCTGAAGCCTATCCCAGCTAACACAGGGTGCAAGGCAGAAACAAACCCAGGACAATCCGTCATAGGGCAAAAACATACAGACACACTCACACCCAACCACACACTAAGGCTAATTTAGTATTACCAAACCTGCTTGTCTTTGGGCTGTGGAAACCCACACAGACATTGGGAGAATATGCAAACTCCTCACAGGAAAGACCTGGGGCGCATACCCTAATCTCTTCACTGTGAGGCAGAAGTGCTACCACTGTGCCACCATACCATCATCTGAAAAATACAGTATATATGGAAAGAAAATCTCATGTTACTTGTGTCACATTATGCACATGTCTTTTGTCCAGTTTCTTGCTCAAAATGCATGAAACAGATGCTTTTTATTGCTAAAATATTGTTAAATACTGTAGTTACTCTCAAAATAATCAACGTGGTATGTGTTTAGTGAAGAAGCCAAAACAGGACATTTAAGGCATTTGTTTTTTAAACTACAGACTCTAATGTCCTTTTCCTCTTCTGCAGATGCCCATCTGGGCCTTCTTTTTCTGTCCTGGTTCCAGTTTGTTCTCTTCTCTCAAGACAGTAGTGGACATCTTTATATGAAATCTTCAGTTTCTTGGCAATCTGTCACTTGGAATAGCCCTTGTTCTGCAAACAACAAACAATAGACCAACATGTACTTGAGAAAGCTATTTTGGCCTTTTTTGAGCCCAGAACTGAACTTTAGGAATTCCAATACCTTGTAACCTAAGTTAACTAATAGCTAATCCAATTACAAATGTTTCTCTAAAAAACAATTACCAAGTAAATATGACTAAGTGAGTTTACCATTAGGAAACTGAAGGAATTGCAGCTGAAAATGGGGCTTTGCATCCATATGTGAATATTAAAATAAAAATCAGCCATTTCAAGCAGCAATAGCCATTATAAACACTAGTATTGCCTTGTCTATATCTTTAAATTAATGTTACTGGTATCTTGATTATGAAATCTTTCACTTTCTATCAGAAACATGAACATTTGTAGGTGACCCCAAACATTTGAACAGTAATGTAGATACTTTCCATGTGAGCTGAGACAAGGGGTCAGAGCCCTTTTTTGCCAGACCCGGGAGTACCTATAGTGTTACAGCACTTCATGTTGGAAGCACTTCCAGGTCAGGTGGAAGTTCCTTAAAGTAGGCACGGTCTGCCCTTGCAGCTCCCCCTGGCGGTACTTATGGAACCCAGCAGAGCTGTCTAACAGGACTGCAATTCCCAGCCTGCCCTGTAGGTATCCATGCAGGTATTGTAGCTTAGGAAGTCTGCCATCTATTGTATTGTGGGTGTAAAGAGTCTATGGGAGTGGTCTCCCCTTGTCCTTCTGTTAAACTGGCCCCCTGTTTAACCCAGATAAGAAACCTTGAGCCATCCTGGCCGGAATGCCAGTCCATGCTTAGTGTCCATGACAAATGATGAACTTTAACTCCATACAAGTAATAATTGCAGAGATAAATTAGAATAATACGAGTTACTAAATGGATAGGCAGATATGTGGCTCTGTTTCTATGTTTATGTTTAATGCCTAAACTTGTTAAATTACATTTTGTATAACATTAAGTAGATTTACACAGTGTTCTTATTACGCAGTCAGTATTTACACCATTTTTAAGTGAAACACACTGCAGATTATCCAATTAAGTTCATTTAACCAGGGATATACTTAACGCTACATGATGTGTGTGCCTGAGGATGCTGCTGCTATGTATAGGCTACTATACTTGTGCATGTACTTTATGTAACTCTGGAGGATTCCACCAGGTGGCAGTGCAAGAAATAGTCACAGTTTCACCGTGTTGTGAGTTGAGGGAAGAAAGATGTTATAAATAAAAATTCTTTGTATTTTTGCAAATGTATTCTTTGCATTCAGCAACAGCGACACACAAGATGGAATGTGAAACATTAAATATATCGCATTATTATGATGGGGAATATGTGACACTTGTAATGCCTATGCAAGAATTGGATGAAGAAAAGCACCATAAAGACATTCACGTGTCAGCATTTAAGTCTGATGATTTGGTTCACTGCATTGACCCATTCAACAAACATCGTAAGCATGCATGTTGATCCTATTGGAGCTGCAAGCCTGCTTTCACATGTTGATAGTAAACAACCATGCTGATGTCATGTACCAAAACTTGCACACACGCCACCCAAATTTTTGCTTCTACTGCAACTTTTGCACATGTCATGTTAATTTATGACAACGTGCTTAGAAGACACGTCAAAAGAATGCTGGGAATGGCAACCATGATGTGTGCATGTACACATTCTGAGTATGAAGTATAAACCGGCCCTTACAGAGTGTCATCCTGTTTAAATAAGTTGAAGGCCCTGCAGAAACAGTGACATTCAAAACAAACTATGTACAATGCAATGGAAACATTATAAAATCATTTAAAAATGTGATGCACTAAAATGAAGACACAGTTATTTGCTTTTTAAGCATGATTCCAAGGTCTTCTACAAGCCTGAGCACGTGCCCCCCTTACCCTCAGCCATACTCTTTACAGGCACCACTATTCTAAAAACATTGTGCTGGCTGTTGCCATCGAAACCTGCCTCTCTCAGAATTCCTCTGGTCACACTCATTAGTGACGTCAAACGAGCTATGGTATGAAGTTCAATCCCCTTAATTCCAGAGTATCTGAGCTTAACGGGTCGTAACCCTTCACTTAGTAACAAACTAAAACTTTTCTTGTGAATGTCTGGCCTTTAATCTCCGCTCATTTTTGACTCTGTATTTTGATTATGTTTTGGGCTCTGATGAAAGATTCTTTCTGATTTGACCTTGGCCTGTATTTTGGTTTTACGTCTTCTGGTTGTTTTCACTTTTTTACCTCTGTCTGTCTTAGGCAAAACAATACAGGCTAAAGTTTATATTCAATTTTTGCTTCTATTGTATGTAAATAATATATTTAACATATGTAAACAAAAATATCCTCAGAGTTGAATACGTTGAAAATGCATTAAACAAAATTTGAAAATTTTTATATTCCCTATTACATTGATTTAAACATTTTAAAGACAAGATAACTTTTAAGATTGCATCAGGTAAAAGAGGAGAAAACATTCAGCCAAAGGAAACTCTCAATAAAAATGTTTTGATGTTTTTATTTTTTAATCTTTATTTTACAATGTCTTTAGTTATTTGACACATTACTCTGGGTCTCCATTTTGGTACGGGTTTCTAAAACTTCTCATGTTGTTATTGCATGTGGTCTGTGTGCATGTGTGCATGCATCATCACTGGAAATGGTAATGAGGACATGGTGATCACTATTAGAATAGCAAACTACTATTCTCTTATTTTTAAGAGACAATAATTCTAATAAACTGGTTGTGCTCAGGACTTATGATCGGGTGCTCCAATGACATACTCTACAGCAAAGGATTTTTGGGACACCAACCGGATCATCCCCCTTATTCATCGGTAGATTGTGGATGAGAGAAAAAAATAAGATGATAAATAGCTTAAAGAGTGCATCTTCACACTTATCCCGTAACATGTGTTTGAAAAAGGCTCTTTATGAGGGTCTGGTTTTTAGAGTGCGCTGTCCTGAAGCTTGCTTGGGCCATAAGTGACTCTTCCTTCTGGGACCCCCAGGTTTTGTTCCAGCAGAACCAGAAGGGGCAGAGCTATTTGCCCTCACCGGATGGGTTCTCAGTGCTGTAAGGTAAGAAAAAGAAGAAAGAATTAGCGACAGTGCCCCCTCTCGCCTTGGCGGATTATTACATACCTCAACAGAGCCGGTAAGGAAGTCCTCTGACACACATGCATGACAGACTCTAATACGAGTGAAAAATTTGATCCAAATTGTTGTGATATCCTGGATATTCCTATCAAAGGAACTGCACAAAAGTCCAGACCAACCCTGAAACAATCAATTCTGGACCCCAGGAATAGGCCTCACCCTAGGCAGCCTAAAATCTACTCAAGTGGCAAACTTTGGCCTGTTCAGGCCAGAAATGGGGCTAAACTTGTTAGAGTTTAAAAAAATGTTGAAATGTCCATAATATCAAGCAGAAAAATCTTTGGCCAGAATAAATAAATAAATACAACAAACTTGCAAACATATTTAACAATTTATTTTAAAAGAAAGAAAAACAGGCAAATATACATTTTATCTGAAAGGGGTCTGCAAAACCCTTAAATAAGAACTCAGGTGGCAGTCCCATTAAGTGCACACCTACACACTTTGGAGACCCCAGACTATTGGAATCAAGTTAAAGATGTGAGGACAACAAGTAAAATAAAAAAAATTAAAATGCAAAAAGAAAATTACAAAATGATTAACAGAAGTGAGTATACTAAGTAAAAATAACTAAGTAATAAAATAGCAATGAATACAAGTAATTACATTAGCAGAAGAAAGAAAGCGATTTGCAAAACCAAAACAATAGTAAATAAAACTAAAGGAGGGATGGAGCCACATCCAGAGCATGACCGCCAGTAGATTTTGCCTTTTGTGTTTACTTTTCGGTGGCACGGTGGCACAGTGGTAGCGCTGCTGCCTCTCAGTTAGGAGACCCAGGTTCACTTCCCAGGTCCTCCCTGTGTGGAGTTTGCATGTTCTCCCCGTGTCTGCGTGGGTTTCCTCCGGGCGCTCCGGTTTCCTCCCACAGTCCAAAGACATGTGGGTTAGGTGGATTGGCGATTCTAAATTGGCCCTAATGTGTGTCCTGCAGTGGGTTGACACCCTGTCTGGGATTGGTTCCTGCCTTGTGTGCTGGGATTGGCTCCAGCAGACCCCCGTGACCCTGTGTTCGGATTCAGCGGGTTGGAAAATGGATGGATGGATGGATGTTTACTTTTCATGTTGTTTTTTACATTTTCTTTGTAATGTTCTCTTTTAGTTTACTTGTAATTCTCTTGAGAGAAGCTCTAAAATATTTCTTTGCGACTCATTTGGTTTCTGTTAATTTGATTACTATTTCTTTCCTCTGCCGTTCTGAATGTTTTTACTTGGTGTTTGAAAGCCTTTATAGTATTTGCTTTTGTGAATTTCAACTTTGGCTTTGTTATTTAGTTTTTGAATTTTGGATTTTTGTTTTAGGGTCCCTTGATAATAAAAACATCAATATCTTGATGATGGGTGTGTGTGTGTCTGTATCACAGTTTCTTGAGGCCGGTCTGGAGCTAAAATGGCTGGACAGAAAAATACCAAACTCAAAACGTATGCCTGTTATGAGATGACAATGTGCTGATTAGTTTTTGAGCCAAACCTTGCAAGAGAAAGAGGCACTCTAGAGGAACCCTCAAATACCATAATTCTGCAATTAATGATGAATTCTTCTCGTCAACTGCTACCGTAATGACCTATTTCAAGATCAGAAATGCTAGCATTAGAGCGGTAATTCCTGAAATGTTATAGAATACGTCGTATTTCAGGTAATTTGGTTCCAAGGGTGCTAAGCCTACTGACACTCATGTCCAAATTTTTTATTAGTGAACACTTCCCTTTTTAGTTTTTTGAAAGCACTGAATCATATTTCCGCATTTATTTTTATCATAGAAATCATCAGTTTTTAGAAATTATTTTGCAGTGCTTTCATCCCCATTTTGTTTTGTTTTTTTTTACCTGGGTGCTTCCGTGTTGTCGTGCCATCATCATGAAACAACAACGGTTGTTGTGGTATGTGGTCCCAAATGTTAGGTGACTGATGTCATCAGTATGCTGCTACAAGAACTGGAGTGTCATCTTTCCTCACTTCCCACCTACTTCTACTCCGGAAAAAATATTGATCAGTCTTGAGGACTCAGACAGCATTTCTGTAATATATAAAAACCTTTAACAGTCCCTCCCTTTCAAAGATCCCAGAGTACAGAGGGAAAAGGATCTCTTACTCAATATTTTGGAACAGGAATGGAAGGCAGCAATGCAAAGAATTCACTTAAGCTCCATATGTGCAAAGCATACAACCATTCAACTTAAAATTATATATCGAGCACATCTGTCTCATTTAAAATTGTCCAAAATGTTTCCAGGGCAAGATCCAACTTGCGAACGTTGCAATCAAGTTCCAGCCTCACTGGGCCACATGCCCAAAATCATCAGACAGGCTTGGTGTCACAATCCCTCCTAATCCACTAACAGCTGTGTTTGGTGGGCTCACACATGGACTTAAAGTGGAGAAGAACAAACAAACTGGAATAGCCTTTACTTCACTATTGGCACATAGACTTATCTTACTAAATTGGAAGAATCCTAACTCACCTCTTTTCAGTCAGTGGGTAACTGATATTATACACTACTTGAAATTGGAAAAAATTAAATTCTGACTTAAAGGATCTGTGCAAAACTTTTTTAAAACCTGGCAGGATCTAATTAATTAACATTTTAGAATAAACATTTAAATTGAGGAAGCAGATTCTCTTCCTCTTTTTATTCTATTTATTTACTTACTTATTTTTTCTACTATTAAAGTTTCACTGTGTTGGCCAAGCTCCCTTTCTCATGGGTGGGGGTTGACTTGACTTGAACCTAGTCTTGTAAAATCTAACCTGCTTGTATGGAATGTTATTTTGATTTTAATAAGTTCAATAAAATGTTTAAAAAAAAAAGAACTGGAGTGTCAGTCATGTCACTAGCCTAGTTTGAGGCTATCAAAGATAAAAAAAAAACATCTTCGTGGGTGTGCATATGGGTGTGTGTGTTAAATGAGTTTAAGTTTCCCAGTTTTGACAATTGCTTTGATTTCTCTTACTACAATTTTTTTTGAGGTTAGGATTTGGGAATTGATGATCAATAGAACTGATCTTTCATTTCGACTCTCTTCTCTTTTTATGTTTCCTTTGCCGATCATCCCATTAAACTTGGTAGCCTTTCCTGCTTAAGTCATATTTTTGAATTTTGGGACTTTGCATTTTTTCCCTCTTTTTTATTTTGTTTCATTTCATTTTTGGAAATTTAATATTAGGTTTGCATTTTATTTGTATCTTTGTGCCCTTTTTTCTTTTGTTTTTTGGTTTTGTGCAAATTGAGTCCTTTTTACTTTTTTTTTTTGCTGATAATTATAGAAGTTTCTTAATTAAGTTATTCAGTGTCCAGGGTTTCTCCATGATGCTTCCCTTTTTTATTTATTTGGTGATAAATCAGAACAATCATTGCCATTGTGTCTTCTGTTTAACAAACAGCCATTCAAACCCTGTGTCAGCAAAGATCGTCAGCCATGGAACTACCACTACTATGCTCGGCAGTTAGTGCAAGAGGTACTTACCATGTAATTGAATTAAATGTTTTGGTTTTCCCCAGTCTTCAAAAACAACCAGATACTCCAAAATTTTCCACTTTTCATGCATTTTACATAGACTGTTACTCTAGACATCTTGACAATGATCCAGGTACTTTTTGGAAAGATGAGGCAGATATTAATGTTCTTCTTTGTGTGCCAGTTAGAGCTAAGAGAAGGTATGAGTGTCAGGTCCTGGTGAAGTCTGAGCTTTATTTTGCGGACTATTGTCATTTTTATTTATAATTGAATTGCTGTTGCAATAGCCCGGTGCTGTAGTTTGCATTTAATGTTCCAAACATCACAGGCTGATGACCGTCAGCGAAGTGAAACTTGTTTGCCACAAGTAATGCCAAGGCTTTGATGCATGCAACTGTGTTCTGAGCCTAAAACCGTGTGATTCAGAGGTTAAAGAATTTCCAGTTAAAGTTATTACATTTACCTCCAATGTAAACAGCCTAAATGTGCATATTTGTGAATCACGCAGATGGGAGATTATCAGTCAGGAACCTGAAGCTGTTACACCTCAAATAAGAATGACAAAAAGAAGTAAAAGTAAACTACTCACACCATTACAATGGAAATTCAAGTGCTTCTCCTGATTTGTTAAATCTGTTTAATTCAATTTTTGAACTTCTGCCAAATCCCCTTTCTTCAGAATAAACAAAGGTAGCTTTTATTGTATCTC
Source organism: Polypterus bichir lapradei (assembly GCA_026402145.1). Lineage (NCBI taxonomy): Eukaryota > Metazoa > Chordata > Cladistia > Polypteriformes > Polypteridae > Polypterus > Polypterus bichir. Next base: position 2,930,517 of record JANRMT010062844.1, read on the forward strand.
TGCTAATGAAGAAGTCTTTGGAGGGATCTGCTGCCCTGTTAGATGTGCTCCTCCTAGGTGTAGTGATGGTTGTGAATATTTGAAATTTTTAGATTGATATTTGAAATGCCAGAGAGGAAAGCATTCAGCATTATCAAGACTGAGCTATCCTTCTATTGGAAACATGGAAAGCATGTTATCTTTAATTGAAACTCAAAGTGGATGTATTTGGTAAGTTTTTATGCTTATATTTTTCAGTGGTGTCCCCTTGCCATCATTTTAAAGAGCCAGTGCAGGCAAGATATTTAACAAAAAAATTAACATTTAACTTTAGCAATTTCACATGGCAAATGCATACATGCTGTGTTTGTGACTTTGTAACTTTGGCTTGAAAAATACTGGAATTACAAATTCAAATTTTATTAAATTGCTCACTAGCATTTTATTTAGAAACTAGTAAAATACGTATCAGAAACGATGAGCAAAAAAAAAAAAAAAAAATAAAGCATGGAGTTTTAATTGATGTAGCTGCCTTTGCCAAGCATCTAGTTGTGCCAATGCCACAGAAAATTCTTTAGGTGTTTGAACTGGCACACTATGACTGATAGAGCAGACTTTGGCTGGCGCATTGCTTTCATCATTTGAGCTTTGAAATTCCAAGATATCAGAATGGAACTGCCTTCTGCAGTCATTTTGATTCACCTTACATTCATGTAGTGGAAAAAACGCAATTTTAGTTTAAATAATGGAAGTCAACACACAGCACAGATACACATTGTCATGTATTGTTCTCTGATCCTTTCTTATCCTCCCTTTGTGTCATTAATATTAAGCTCTTCAGCCCCTCTCATGTAACATCTGACATTTATTTCTGATAAAGGTTTATGTAATTGTTTCTGTAAAAAGAGAAGAAAAAACATTTTATTTACTGCTGTCAGTAATCCTCAGGTAAATGTGGTACTCCTTTGATGTCTTAATTGTTATGAAACTCTTTTTGTTTCTGTTGTACTGAAATTGACACCCTTCATAATGCAGAGACAGATGTAATAAAGCCAAATCTATAAACTACCAGTCAAAAATCTGGACACACCCAAAACTATTCATGTTTTTGACAGAAATTCATATCTTTTTCTTATCAAGTGTAATAAAAAACAAAAACAAGCAGGTTGAAGGTAATTCCATGCTGGGTTGCCAAGTCCTTGAAAATTGATAGCCCAAAAAAAGCTTGAGGTGGACAAATGACATACCAGAAAATGAGGAGTGATGTCAGAGTGAGAAGGTCAGAAACATATCAGAGATGTTTCAGGGTGATAGAACAGGGGTTGGTTGGGTCCACCCAAGGATTTTACAACAGCAAAGAACATATACAAAGTGCAAATAGCAGTGAAAGGAGTGACAGATGGATGGAAAATATGGGAAAAATGAAGTTGAAAAATAGCCCAATATAACAAATTGTTTTTTAAAAAAAATATCTGAAAAAATGCAACCTGCAAAAAGCCCATTTTTAAAAAATAGCCCAAATGGGAGAGAAAAGCACAGACCTGGCAAACACCAATATTATTTTCTTCCTTAAACACACACCAAATGCCAGTGACATTCGTTGGAGTCAATAAATGAAAAGCCATTCCTGAAAATGGCAAATAAAAAGAAAAGATTAAAATGGGAAAAAAAAACTCAGATATTCCACAGAAGATGACTGAAAATGCATATTATGGTCAAGGAACTCAAAGATGAAGTGGCTAGTCATGATATCAGTGAAATGTGTGACACAGTTATCCATCACCCTTTCTTTAAAGCTGAATACTAATTTTCCTGAGTGAAAAAAGGAAATATGGTTGATGAATGGCACTACAAGAACATAAGAACCTGAGACGTTTTACAAATACAAGGAGGCCATTCAGTCTTTCAAGCTGTTTGATTGGCTAATAGTCCACTTATCCCAATATATCTATCTATCTACCTATCTATGTATCATATAGTGCCTTTCATATCTATCTATCTATCTAT
>JANRMT010062844.1:2937502-2951264 GCA_026402145.1 Polypterus bichir lapradei
TGGACAGAGGCAGTGGTGCTGTAAGAATTATGTTTTTGGACTTCTCTAGCGCCTTCAACGCCATTCAACCTCTGCTCCTTAGGTACAAGCTAACAGAGATGGGAGTAGATTCACACCTGGTGGCATGGATCGTGGACTATCTTACAGACACACCTCAGTATGTGCGTCTTGGGAACTGCAAGTCTGACATTGTGGTCAGCAACACAGGGGACTGTACTTTCTCCGGTCCTGTTCAGCCTATATACATCAGACTTCTAATATGATTCAGAGTCCTGCCACGTGCAAAAATTCGCTGACGACACTGCTATTGTGGGCTGCATCAGGAGTGGGCAGGAGGAGGAGTATAGGAAGCTAATCAAGGACTTTGTTAAATGGTGCGACTCAAACCACTTACACCTGAACACCAGCAAGACCAAGGAACTGGTGGTGGATTTTAGGAGGCCCAGGCGCCTCATGGTCCCCGTGATCATCAGAGGAGACTGTGTGCAGAGGGTGCAGACCTATAAATACCTGGGAGTGCAGCTGGATGATAAATTGGACTGGACTGCCAATACTGATGCTCTGTGTAAGAAAGGTCAGAGCCGACTATACTTCCTTAGAAGGTTGGCGTCCTTCAACATCTGCAATAAGATGCTGCAGATGTTCTACTAGACGGTTGTGGTGAGTGCCCTCTTCTATGTAGTGGTGTGCTGGGGAGGCAGCATAAAGAAGAAGGACGCCTTATACCTGGACAAACTTGTGAGGAAGGCAGGCTCTATTGTAGGAGTGAAGCTGGACAGTTTAACATCTGTGGCAGAGCGACGGGTGCTGAGCAGGCTCCTGTCATTCATGGAGAATCCACTGCATTAACTGAACAGGATCATCTCCAGACAGAGGAGCAGCTTCAGCAACAGACTGCTGTCACCGTCCTGCTCCACTGAAAGACCGAGGAGACCCCACACTATACGACTCTTCAGTTCCACCATGGGAGGATAAACGTTAACATTATTCAAAGTTATTGTTTGTTTTTACCTGCATTTTTATTACTCTTTAATTTAATATTGTTCTTTATCAGTATGCTGCTGCTGGATTATGTGAAATCCCCTTGGGATTAATAAAGTATCTATCTATCTATCTAATGTACACACATCAAAATATACAGTACATTTGGTTAAACACACACACATGCAGGAAGGATTTTAAACCATTCAAGTGAAGAGAGCTTTTTCTTCTACTCTGAGGTCTTGTCAAGCTGAACAGAAGTGCAGTTCATGCTGGGGAAGTTGGAACACAAAGCAGGACTTTGAGGTTTTTCAGTATTATATGCTTTTGCCCACTTAGGTAGGAATCTCTCTAGCTTACCTTTCAGGCTCATCAGGAGTATGCAATTCCAGTCTGGGATAAGTGGTGGTGATGTCGCTAACATCATCACTTCCTTCTGTCTCCACTGCACAGAGAAGACGCCCACTGAGGGTAACTGACTCCATCCTTTCCAGGCTTTGACCTACAAAGCCAGACATCCCCAAGAAGACATCTCACTTTGGTTTCGAGCCAGACAGAAAATGTCAGCATTTCTCTTTAACCTGTTCATGGACTGAGTGATGCCATGCACAACAAAAAGATCAAACAAGAGGAAACTGATGAACCATTCTCTCTTCTTTGAAGGACTTTGCAAATAACCTTGCTTTGTTCGATCACACACACCAGCGCATGCAGGAAAAGGCACACTGCAAAACATTTTTTCTTAACAAGTAAAAATTTCTTATTTTAAGGTAATATATCTAATATTTTGCCCCAAGAGATTAAATATCTCATGTTGCAATGATACTTGCTAGATTATTTTGCTCGATTCAAGATAACTGGTCTTAAGCTATCTGACTTAGACAAAAAAGTGTAATTCCAAGACAATTTCGACTTAAAAAAAGCATAACTGTGAGAGAAAAGCCTGTTATCAACTACAGTGATGAGCATAGCAGGACATATATTCTTATTTCAAGAACCAAAACTTTCTAGGTTTGTCTTGTTTTAAGAAATGAGTAAGACACAACCCCGAGACTTAAATTAAACTCTTTTTATTCCAGAAAGGTTTTAGAATACAACCTTGATTTTGTTAACAACTACGACATTTCAGATTAACACTTGCCGAATTAAGTGGCCTTTCTCTGTAACTAGTATGATTTAACAGTTGGATTCCCTGCAAAGGGTAGTACTTTATTATATTCAAATGGTAATATTTTTCTTCAAATCAAAATGGTTTCCAAATTTTAAAATAAATGACCCTTGTATAAAAAATGTGTCTGGTGGTTTGATGCAAGAGTTTTTTCACTGTGTCAAATAAATGGCTTAATCCAAACAGTGTTGCTGGAATTTATTAACATAAAAAGAAAAGTTCAAGAATTTAGGAATCTTTAAAAGTTTTATATAGTTCAATGATATTCCCATGGTAGTACTTCACAAGAATATATATTTTGTTTTTCAGTCATATAGTCTCACAGTAATTAAAATTAACCAGCTTCATAGCATCAACAAAACGGGTGGATTTATCCAGGTTAGGGATTTTAATTGCATTCATTTTCATCATGAACTTGAAACTGCAAACAATATAATGTGTAGTGTTGATATGGTTCAAAAGTCGTTTTAAACTCAAAGCCACAAACGTGCAGCAAATAAAACGCCAAAACATCTTTGGTGTTTAAACAGCAAAATGCACGAGTGTCGAGCGACTGTAGTCGTTATGCGATGTAATATACAGGATCGTTCCATTATTTTAGAAAAAAAAAAATTTACGTCAATGACATTGTTGAGTATATGAAAAGCTAACGGTATGATTACAATTTCTTTGCAGTGTCCAATTGTTTGTTTGTTTTTTTTTTTTTCAAATACATTTTTTTTCAAATATAATATCCAGCGCTGTTTTTGACCCCTTCTTTGTCATGTAATAGAACATACCTTTCTTTGAGCATGCGTAAACGCGTTCCCTTGTGAAGCGTCCTTAGCGTTCCCGCGCATCGGACGCTACATTTCGAAATGTTCTCACCGTAAGGTTATTAACAACGTTACATATATAGCTAAAATACTTCTTTGCTCTTCGCAGCTGATAAGTAACATATTTCTGCATATAAACCAATGGATTGACTTGACGAAGTCATACCGGAAATATTAAAAGGTAAGTTTCTAATTGACATTTACTGTTGCTGCAGTGCATTCTGTTTTTATGAATCCACAAGAATTCACCCGTCCACGTTGATACCTATAATTATTATGACACAAAACAGATGTAGTGGGGCAAGTTAGTTTCATGTAACCATTGTATACAATTTTTAAAATAAATGCAGGTGTTCATGTTATAAATATTTATTTTTTCATTTTCGGTTTTCACCTTTGCAATTTATTCAGCAAACACTGGTCTGAATTATAACATCTACTGCACGCAGTTCTTGCATTCGAACATATTGGTACATTTAGCGCTTGTCTTGCCATTTTAGGCATTGATGAGTGGTTTGAGGCTGCACAGCAACATCGGGCTCTTTTTATTGAGCGCCATCATTGTTAGATTTCATATATACAGAGTTATTATGAATTAAATGTTGGTTAAATGTCGTTGATTTATTTGTTACAGTGATTTATGAAAAAAGTTGTTAAAGACATTCTGATACAGACTTCTGCTTGCTTAAAAATAAATTGAAATGTATCTTTTAAAAATATGCCAAGTTCTAACTGCATTGCACGTGCCTCATGTTATTACCGGTAGTAAAAGCGAACACGACCCAAGTCGCTTCTATTTGAGATAGCTTTAAAGAAAAACTGTAAAATTTAGAGGCCAGTATTTTAAAATTATCATCGATTTTGAGGTATCCACAATTGTAAGCTCATTGCTCGAATATAAAAAGATCGCTGCAAGGGGGCACCCTTAACTTCGATATCAATACCATACATAAGCGCGTCATGTAAAAAAAAGTCGAAGGTTTGGTCGCGACTTGTACAGCTTCGCCTATATTCTAGAGCCAGCCCTGAGTGAGACAGTGCTATTTATTACTTTAATGGCATAGGTGAAGGCCCCAGTCTGAGTGAAATGTTAACGCAATTGCTAATTTTATACACTCACAAATTAACTTAGTAAGTCGTATGTATAGTGTCATTGATCAGGCAATATGGTAAATACACCTCTGTAGGATATCTCTACTTGCCTAAAACCTCAGTATGATATACTTGTTCAGAAAAGAAACAAAATATAAAACATTTATAAAAAGGTATCATATTTGCACTTGTACCATCTTTCAAGAAACTCTTAAACTTAGCAAAATTTGTAAATTTAGCACTTAAATGTGTCCATGTCCTGATATTTGAGATCAAGCAGGGTAAGAAATATAAATGATAATAGGAAAAAGGAGGACGTTTATGATATGAAAGTGATGACAACATAAATATATATTTATAGATGTGGAAATTTGAAAAGTAGAAACTTGGGCTTGGTCCTTCTTAATTAAAATTTTCCATAATTCAATAAAAGCATGTTTGAAATGTCACACCTGGACACAGGACATCTTATGCATCCATCAAGGCTGTTGCCCCAACATGTTCACCTCACCATATGAATCTTTGTGCAAACACATATTTATGTATGTTTGTAATTTATACAAAGTCTATATTAATTTACAAGTGTTTTGATAAACTTGATCATGGCGGCAGAGAATGATAGCGTGTTACATGTTAATTAGCACACACAAGTAAGAATTTCACAGTACTCATGTAGCACTTATTTAGTCCAATACTACATAGTGTGAAAATACTCCATATCAATAGATAACTGAGCACATATCATTTCTGTGTTTTATCAGGAAGTAAAGAAGATGACTGCTATCTTGTTTTAGTTACCTAAAAATTTTAACAATGAAAATATAAGCGGTCAGATATTTGAGCAATGCTGTCTTTGATTACTAATTTCATTTACGTTACATAAAAGTAAATATTTCAATTTGTCAGGCTTCATCGAATTTCATAATTCATAAAGTTTATTGATAACTGGCGACTATTTTCAATGTGCTTTTCCTGTATTTTTTTTAACAGGAGCTGCAGTTTTCAGTGCAGCAGAATAACTTACAAGACAGCTGTACATCTCCCTCATCTTCTGAATGCGATACTCTAAAAAATGCCAGTCTTTCACCTAGCCCTCAATCCAGTGAGCAAGGATGTTCCAGAAAACTTTAAGAGAAGCCAGTCCCTCTAAAATCATTCAGCTACCAAGCCCCGAATACATACTTCATAGTGACAGTGAGTTGGAGCAGGTCAGAAAACATTACTTTGAACTGCAACACATAGGGAAAGAGGAGCATTGTATTCTTTCAAAGAATCTTTTCTGTAGATTAATTAGAAATATAGTGACCAACATAGTGCCCATACTCAGGAGAACAACAAAGGAAGACAAATATACCTCCAAACGTGAGGTTTCTTCAATGACAAAACGTACAGTCAAGTATTATCCAAAGCTATGTACAGCTGAAGATCAAAATTCATGGGTGAGTGTAAGTAACTAGTTTTTATAAGGGATTTAGACAGAGCAGTCACACCTTGTATTCACATGCACACTTTTTTAAAAGAATGTAATCTCATTACAGGAACCTGTGTTTAAACAACTCCTGAAAAGGCTACAGAATATCCGCACACCTCAGAAGCGACAGGGCTGTATGCCTCAAATAAATAAAGAGATATCTCGGCGTCACCACTGACAAGCCTGATGCTGGTGAAGTCGAGAATTCAGGCGAGGCCGATTCCACTGCATCATCGGGGAATTCTATTGCTTCAGCGACGCTTGTTAATGTGTTGCCTTCTAGTCATACCCAAGAAGTTACAGCAGCGAAAGAATGTGAACCATCTGGTAAGTGCACAATAGAGATGGTCATATCCCATCTTAGTGCAGACTGTTTAGAAAACACAACTGATTGGATTATTCATTTATATGTTTTTGCAGCTGTTGACACAATAGTTGACAGCCACCAAATACAGGCCAGGCACTACAAAACACTACAGGACCTTTACAAGAAGCCAAATAAATTTGCAGTTACCCAGCTCCTTGATCATGAATTTAATGCACAGAGGTCATTTATAGATTCTATGGGAGGCTTACCCATGCTTTAAACAACTGGATCATGCAAGTACATAAAACACAAACATTTGACTGAAATATTTTTGAAAAATGGTTTCTTAAAACAAAATATGTGCTGACTTTGAAGAGTGTGCTTATTTTATAGGTAATGGACCAAATGTGTTGTATTCTTAGTTGGAATAATCTTAACTACATCACAGAAGTTAAGAGCAGATGGACCAGTTTTTATGGAAAAGCACAGTTTTATGGTGTAATGAAGAAGATCCTGAAGCCTCCACATATGCACGATGAGGGTAACATTTGTCATGCATATTTTATTCAAACTTATTTTATAGTTAGTTATGCAGCATGATAGGCCTAAATGAAAGCCAAATTGAAGTTGTTTAAAGTTATGATATTTTGCAGTTGATGCTCAAAGGGTTGCACTTTTTTATGCCATTTTTTCCATAAAGAGCTAGTCAAATTATAGTAAGCCAAACTTTGAGAAATTTTCATGCAAAATATAACTGCTTCTCTCTTGGCAAGTAACTGTTGATTTGTGAATTTCAGGTTCCCTTTTCTTCATTGTATTAAAAAGTTGTACTGTGTTATTCTGAAATAAATATTTGCATTTAATTATGTTTTTAAAAACCATTTATTATCATTGTAAATAGTTTTGTCTAGCATCTTTTTAAGACACAACAGAATAATAAACTGTCTGACACTATGCTTTATTATGTATAAATAATGAAGGAATATTTTAAAGAATGCTTAAAACTTTAAATATGATCTAGGTAAGGTTCATTTCAATTGTCGTTCATGTTCTACCATATTAGTAGGTAAAAATACCAGACATCATATACTTTTTGTTATAAATCATTCTTAATTTAAAGCTTGCTGTATGTTGTTGTTTTCATTAAAAAGAGAATGTTTGAGTTATACTAGAACAAAATGTGAAAGATATTTAGTAAGAATTTTTTTTTTTCATTAGTGAAAAATGTCATCACCATGTTTAGAGCTCTGCCATCCATGTTTCCTTCACTTTCTCTACCCCCAAAAAAGCTGGGAAACAAAACATGAGGCATTAGTTCATGGCCTTAAGGTAAAACTTTGCATTTTTACATTGTTTAAAGGAAAAATAAAGACAGTTACTGCAATTCTATCCATCTGTGACTGGCAGCAATTTTCAGGGTTGTTTTTAATGTTAGCTACAGGAATGACATTAAACGGTTTGATTAAAAGGGCTCAACAGAATATAACAATCTTCAATTTTTAGTGATTTCTTTGCTATTTCAATTACAAGCTGTGTATAACTGCTTCTGTTAATTGGCACATTAATTCAGTATTATAAATAAGTAAATATATAATAAATCTGTATAGGACTACAGAGGATAAAGTAAATTCAGCCTATTTTTCTTTGTTGGTTTTTGTTTGTTTTGAAGACCTCCGTGAATCCTGATGCCTTTCTACAGCAAAGACCGACCACTGTCTAGCACAGCCCTTATTGTGGACCAAGATAACTGCATGCTGGCTATTGGAAGTGAGCCTGTGACAACTTTCCCTCAAGAAATGTTGCAGGAAGGTATCATGTACCTTATGGTGTACTATTATGCACTACATCTAACATATCCTAAGTGCATTGCCGCTGTTCTCTGTGCAATTCAAACTGAAATATTACTGGACACAATTTGAAGGGAAAATACAAATATGCTAGAAGGAAAACTGTGTGAGCCAAATGTAGAACAGGAAATGTATGTCTATGATGTACTGTATATAATTACCATAATATTTGAAAATCAATTAGATTAATTATAAATAATTTGATTTTTTGTGGATTTTAACATGTTAGGTTGTATTTTCTTTGTCCTGTTATTTGGCAAAGTTACTACTGGTAAAATTTTGCAAGTTTATGTTATGCATTTCTGACTGTGACAAGATGAGACAGTCCTGAACTACAATGTAAAATAATGATATGGATATGACTTTTGTGTTATATACAAGGTAATCTTCCTGTGTCAACTAATTTTCATGTGCTTATGTTTTTCTCTGTTTCTGTATTGTGAAAACAGCAGTAGTGCTGTTGGATACTGATGTAATACTTAAATAAAGAGCAGTGCTAATGATTGTCTTTATTGTAAGTTATTTTATGTATTCAGGAAGCCAACATATATCAGGAAATTATATCTTATGTGTCTTGAATGTAGAAATGAATTCCTAATTCAAAACTCTGCTAAATGTTTTGGTTTCAATTTGAAATGAAGACCATCCTAAAATAAGATAACTGTGCTACTTTTACCTTATTCTTTTGTAGGTGGACTGAAATTTGTTGTATATATCATGCAAATATATCTTAGTATGTGTTGAAATTAACTAATTTCAGGATTTTTAAAAAATCCAAGTCAATATATCTCACCCCATTGGCATATCATTTTGCTTATTTCAAGCATTTATTTCTTAATAATTGGATTTTTTTTCTTATTCTATTATTTTTTTTATTTTTTTTTTGTAAAATAATTTTCCTGTTTTAAGATATATGCTCTGAGATTAAATATTGGACTACCTATTTCAAGATGAGTTAACTTGTTTCAAGTAACAAGACTTTCATTCTCCACTGGTATTAAGAATTTTCCACTTATATTAGTGATTTATTCTCTTGTTCCTTGGCCTTCATTTTTCAGTCTGCTAAAATTAAGAATGCAAAACAACTGAATTAAAAATTTTCTAATATTCAGTATATTTCCACTGTAGAAAGTCTAATCTCAAGTAATTCTAAAAAACAGCATTTTCTACTTATTTCAAACCTTTGAACACCTATCAGAGCTTTCTTATTTCTAGACTGGAACTAACTTATTTTAAGATGTCTTGGCAAGTAAAATTATCTTGCTGCATGGACAGATAATTTTCACTAATATTAAGTCATTTTCTCCTGAAATTCAGTGTTTATATCTTATTTCTAGGATAAGTTTTTTTTTTTTGCAGTGCAGCATCTCATCTTAACATCTACTCACAACAAGTGAGCTTGAAAAGCAACACAAAGAAACAGGAAGTCATGCCACTTAACATCTCAAATTCTACACCAATCAAGGTGGATGGCGAGAGCCTTATTCATGCCTAAAGGGTTTAGCTACCTAGGCAGCATTGTAACACATGAAGGTAGTGCAGGCAGTGGCATCAAGAGTAAACTGAGCAAAGCCAGAAATGCCGTCAGAATGATGAACAATGTGTGGACGTCATCCGAGTGCAGAATCAACACCAAACTATGGCTTTACCAGAGCTGTGTTTTGTCCACATTTTTATATGGATCAGAATGCTGGCCATTGATGAAAGGAGACAATTCCAAACTGCCAGCATTCTATACCAGTAGCCTGAGAAGAATCCTTCACACTTTTTGGCTACAAATCGTCTCAGATCAGGAGATGCACACCAGATGCAAGCAAGACAGCACAGGCACCATCATCAGCAGAAGACACTAGAGATGTGCTTCACAGGAGAGCAAGACAGCCCTCCACTGGACCCCAGAAGGCAACCTTAGGAAATGTAGGCCAAAGAACACCTGAGGAGCAAACTATGGAAAAAGAACTGAAGACCATGAATCACAGTGGGGGCATCATACAGAAACATACCCAAAACAGACAGAAGTGGAGGAACTTTGATGTTGCCCTATGTGCCAGCCAGCGTAGTGGGCAATAGTGGTGATTTTATTACAAAGGTATGTATGTGAGTGTAAAGTTTACTAAATACGCAGATGTCATTGATGTAGTGTGCTCATAAGAATTACTTAGGAAATATTTGACATTACTTCATCTTTTTTTTTTTTTTTTTTTTGTGTGGCACCTCCTGACTCACCAGTACAAGAAAGCCCCCCACATATGATGTACCATTTCATTTGTCTTGTGATGCAAGATGTGTAGTTTTTTGGGGTTCCCCCTATTTTTGTCTGTCTAGACCTGAAAAATCCTAATTTGTAGTCCATGTTTTATCATATTTTGTGCAGGAAATTATATGCTTATGATAAAAGTTTATGATTAAAGAGCATTTCAGGCAACTCTGATTCTAAATCTCCACCATCTCTTCCTCATATAAATAAAGTTCTTTCCAGCTCTTGTGTTCATGACTCTAAGCTCTCTAAGGCTCTGGCCATAGAGAAACTTGATATATGGTGTCAAATGCGTGCACATAGGGGACAGGTGAAAAACTGTAATTATACCACCATACCATCGCTATGCTTTAATGCCCTTCTCTTTTCCTCCCTCTGCAGGCTGGATGGTTGACAGCTAGAATATCGCTGATGTCACTTCCGGTGTCCGTCCACCTGGACTTGCCTTGTCCTGCAGAGAGGACTGAAAACCAGAAGCTCTGCATTTTTTTTGCAAGTTCAATTCTGAATTTACAATATGTCTGAAAGACCTTTTCACTGTTTGATTTGTTTCTTTTCCATCCAAGTATATGGGGTACTGAGTTGGACTCCAGATCTTTATCGTTGTCTTGTCATTCTCTTACAAGGGGCAACCCTATATTTACAGCATGGATGCCAGGGTAGTGATGCACCTAGTGTCCTCTTGTACCTTTGCGCTCCTATTCCATTAAAAGCTGTTTGCTGGAGGATCACAAAACTTCTGTGTCAGCCGCCCTCTAGGTGCCTGGGAGAAAACAACACTTCTTGATCCAGGTCGCTCATTGTTTTTCTTTAAGGTGCACCAGCCTGCAGGCATTCCAGAACACTCTACATACCAAGACAAAGTGCCTTGGTAATATCCACCTACTTGCACAAGTATGACTGTTGGTATTGCCAGAAACATCCTTAGGGGTGTATGTCCATCCCAGGGCTGACCAGCCCCACGTCAAATGCTGTTCCCGGTATGTTTGCACTGTATAAACTTGTGTGCAAATTTAATAAAAATAATGTTAACATACACCAGATTTTCTCAGTACAGTATTTAGCTGAATTTTTGCAAGATAACACGTGGACTTTATCAAAATATAAAAATATAATCTATTAAAAAAGTCAGTCAGTCAATCATTATCCAACCCACTATATCCTAACACAGGGTCACGGGAGTCTGCTGGAGCCAATCCCAACCAGCACAGGGCGCAAGGTAGGAACAATCCCCGGGCAGGGCAGCAGCCCACCGTGGGGCTATTAAAAAAGTGTAATTCATAATTCATGACAATACCACGACAGTGTGAAATGCGACGCGGTGTCATGTGGAAATTAGCAGGGCTTCTAGAAAACGTACCCAAATTGCAAGTATACTCTGAGTCTCGATATGCAGGATGTCACAGTCATAACTCACGTTGATGTCATGTCAGCCAGTTATCATGTTTTTGTGCATTAACATTCAGACATGTTTATGGTCTAGAAATAAAATGTGAGTTTTAGTGTTTCGACAGGAAGTGTGAAATTAATGTAGAGGTATCATCATGAAATCTCTTACCAGTTTCCAGGTTCAGAGATGAAAATTCACTTTTCTTGCCTTCCGATTGGAAACTTCTTTGATGACATCTTCATAGTCTAATCTGAATGCAATATCTTTTTCTATAAATAGGAGAAGCCAACTAATGGCCACTGGCAACCCAAGTCGGGCAATGAAGGAGGACTATGAAATGTTTTTAAAGATGTATATGTACGGAATTTGACCTTGAAGAGGGATTTTAAAAGGGATCCTCTTAGAAGCATCTCCATCCATCTATTATCCAACCCGCTATATCCTAACTATGTGGTCACGGGGGTCTGCTGGAGCAAATCCCAGCCAACACAGGGTGTAAGGCAGGAAACAAACCCTGGGTAGGGCCAGCCCACGCAGTAGAAGCATCTCAAATATATATATACTGTATACTGGAGAATATAACTTGACAAATCCAATCGAACGGGAAAGATGGACCTCAAAAGTGGGGCCCCCTTAGGTGCGGGGCCTGGGGCGGTCACCCCACTTGCCACCCCAAACGCATCTCTTGGGTATTGCCCTTGCTGGTGCCTAGGAATGGCTGGCAAGGTGTAGAAGAGAATGGCATGTCCCTTAAATGAAGTTTCATGGGCTCATCTCCATTGAATGAAGGTTAATGGACAACATTCCCTCTAGGCTGAGGGGCCACACACCTGGCAAAAAATTGCAGTGCAGTGGTTGCAAAGTGCCGCACACCAAATAGTGTGGAGGCTCAAGTTCGTTGTGAGATTCCACACTTGTTCAAACAACACTGCGTCACTCACCAGGAAGACCTCGCCATTGATGATGCCTGCAAGCACGCTCAGTTAATGCAGGACATTGAGACGCTACTGCAAACAGTGTACTGTATACAATGTTTAACTTGTCCTCGGTGAAACAAACAGAATTCACAGAACTGGCAGCAGTTCTAGACAATGAACGAAGTGTGATGGCTTTCTAGGCATTTTGCACTAAGAGCTTTTATTAGAAATATTCTCATTTTGATTGAATACTATAAGAAGCAGGCCAAAGAATGCAATGATCCAATCAGCAAATATTGCATTAAGCAGCTGGCCAACCTGCAGATTCGAGCTGCACTAATAATATTCGACAACGTGGTTGATGAATTGGCTAAATTGAGCAGATTATTACAGTGAAGCAACTTGTCACCAATTGAAGCATTTCAGTTTGTGAAGGTGAGAATATTAATGTTGCGCGCTCAGAACTTGAGCGAGAACGTGCACTGGAGTGAGGAAATAAAAGCCTTTATAAATGGCGATATGGAAGTCAATGTGGCACCTATTGTCCGGTTTGTTGAACGTATCTGTTTGCACATGGAGGCTCGCTTTCCAGAAAATGAATTCATAGACTGGATGTTGTTCGAAGGCACTGTTATTTCCAACACAGATGTCTTTGATAATGGAAAAACGGAAATCGCAAAGCTGGTTAAAAGGTACTGTCATTTCCTTCCCCAGTCAACTGAGCTGAATAATCTGTCAAAGACGGTGATGATGCAGTATCGCAATTTTCGATTAGTAGCATCTGAAAAACTCTGACATTTGCCGATATAGTTCAATATGTACTCAAAGAAGAAGAATTTGCGATGTTGGTTTGCCTTACGGATATCGGTGCAATGTTTAAGAGTCGAGTGCCATTATTGTGAAGGCAGTTTCAGTCTCATGAATGCCATCTAGACAAAATCTCATAACCACCTTCAGGCATAACATTTGGACATCCAGATGCGTATAAAGTCGAATGAAAACTTTGGGCGAACAGTCAATTTGGATCATGTTTATGACAGGTTAAGGACAGGCGTCAAAAACTGTAACTGTATAAGTTGTAACTTGTTAATTGACCAATTTTGAAATTTTGGTGTCAATTGATCTAGCCTCATATAGCAGTGTGTGCGTGTGAAAAATGGTACATTTTCACTGTTTTTCCCGCTGTTAAAAATTACAATTTAAAAATGACAAAAATGGAAAGCACAGCACCGTGTATAAAAAAAATCAGTTTCTTAACTCGCGCAGCTCTCTTGTGTTACTGCTCAGGCATGTAGGTGTTCCACTCACACAGGACAAAAGTTAGAGGGAACGTTGCTCAATGGAATGGTTCAAGTCCTTTAAATAAAGGTTCACGGGCTCATGTCGGGTGCTACTCATTTTCAATGGCGTCTTCCTCTGCACACTAACTGAAGGCTTCTTATATACTGTATAAACGTCTACGCGTGGAAGTACAGTGGTGTGAAAAACTATTTGCCCCCTTCCTGATTTCTTATTCT
>JANRMT010062844.1:2979388-2989814 GCA_026402145.1 Polypterus bichir lapradei
AAGAAAAAGAGAAGTTTTTACCTGACCTGGTAGTGCTGGATAATCACATGGACTGAGGGCTCGGAAGCACTTCCAGGTCGAGGACTATAAAGGACTGTGGGAGATCCCAGACAGATTAGCTGAGTTGGGAGGCAGGGTGGCTAAGCGTCTGGGAGACTGGAGGATTGTTTATTTGATTATTATATTGTTATTGAGTATAGTGGAGTGGAGGGTGCTTTGTGCACATTATTATTATAATAAATAAGAATTATTGGACTTTTAGCTGGTGTCTGACGAATGGTCTGAGGGTTCAAGGGAGTGAGAGAGCCCTTAATCTATCACAATAGATACATTTGCCTACCAATCTACAGTACACTCAATTAACCCATAATGACAAAGGAAAACACGTTTTTGAAAAATTAAAATGTATTAAAAATCAAAAATGGAAATCTCTCCTGTCTATAAGTGTTCAGACCCTTTGCTGTGGCTCTCCAGGTTGTGCTCAGGTGTGTCCTATTTGCTTTAATTCTCTTTGAGATGTGTGGAGAACGTGATTGGAGTCCACCTGTGGTAAACTGAACTGACTGGACACCATTTAGAAAGACACACACCTGTGTATAGGTGGTCCCACAATTCAAACAGCATGTCAGGACAAGAAGCAAGCCATGAAGTCTAAGGAACTCCCCGTGGACTTCCATGGTAAAACTGTGGTGAGGCTGAGATCAGGACAAGGGGATAAAACCATCTCTAACGATTTAAGCATCCCTAGGAGCACAGTGGCCTCAATAACTGTGAAATGGAAGAAGGTTGGAGCCACTAGGACCTTTCCTAGAGTTGTTTGTCCAGACAATACTGAATAACCGAGACAAGAGGTCCTTGGTCAGAGAGGTGGCCAAAAACTTAATGGTCACTCTAACTGAGCTTCAGAAGTCATCTGTGATAATGGCCACCCAATGCTAGCTTTCTGACTGACACAGGCAATGCCAGGCCTCTCTTCATCACCATCCCTTATACTGGTTTCTTGTCCAGGTAAGGGAACACCATGCTGGCCGGGATGCCAGCCAATCCTTGAAAATATACACGGGTGGGCAAAAGTAGGTTTACAGTTGTGAGTATGCGGGGCTGGCACATTTCAGCACTTACGAGTGTACCCAAGTGCACTGTGCCATTGGGAGATTCTTTTGAGTTAATAAAGTTAATAAAGCTATTATAATAGTCATAACCTGTATGTCTTTTTCCATATGAACAACTCTAACCCTCCTTTTGCCCACCCCTGTATATGTATGTATAAATAGCGGTCTACACGGATTTACATTAGTGCCCGTTTTTTTGTCTTTACAATGGTTTTTACTGTGCTGTGGAGATCTTTTTAGCACCTTAGAAATGTTCTAATCCTTTTTTCCCCAATCAGTGCTTCTCAATAACGTAATCCGGGATTTGCTTTGAATGTTCCTTTGTCTTCATGGTAGAGTTTTTCTTTTTAGATTCTGAACTTCCCGTTTAAAGAACTTCACAGAGGCAGCCATTCAGTACACACTGTGAGATGTTTTTTTTTATTTTCTAAGATATGCGCACATAATCAGGATTTGATCTTCACTAAAAACGGTATCTTTTGTTATAGAAGAAATAACTGAAAAAATGAAAAACAATGATCATTTTGCTTAGCAATAATTTATTCAATGAAAAATGAATAGATATTCCAGCTTTGGAGAAAGTAAACCGTTCCCTAGAGCCGTCCGGCACTCTCTGACATTGACTGGAAGAAAGAATTTCCCACTCCTCCATGTGGAATCCGTTCAGCTGTGCTGACATTTGAGGGGTGTCTTAAATGCAAAACCCATGACATCATTTACTCCTGATTCCAATGTAAGTACTCTCGCTAGTCTATGCAAATAACGAAATATCGCCATCCAATCGATGCACAGCATCAGTTTTTTAAGCTCTGGGGAACTTCTTTAGCATGGCAGGGACCAACGTGAAGGGTATAATCATGAAGTCGCAGCAGAGGTTGATATTTGTGGAATTCTTTTCTTTTTAATTTTATTGATTTTATTGTAATCATTCCATACAAATAGATCAACTTTTACAAAAAATAGGATTGAAAACAAATCAACCCCTACCCCTGAGAAAGAGAGCATGGCCAACGGAGTAAAACTTAAAGCTAGTAAAAATAAATAAACTGATGAGTTTAATAAGCGGATAAAGATAAATGGAGAAGAAAAATAAATGGGAAGAGAATCTGATTCCTCAGTGCTTTAAAAGCTTATTCTAAAATATTACTGATTAGATCCTGCCAGGTTTTGAAAAAGTTCTGCACAAATCCTCTAAGTGAGAATTAGATTTTTTCCGATTTCAAATAATATAAAACATCAGTTACCCACTGACTTAAAAGAGGAAGGATTCTTCCAGTTTATCAAAATAAGTCTACGTGCCAATAGTGTAGTAAAGGCAATCACAGTTTGTTTGTCCATCTCCACTTTAAGCCCCCTCAGTGAGCCCACCACACACAGCTGTTAATGGGTTAGGAGGGATTGTGACACCGAGGCTGTCTGGAAGGCACTTAAAATTTTTTATCCAGAATGATGTTAATTTGGTGCAGGACCAAAACATGTGATCTGTGAGGCTGGAGCTCGATTGCAGTGTTCGCAGGTTGCATTTTGCCCTGGAAACATTTCGGACAATTTTAAGCGAGACAGATGTGCTCGATATATAATTTTGAGTTGAATAATTGTATGCTTTGCACATATGGAGCTTGAGTGAATTCTCTGCATTGCTGTTTTCCACTCCTTTTTCTGATATATTGATTAAGAGATCCAGTGTCCTCTTGGATCTTTGAAAGGGAGGGATTGTAAAATAATTTTATGTATTGCAGAAATGCTGTCTGACCCCTCGAAACTGAGCAATATTTTTTCCAGCATAGAGGAAGGTGGGAGATGAGGAAAATCGGTCAGGTTCTGTTTAACAAAGTTTCTAATTTGAAGATAGTGAAAGAAATGTGTAGCTGGAAAGTTCAATTTAGAATGTAATTGTTTGTAGGATGCAAAGATGTTGTCTATATAAAGATCTCTAAGCAATGTAATCCCAAATATTTTCCAGATATTAAAAACTGTATATGTTTGTGAGGGTTGAAAAAGGTGGTTCTCATGCAGAGGTGCCACACATAAAAGATTCTCCATCTTAAAATGCTTCCTACATTGGTTTCATATTCTGAGTGAGTGAAGCACAATTGGGTTATTAGTATATTGGAGATAACTTGCATTTATTGGGGCACAAAGCAGGGAATATAAAGAAGTACTGCAGGATTTTATTTCTTTTGCGCACCAAGCCTGTGTATGTTCATCTATTTGTGTCCAGGTTTTTATAGTTTGTATGTTTGCTGCCCAGTAATAAAACTGAAAGTTAAGTAGAGCCTTGCCACCTTCTGCCTTAGGTCTTTGTAGGGTCGCTCTTTGGATACGTGGATTTTTTAAGTTCCAAATAAATGAGGTTATAGTTGAACTTAATTGCTTAAAAAATGATTTATTGATGTACAGTGCATCCGGAAAGTATTCACAGAGCATCACTTTTTCCACATTTTGTTATGTTACAGCCTTATTCCAAAATGGATTAAATTCTTTTTTTTCCTCAGAATTCTACACACAAAACCCCATAATGACAATTGAAAAAAGTTTACTTGAGGTTTTTGCAAATTTATTAAAAATAAAAAACTGAGAAATCACATGTACATAAGTATTCACAGCCTTTGCTCAATACGATGCACCTTTGGCAGCAATTACAGCCTCAAGTCTTTTTGAATATGATGCCACAAGCTTGGCACACCTGTCCTTGGCCAGTTTCGCCCATTCCTCTTTGCAGCACCTCTCAAGCTCCATCAGGTTGGATGGGAAGCGTTGGTGCACAGCCATTTTAAGATCTCTCCAGAGATGTTCAATCGGATTCAAGTCTGGGCTCTGGCTGGGCCACTCAAGGACATTCACAGATTTGTCCTGAAGCCACTCCTTTGATATCTTGGCTGTGTCCTTAGGGTCGTTGTCCTGCTGAAAGATGAACCGTCGCCCCAGTCTGAGGTCAAGAGCGCTCTGGAGCAGGTTTTCATCCAGGATGTCTCTGTACATTGCTGCAGTCATCTTTCTCTTTATCCTGACTAGTCTCCCAGTTCCCGCTGCTAAAAAACATCCCTACAGCATGATGCTGCCACCACCATGCTTCACTGTAGGGATGGTATTGGCCTGGTGATGAGTGGTGCCTGGTTTCCTCCAAACGTGACGCCTGGCATTCACATCAAAGAGTTCAATCTTTGTCTCATCAGACCAGAGAATTTTGTTTCTCATGGTCTGAGAGTCCTTCAGGTGCCTTTTGGCAAACTCCAGGAGGGCTGCCATGTGCCTTTTACTAAGGAGTGGCTTCCGTCTGGCCACTCTACCATACAGGCCTGATTGGTGGATTGCTGCAGAGATGGTTGTCCTTCTGGAAGGTTCTCCTCTCTCCACAGAGGACCTCTGGAGCTCTGACAGAGTGACCATTGGGTTCTTGGGTCACCTCCCTGACTAAGGCCCTTCTCCCCCGATCGCTCAGTTTAGATGGCTGGCCAGCTCTAGGAAGAGTCCCGGTGGTTTTGAACTTCTTCCACTTACGGATGATGGAGGCCACTGTGCTCATTGGGACCTTCAAAGCAGCAGACATTTTTCTGTAACCTTCCCCAGATTTGTGCCTTGAGACAATCCTGTCTCGGAGGTCTACAGATGATTCCTTTGACTTCATGCTTGGTTTGTGCTCTGATATGAACTGTCAACTGTGGGACCTTATATAGACAGGTGTGTGCCTTTCCAAATCATGTCCAATCAACTGAATTTACCACAGGTGGACTCCAGTTAAGCTGCAGAAACGTCTCAAGGATGACCAGGGGAAACAGGATGCATGAGAGCTCAATTTTGAGCTTCATGGCAAAGGCTGTGAATACTTATGTACATGTGATTTCTCAATTTTTTTATTTTTAATAAATTTGCAAAAACCTCAAGTAAACTTTTTTCATGTTGTCATTATGGGGTGTTGTGTGTAGAATTCTAAGGAAAAAAATGAATTTAATCCATTTTGGAATAAGGCTGTAACAACAAAATGTGGAAAAAGTGATGCGCTGTGAATACTTTCTGGATGCACTGTATATTGGGATGTTTTGACATAAAAAGAGAAGCTTAGGAAGGATATTCATCTTAACAGCATTAATTCTTCCAGCTAGAGTGAGATGAAGGGTTGACCATCTATGCAAGTCTTGCTTCATTTTTTCCATACAGATGGCGAAATTTTGTTGATAAAGAGCTTTATGTTTACTTGTGATATTTACCCCTAGGTATTTAAAATCATCTGCAATAATAAAAGGGAAGGTGTCCAATCTAATATTGTATGCATGAGAATTCACTGGAAAGAGCACACTTTTATTCAAATTAATTCTGAGACCAGAAATCTTTTGAAATTCTGTAAGTGCTTTTAGGACTGCAAGCACAGTAGTTTGTGGGTCTGATATATACAGTACCATATCATCTGCATATACTGTAGATAAATTTTCTGTTCAAGTCCTTCTCTAATCCCCTTTATCTGATAAGCATTTCGACAGTGAACTGCCAGTGGTTCAATGGCGATTGCAAAAAGTAGTGGTAGCAGGGAGCATCTTTGTTTGGTACTACATTCTAGTTTAAAGTAGTCTGAACAAATGTTGTTAATACAAACTGAAGCTTCTGGATTGGTATACAGTAGTTTGATCCATGCACAAATGTTCAGGCCAAACCCAAATTTCTCTAATGCAGTGAAAATTTATTTCCATTCAATCATGTCAAATGCTTTTTCTGCATCTAACAATAATAATATCTCTGGGCTGTTTGACTTTGCAGGTGAATATATTATATTAAACTGGTGTTGAAGATTGGAAGCTAAGTGTCGGCCTTTAATAAATCCAGTTTGATCTTGTGATATTACCGAAAGCAGCAATTTCTCCATCCTTCTAGCTAGGACTTTGGAGAGTATCTTAACATCATTATTCAGAAGTGAAATTGGTCTGTATGATGCACATTGTAATAAGTCCTTATTTTGTTTAGGAAAGACAGTGATTAATGCTTGAATGGTAGAATTTGATTGTCTCTAGCTTCTGTAAATGTTGCTAATAAGAGGGGAGCTAGCTGAGTGCAGAATTTTTTATAAAATTCGACAGAGTAGCCAGCAGGGCCTGCTGCTTTCCCACTCTGAAGTGACTTTGTAGCATCAAGCAATTCTGATAGCGCCAGAGGTTTATTCAATTCCTTTGCACTAAGAGTATCTATTTGTGGTATCTGTAATGTATCCAGAAATGCATTAGATTGTGTCTTGTCTTCTTTAAACTCAGTAGAATATAAGGATTTATAGTAGTCTCTAAATGTGTGCATTATATTTTTATGGTCAATGATTTTATCTCCGTTCGAGTTGCTGATTGCTGGGATTGCATTGCAAACGTCTTGCTTGTGGATTTGTTGAGCTAAGAGCTTATTAGCTTTCTCTCCGTGTTCATAGTAGTGATGTCTGGATTTATAAATGAGTTGTTCACTTTCTTTGATTGCTAATAGGTTGAGCTCTGAATGCAGAGCCTGCCTTTTCCTATGAAGAGCCTCACTTGGACACCTAGCATGTTCTAGTAATTTCGCTGGTTAGCTCTGATATCTTATTGGTTTCTAATTTATTTCTGATTTGTTATAAATTCTGTACAGTTCTCATCTGCTAATAGAAGTGGGTTAAGACGCCATCTGCGAGATGAGTATGTGGGGCATAATGATTTTAGCTCCAATGGTCGGAAATAACAATAGTGTTGTACTTGCAAGATTTAATCAGAGGCAAGAAATTATTATCTATAAAGAAATAATCAATTCTTGAGTAGCAATGATGCACTTCTGAGTAGAAGGAATATGTTCTTGAGCTTGGGTTTAGAAACCTCCAGGGGTCTGATAAGTCACTTAAAAACTGTATAATTGTCTTTGCAGTGTTAGATGTCATCACCCCTGTGACAGGAGACCTATTCAAGAGTGGATTTATAACACAATTAAGGTCCCCAGCCATTATAATTTTATGAGTGTTCACATTGGGAATGGATGCAAATACATTTTGCATGAATTTCCTATCATCGACATTGGGTGCATAAACATTTATCAAAATCACTTTACAGTTAAATAAATTGCCCATAACAATCACAAATCTCCCTTCAAGATCAGATACTACATCTGATGCTACAAATGAGACTGTTCTATGTATGAGAATTCCCACACCTCTAGTTTTCTTTGTAAAGCTGGAATGGAACATTTGGCCAGTCCAGTCTTTTTGCAGCCGGAATTGATCCTTGCTTAGTAAGTGGGTGTCCTGTAAAATAACTATTTAAGCGTTTAGACCTGTTAGGTGAGAGAATACTTTCTTTTTCTTTAACTCATGATTCAGGCCTTTAACATTCCAGCTCACAAAGTTAACTGTCCCATCATGGAGACATTGATTCTGAATTT
Source organism: Polypterus bichir lapradei (assembly GCA_026402145.1). Lineage (NCBI taxonomy): Eukaryota > Metazoa > Chordata > Cladistia > Polypteriformes > Polypteridae > Polypterus > Polypterus bichir. Next base: position 2,986,879 of record JANRMT010062844.1, read on the forward strand.
TTGATGTCATTTTGTAGTCTTAACTGGAAGTGAGACAGCTTTAACCTTAATTTCCAATTTTCCCAGCCTATTGTTACAATGGTAATTATAATTATAGGAATTAAAAGGATAGATTAGATATAGCTTGCTCTCTTTCTCCCCCCCCCCCCCATTTTGCCTCCCCACATGAGGCTGGACCCCACTTCACAAAGTCCCAGTCCTCTGACATATGTAGAGACAGAGCACGTCCAAAACAAAATAAGCCCCCCAGCAGTGGCATTTGAGGATGAAAAAGTAGAGATATCTATTGCCGATAAAGTCTAAATACTATAAGCATAAAATATAACCTTCAACAGTCTTGAAATATTAAGATAATAAACCCAGGGAATGGTGTTAAAAAGTGGCCCCGGATAAGCATAGTAAACCCTAATGCAATAATAACAATAACAATAAACCAAGGGTATGATGTTAAACAGTCTCCTTTAGAATAGTAAAAAAAAAAAACTACTTAATTTCTTCCAGACATATATGCATATAAATGTAATTAAAACATAAACAGAAAGTGGCCGAGAAAAGAAAAGGATGTATAATTATGGCACCAGTATCATTGCAAGGGGATTAGACAGCAGGTAATATCTTCTTGCCATGCCATGACAGGATGCGACTCACTATTGTATTTCAAAAAAGTGTTGGGATCAACTTTCTTAACTACTTTTCTGCTTCCTCCGTGGTGGAGAAGATGTAATATTTGTCTTGAATATCCACTTTCAGTTTGGCAGGATACAAGAGGCTGTATCTGATATCAGCTTTCCGTAACCGCTGTTTAATGTTGTAAAAAGCGAGACGTTTAGCAGCTGTTGAGGGTGAGAAATCAGGGAAAATACGAATGTGGTTATTTTCAAATATAATCTCTTGTTTCTGTCTGAGAAGTGACATTACATTAAGCTTAAATTGTAATCTCTCGAAGCGAACAGAGTCCTAGGTTTAAAGGTATTTGATCCGTGTATGCGATGAGCTGCTGCTATCTTGGTATCTGATTTAAAGTCCTCTCCAATTATTTTTGAGAATAGTTCAGCTACGAGTTTCACTGGGTTTAGACTTTCACAATTCTCAGGTAGACCTTTGATTCTAATATTATTCCTTCTGCATCCATCTTCCAGAGCCGCAAGTCTGTCTCAGAGTTTTTGCCATTTGGAATTTGCAGCTGTAGCTGTAGCTTTTCCATCAGCAGTAGATGTTCAGCTGTTTCAATCTGAGTCATGAATGTCTGCTTAACGTCTTCCAGCTGATCAGCAAATGCTCTCAGTTTGGACGCATTTTCCTGAATGTGTTCCCCCATTTTTCCCAGCATACCTTTAAAGCCTGCATCAAAGCGATTATATATATGTTTTCCGAAGTCTTTATTATCCTACCGCAGCTCTTGCAGCTCCAGCCGCAGCTTCTTGTTTGTTTTCTCGCTTGTTTTGAGCAAGCCATTTATTTCTTTATTTATATTTTTCTGAATGTCTTTCCTGAACCCACTTATGGCCGTGGCCACTGTTGCAATCATTTCCTTCAGTTTGGACAGATATTTTCGGCTTTCGTGCTCCGCGGGTGAAGTGGCAATCCCCATTACAGCCAATGCTTCCGGCTCGCGAGGAGTAGATGAAAGTGTAGACTGCAATGCCATTTCCAGTTTCAAGTGACCTTCTGGAATTGGTGAGCTATTGTGACCTGCATCACTCGCACCTTTGCTCCCATTTTCGCTCTTGACTAGAGATGATGCAGTGGAGCGGGGTCCTGGGAAGTCTGTGCTTTCACCTGCCTGTTCCAGGTCAGTCTCTGAAAGGCTATACCTTGCACTTGCACTTGAGCCTGATGCCTGTCTAGACTTGGGTGTAGCTTTAGGTTTCTTTTCCATTTCTTTCTGACCCCCTTTCTTGCTACTCATGTTTATATACTGTAGTAGAAACTCCTCGGGTTGGGTAAGTACAGGATACCTTGGGATAATAAGAAAGTTGAGATAAAATAATGCCGCTGCTAACGTTCATCTCCCATAACGGACAAGACCATTTCCTTATTTGTGGAGTTCTGATTCTCGTTTTGATACTCTTTATTAATACCCAAGGGGAAATTATCTTTTCACATGATGTTTGAAGGTCAGAGTGCAGGGTCAGCCATTGTACAGCACCCCTGGTTAAGGGCCTGGCAGAGTCGGATCCCTCCTGGAAGTAACAGGATATGAACCGGTGACGCAGATCCTTAGCTTCAGAGCACCGACTCTGCCCATAATGCAAGTCAATTGGAGAGATGCTTATACTTCAAATTAAATCAGTAATTGTTCATTTTTGCTTTGTGTGGTATGGCATGTCCGAAATTTGGTAATCAGGAGACCGGTTTTTAATAAATAAATAAATAAATAATGGATAGTCTCGCACCGAGGAGTGGAGTATGTGCAAGGGGTCTGCTGAGAAGATAGCTCGTCTCCGGGTTGCTGTGAGGCGGTCAGCCATTCTTGCTCTGCCTTGCTGGCACATGCAGGTGGTCTGAATGTTGCATTATCGGCTCAGGGTGGCCATCAGGCTTGCTGGGATTAGCTCGCTTGTGCCCCTACTATGGATTAGGAAGATGGATGAACGGAGTCCTGTCTGTTCAATTCTTGTCTCCTGATTACACACTAAACGCCCCTCTCAATATTCAAAGTTTTTGTCGATGGTCCGATCTAGGCAGATTTTTTTCATTTCTTCTTGATTTAGCCGGACTCCAAGGGATATTAGGTGACTTGGATATTTTCTTGACTCCATCTCCTGACACCTTTTCACAGAGCTGCTTGGAGTGTCCTTTTTGTCTTCATTGTGTAGGTTAGACCACCATATGGACTCACCATATGTTGGACCTTCCACAAGCAGTATGCTTATATAGTGCCTTTCACTATCTATCTATCTATCTATCTATCTATCTATCTATCTATCTATCTA
>JANRMT010062844.1:3005279-3023444 GCA_026402145.1 Polypterus bichir lapradei
CTATGGGAGGGTACTGATACACGTGCTCTATCAAGGACAACAGCGCAGCGTTGCCAGATCGCTTGCAGTGTTGCCAGTCTCATTACTTTCCTGCCACACCTCGTAGCTAGCTAGACAGATAGCACTCTATTAGTTTCTGGGGAAAATTTGGCTTAATAAATAAATACTGAGTTTAAAAAATTAAAAGCAGTAGTAAGTGGCTGAGAATAGTTTCAGAACGTACATTAATGTATTTATCTCTTCAATTTATAGTTATCTCATATAGCTCTTCTCAAGCTATTGATCAATGCATTTATTCTTTGGGTCATGTATTTTCAAAGCGATTCAATGTATTGCTCTCATCCTTAATACCCGATGATCCTTCTAAAAGACAGATCTCATTCTCAATCGGAGTCTCTTCAGGACTGCAGGCCGGCCAATCTTGTACCCGCTTACTCAGCCAACTCGACAGGTGTGCACCTGTGGCTATGATATTTATTGCAAAACTCTACCGACCCATAAATGATTTGCCTTTTGTGCGTTTATGCAGCATTCACGCTTTATAAAATGTCATTTAGATGCATACAGGTAAGCAACACAACAAGCGCCATGGAAAGCAACTCCTCTCTGTCCGCTATCATGAAATATAACTTTTAATCAGGCAATGAGCAGGATCCAATCAGGGAAGGGCGGCGTTATAAGTAGGAACAAATCAGAGCACCAATAGAGTCTGCGTTTTCAAAAGGCAATGCTTTGATTTTAGTTTTGTTAAGTTTGACTTGATTGTATGGAATGTTATATGCTTTTAATATATTCAAAATCAAAAACAAGTCAATGTTTTTACTCGTCCACATCACAACGCCGAGCTGGCGTCTTCAGAATCAAACGGCTCTGGAGAGGTTTTTCAAATGCCGGCATTTTTAGAAGAACACATTTCGGGAGAGCATTGCTAAAAGTGTCCATCCACATCGCATTGCTGAGCTGGCATTTTCAGAAGTGTATGTCTCTGGAGAGCATTTTCAAATCTAAATGTTTGGCGGTTAAAAATACCGAGCTATTGTAAATGAAAGCCTCGATGTTAGAATCGCTCCTAATCTATTAGTGGTGATAATTGGTGTACTCTCATTAAAGTGCGATTATAAGAGCCGATGCCACATTACCAGCACGCAGATTTAGAAGAATCCCAGGCCGCCTTCTGTAATTCAGTGGGTAAGCGACGTTCTATTTGATCTCAAATTAGGGAAAAAAAAAGAAATTCTCTCTGAGAAGACATATCAGACTTTTTTACGACATGAAATTCAGTATTACTCTTATTATCGAATAAGCATGTTGGACGTGTGATTGACCCCCTTTAAAACTAACACTAATATCTGAATTTTTAAACAAAAATGTGGTAGTGTGGACACGATTTTTGTTTGCGCCTTTGATGTCTGCCCATCTTGTAGTATTTGGGACGGGGGTGCCCAGCTGTCACTTTAAATACAAAAGCACGCGCAGTCCCAATGAGACTCCACGGGGCAATTTCAAAATACTGCTCTCCACATAATGCAATGCCGACAAACGGACAGAAGCAGATATATTGGGAAATATTTCGTTTCACTGAGAGCAAATGGTAATTGCTTTCATTTTTGCCAGTCAGTACTTGTGTTCTGTGTCTGGAAAAGTGTAAAATGTAATTGATTTCTTATAGCGCTCCACTGCACGCGCTTGCCTCAATAATGTTTTTTTAATTACTTAGCCCTGAGTGCCATTCGCTAGCAGAAACGACTGAATATGCAAATCCTGACACATCCCAGAAAATAAAATCGGGAATGGTCTCCCCTCGACTTTCTCGTATACTCAGATATGGGGATGGATATTTGAGGAGTAAACCGTAAGACAATGATTATATTTTTATAATATGTACATTAAAGAGCCATCAATAACAAGTCAAATCAAATTAATACTATATTAAACAATTATTATAAAAGTAAAGTTGAATAAATCGCACTCTGCAGCTGCATGAATAAAAGGTAAAGTATCACTTCCGGTTAACGGAAATAGACCAAAAGTTGACAGAAATCTACGTTTTGTACCAAATACGTGTATGCAAAATTTGGTTGACCTAAGTGAAAGCGTACTCAAGTTATTGTGTTTACATACACACACACACACACACACACACACACACACACAGACATAATTCCAAAAATGGCATTTTTGGTTTCAGGAAGGCCTAAAATTCGAGATTCATTAAATTCTTGACATCGAATTTACGGAGGATTCCTTTACTTTCCCTATGCTTAGAATATAAAGCAGAGGTCACTAACAGGCGGACCGCGGTCCGGGTCCGGACCCAGAAGCTGTCTCATATGGACCCAGAATTACAGCCAAAACAGAAGGTTATGATTTAAAAGGTGCTTCTATTTTACGTGGTGCAGCTTTTGTAGTCTTTACGGTAATGTTTTAGTGGACGAGGAAATGCACAGACTAATTGTATGCGCGTTAAGCTATTTCACGTGATACCACTCAGCCAATCAAGTCTGTGGATTCTAGGTGGTGAACATTGCTTTACTTTACTTTACAGCGCAGACAGATGAGAGAGATAGAGGCAAGGAAGAGAGACGATAGAAAGAAAAAGAAAGATAGCGATACATGTAGAAAAAACAAAGGGAAAAATAAGCCGAAGAAAGTGAGAGATATAGACGACTGCGCTGGAAAAATAAATGATGGGTGAGACGGAGAAAGGGACAGAAAAATAAAGAACAAATGGCGCTCTCCAAAAAAAGGAAAGTGGACAGTGAAAATAAGGCATTTAATCTGGAATGGACAAACTCATTTCTGTTCATACTTCCCACTGGGAGCACTAAACCAGTGTGTCTCATATGTTCAGAAACCGTGGCATTATGAGACGAAACATAAAGGTTTCAAACAAACATACCCACTCAAATCCGAGTCTCAGAGCCCAATATTAAAATTCTGGCAGGACAAGCTAGAGCTCAGTTCTCTCACTGAGCAAAAAACTGTGGTGATGAATATAAGAGGGGAAGAAAGTGATCATTTAAAACTGTTTAATTATTAAGATGTGTTGAGATTTATTATCTGTAAAATTGATTGAGACTGTTGAGTCAAGATGTGAAACAGAAAAGGGGAAATTCAAGCTTTTTCTCCATTTATTTTATTTTTCTGAAGTTAAGCACTTTACTTAAATATGCACAATTTTCACATTTGATCTATTTTGTCTTATTTAAAAATGCAGCCCTACTTTTATATAGTAAATTTAAGAACATTATATACTGTGACAGAACATTATAAATATCTGCAGTCATAGTCAGTTCTGTGTTACGTGACAATAAATATTGTCAAAACATTTTTGAATTGTACTGAACTCATTTGATTTGAAAGTCTGGTATTGATTACATGCAGATGTTGATACAACTATTAGGCTACATAAATATATATGATACTAAATAGTTAGACAACATTATCTTCCGGACCATTGCTTCAAGAAATTTTCTCTGATTGGACCTCTTTAGATTTTAGTTGAATACCCCTGATCTAAGAGAAAGTAAAAAAAGAAATTTAGAGTGTATTTAGGATCAGAGACCACAGGTGGCAGCACGGAGTCTCAAAAGGCAGCAAGCAAAGCCATTAGGTCCTGTCATTTTCTAACCTGCCTGACAGAACCATTAGGGGGCGTGCCAGCCACCCAACCTGACACAGACAGACACAGGAGGCACAAACCACAAGTTTTCATTTTTCTTCGCTCGTGGAGAACGTGTTCCCTGTTCCCACGAGCCCACAGCACAGTCCAAGCATAAACCAATTCTCTTCCTTTTCTCCTCCACTACTTCGGTCAAGCTTCGTCTCCCTTTATAAGGCTCCTGGTGGATGAATTGCCCATAACGGCTCAACAGCTCCTGCTGCAGCACCCCCTGGCGGTGCCTGCGGATCCCAACAGGGCTGCACCAAACTCCAACTACCATGAAGCCCTGTGAGGCGCCGCTGCAACCCAGGGGGGGTTGCTATCTAGTGTCCCAGGGGAGGTAACGCTCTGGCTATGCTTGCTCAGGACCAGGGGTCCTGCCAGTGAGGGGGCATCCCAGCCAGGCAACAGCCCTGGCCGCACGCTACACCAGACAAGTGCTGCTTCTGTGTGGGGCTGCAGCCTATCCCAGGTAGCACAGGACACAAACCCTGGACAGGATGCCAGTCCATCTCAGGGCAAACACACACCCAACTAGGGCCCATTGAGTGTTGCCAGTCCACCTAAGCTGCATGTCTTTGGACTGTGAGAGGAAACCCACACAGATAAAGGGGAGAACATGCAAACTCCACGCAGAGAGGGCCCCAGGACGTGAACCCTAGTGTGTCGTTACTGTGAGGCAGCAGCTCTACCACCATGCTACCATGCTGCCTCAAAGCGAGCACAATTAAATAATGAAAAATAATGCTTAATAACACTTATAAAGCCCTTTTCTAAATACTCCGAATGCTTTACATAGATGATGGGGAGCCACATCAGCACCACCAATGTGAAACCTTTTAAAAATGTTTAATCCTCCTGACCCAGTGGGACTTCATGTACAGCATAGCATCCACCTGGATGATGTTATGGCAGCCATTCCTGCGCCAGTACGCCCATTAGGTGGTGAATGACTGAGAGAGACAGTTAGTCAGTAAGAGACTGGGGACGATGAGGGGGCCAGAAAAATGGAGGAGGCTGTGATGGGCAATTCAGCCAGGACATTGGGGGGACACCCTACTCTTTTCTGAAACGTGACCAGGGATCTGTAATGGCCGCAGCAAGTCAGGACTTTGGTTTTGTACCAACATAGCATCTCTTTATGAAAAGCATGAGAGTTTGGAAGCGTGTTCCATACGTATCAGCAATGGGTTTAGCCGAAAAGAATTCACGTCTTTGATGTGCTTAAGATTAGTGAGTTGCTGAAGCCTTTTAAAAATGTGTAATCCTCCTGAAGCCGTGACACTTTGTGTACAGTGCCAAGTTTGGCATCTTTCTAGACAAATGGTGGCGTGAGATGTCTTCTTGTCACTTTCACCTTCACGCAATGGCCTGACCCCTTTGGTGAAAACGAGTGCTCCTCTAATTTGTAGAGGCACCAGACCACCCACTAAAGTCCTCATTGTGACAATTGTCCGTCGTCTAAATCCACTATTCGAGTTCAAGACGGTAGAAGCTCCTGACTTAGCAGCAAAGGGAGCGATGCAGGAACCATCATGCCAGCTCAGGGCACACGTGAGCAACCACGCCTGGCCAGTTCACAGCTGCCATGCACAATACCGTAGGCTTTTTTTTTGTCATTTTCCATTTCTCCAAGTTGTAGGTTTAGTTCTTTGGTCCATCCTCCTTTTTCTGGACTCTTCCTTGAGGGCACTCTGTACACACACCGTGATGAGAAGATCAGAGGCGGCCTTGGGGTGGGCGGGGCCTAGGGCTGACCAGCCCAAACGCGGGCCCGGTTACGTCAAACGCTGTTACTGGAATGTGTGAAATGTATAAACTTGCACAACAATTTAATAAAAATAACGTTAACATACACTGGATTTTCTCATTACAATTTTCAGGTAAATTTTTGCAAGATAACATGCGGACTTTATCAAAATATAACGATATCTCTCTATTACAGTGCATCCGGAAAGTATTCACAGCGCGTCACTTTTTCCACATTTTGTTATGTTACAGCCTTATTCCAAAATGGATTAAATTCATTTTTTTTCCTCAGAATTCTACACACAACACCCCATAATGACAACGTGAAAAAAGTTTACTTGAGGTTTCTGCAAATTTATTAAAAATAAAAAAACTGAGAAATCACATGTACATAAGTATTCACAGCCTTTGCTCAATACTTTGTCGATGCACCTTTGGCAGCAATTACAGCCTCAAGTCTTTTTCAATATGATGCCACAAGCTTGGCACACCTATCCTTGGCCAGTTTTGCCCATTCCTCTTTGCAGCATCTCTCAAGCTCCATCAGGTTGGATGGGAAGCGTCGGTGCACAGCCATTTTAAGATTTCTCCAGAGATGTTCAATCGGATTCAAGTCTGGGCTCTGGCTGGGCCACTCAAGGACATTCACAGAGTTGTCCTGAAGCCACTCCTTTGATATCTTGGCTGTGTGCTTAGGGTCGTTGTCCTGCTGAAAGATGAACCGTCACCCCAGTCTGATGTCAAGAGCGCTCTGGAGCAGGTTTTCATCCAGGATGTCTCTGTACATTGCTGCAGTCCTCTTTCCCTTTATCCTAACTAGTCTCCCAGTTCCTGCCGCTGAAAAACATCCAAACAGCATGATGCTGCCACCACCATGCTTCACTGTAGGGATGGTATTGGCCTGGTGATGAGTGGTGCCTGGTTTCCTCCAAACGTGACGCCTGGCATTCACACCTTTTGGCAAACTCCAGGTGGGCTGCCATGTGCCTTTTACTAAGGAGTGGCTTCCATCTGGCCACTCTAACATACAGGCCTGATTGGTGGATTGCTGCAGAGATGGTTGTCCTTCTGGAAGGTTCTCCTCTCTCCACAGAGGACCTCTGGAGCTCTGACAGAGTGACCATCGGGTTCTTGGTCACCTCCCTGACTAAGGCCCTTCTCCCCTGATTGCTCAGTTTAGATGGCTGGCCAGCTCTAGGAAGAGTCCTGGTGGTTTTGAACTTCTTCCACTTACGGATGATGGAGGCCACTGTGCTCATTGGGACCTTCAAAGCAGCAGAATTTTTAACCTTCCCCAGATTTGTGCCTCGAGACAATCCTGTCTCGGAGGTCTACAGACAATTCCTTTGACTTCATGCTTGGTTTGTGCTCTGACATGAACTGTCAACTGTGGGACCTTATATAGACAGGTGTGTGCCTTTCCAAGTCATGTCCAATCAACTGAATTTACCACAGGTGGACTCCAATTAAGCTGCAGAAACATCTCAAGGATGATCAGGGGAAACAGGATGCACCCGAGCTCAATTTTGAGCTTCACAGCAAAGGCTGTGAATACTTATGTACATGTGCTTTCTCAATTTTTTTTATTTTTAATAAATTTGTAAAAATCTCAAGTAAACTTTTTTCACGTTGTCATTATGGGGTGTTGTGTGTAGAATTCTGAGGAAAAAAATGAATTGAATCCATTTTGGAGTAAGGCTGTAACATAACAAAATGTGGAAAAAGTGATGTGCTGTGAATACTTTCTGGATGCATTGTATATAAAAAAATCCTGAGACGAGAATCTTCAGGGAGATAATTTCAATTCCTGCGAGACGAGACTTTTTGCCAAGAGATTTTGACAAGTCCCGCCCACTTTTCAACCATTTACAACCACGCCCACGGTCCGTCCCACTCATCTCTCATTCGTGTGAATGCTATTTTCAGACAGTTCTTGTGCTCTCAGCTCTTATAAATTTTTACGTTTTCCTCATTTTTATACAAGACATACAATCTATTCGTTTCCATTTATGTAGTCCTTTTCTGCACAATAATTTTATACGTTCTAGATGAAACGTCAACAACTAAGCAAAGAAGAAAGGGCAGCACATCGAAAAGTTGGAGAGAAAAGAATTTAAAAAAGAACAATAATAATCTAAGTGCAAATTCGGAAAATAAGGAAAGTAATAATCAGCCCGGACTAGGGAATCCATTCCTGGACGGGTTCGTCCATTCCCGGGAATTCCTCATTTCATTCCCGGGAATCTCGGGCTCCCGGGGATGACACAGTGCACAGGCATCTCACATGTGAACAGTTTTAGAATGATTAACACTTATTTTTAATAAAACTACTGCAATATGTTGACACAAATAAAAGACTAACCTTATCTACAAGCAGTTCATGCTGTCATATAAGTACATGTATCTTTAGTTGCGGTAATAAGAGCGTAGAAAGCACAACGTCCTCACAGGTGGCGCAGTGGTGGCGCAGTGGTGGCGCTGCTGCTTTGCAGTAAGGAGACTGTAGAAGATTGTGGGTTCACTTCCTAGTTCCTCCCTGTGTGGATAGAGCTTTGAGTACTGAGAAAAGCGCTATATAAATGTAATTTATTATTATTATTATTATTAACGTGTCCAGCGTGTGGTCGTCCAGGCAAGAGCGCACCTTCATGCAGAAGTACGCCAGCCGTTGAGAAAGCACGCTCTGCCTCCACTGAAGTAGGCGACACAATCATCAGATACTGATACACTTGTTCTAAACAACGCTCGAGCTTGCCGTTGCTCTGAAACACCGCCATTTCAGCTTTTACTGATGCATTCAGTTTCTTGTTGTCATTCTGTGATGGCAAGTTTCTTGGTACAGATAATGCGGATGCAACAGACTGACGCATTGCAATTTCAAGTTGCTGTTCAAAGCTGTTGCTGATGAAATGCAAGCTGCAGCAATGGCGCCACCTTATTTATTTTCAACTATAACTCTGTTATTTCTTGATCGATTTTTACACTTTTACAGGCTATATCTGAGAGCTTGGCCGTTCCCGTTTTCCCGGGAATTACAGCAGTTTCATTCCCGGGAATGCGGGAATGAAAAATGTCCGGGAATCCCTGGATTCCCTAGCCCGGACCAAGTGGAATTGAAAACCTAGCAGGTCCAAGCGGGGTCGGAAATAAAAGACAAAAAGTAGAAGACAAAGTAGAACGTTGTAGAGAGGTTCAAAAACGTTGGCGTGATACACATGCAGAGCAGGTTAGAGATTATGAACGTACTAAAATTCAGAAGTCTCAAAAAACTGATAGTAAAGATCGCATTAGTGCTAACAATCGGAAATTATTACTCAGTGAAATAACGGAACAGCAAAAAGAGATTGAATATATGGACACAGGTGATATGACAGAAGTATTTAGATATTGGTCGGCTTTCAAGTTTAAGTCGGAGACTTGTAGATCATCTAATTCTTGTTGCCATCAGGGAAAAGTAGTGTTTCTTCCCAATGAAGAGGCGTATCCACGAGAAATAAAAGATTTGTTGTTTGGTGAAAGTGAAATCCACAAACACTACAGGCAAAATATCTGAACCTACAATAATCTGTTCACGTTCGCATCATTCAATGCTCAAATCGTAAATTAACATGATTCAGTACCATACGCTATGAGAATCTGTGGTCCTGCAACAATTAAAGCTACTACAAGTTTAATTTCAAAGAAACCACAATTCGTTCAGGTTTATATTTATGATCATGGAGAAGCAAAGCAACATAGAATCGAAAGAGTTAAACGATCGGACGTATTAGAAATTCTACAGCCAATAATGGATACAAATCCATACGTCCAAAATTATCTTACTTTACACGAAATTTATCTGCAAAACACGGGCAAAAAAGTTTTCTTGGATTTCTGTATGAATCCGAAAGATCACACTCACATATATAATAAACCAACATGTGATGAATTGTCAGTGATAATAGTTTCGAAAGATGGAGATATAAAGAGTTGATATTCGTGTTTATACAAATTGTGATTCATCAAAAGTGGCAGATCCGGGAAATGACTAGTGTGTAGGGCCCACACAGGGGTTGGTGAGCAAAGCAAGCAGGGGGCAGAGCCCCCTAGTAATCTGTAAAAAAAGTGCAATTCATAATTCATGACAATACCACGACAGTGTGAAATGCGATGCGGTGTCATGTGGAAATTAGCAGGGCCTCTTCTAGAAAACGTAACCAAATTGCAAGTATACTCTGAGTCTCGATATGCAGGATGTCACAGTCATAACTCATGTTGATGTCACGTCAGCCGGTTATCATGTTTTTGTGCATCGATGTTCGGACATGTTTATGGCCTACAGTGTTTCGACAGGAAGTGTGAAATTAACCTCACAAGTGGAGCCTGGGGTGGTCATGCCACCTGTCACCCCCAAACACCGCTCTTGGATAAGATGATCTGTGATTCTGAGCGGGCACTCTTCACATTGCAAAAGTACCATTCACAACCACAGGATTCTGCTGGGAAGACCATTAGTCTACCACGAAGCAGAGCAGTGAAGGACTGGGATCATGTCGGAAGTCTTCTGTCCACCTTCATGTCCTCCACTGACTCTGTCCTGAGCACCAGAGGTCTACTTAGTCAATTGTGATTGCATGTATTTTAAAGTGTGCACCATCTTTCTTCTTTCAGCATACGATTGTACTGCCATTCCTGCTAATAGAAATCTTTCTGCAACCACATGTGTATCCAGAGAGGAAGCATGGGATGGCCCTTCTGGGACTGTGCTCTGCAGGCTACCTCAGCTGGTGAGACACCTTGCACTTTTATGGTTGACTTTATGGATGTGACTTCCTGAACTTTGGTACAGTTTAGCAGCCATGGATACATAAGCTCATTCCGCTTAAGTACATACTGTATGTAGTGTGGTAGACACATCAGACCGATACTTCTGTATCAACAACATTTATTCCTATAGCACGTTTTCATAAAAATTAAAGTGCTTTACAAGATGACGAAAGAAAAATATAAAAATAAGATTAAGTAATTCTAAATAAGAAGAAATAGAGTGTAGACGCCACATGGGCTGGATGGGCATCCCGGGCCAGAAGAGGGAATGGTTCCTTCCTCAGACAGGGAGACTCCAAACGGGCATATAGGGGAGGAAGAAGGGATCAGATCCAGAAGGAAGGATGAAAAAGCATGGACAGACAGCCCAATAAAAAGAAATATCGCTAGGGGGTTTTTAACTCTCCCAGAACTTTAGATGGTAGCAGCCCTGGATATCGGTGCCCAGTGGGAAGCAGCAGGGCCTGCTGGGAGATGTAATCCAGCAGAACAACCCTGCTGGGGTCACTGGGTGCCACAAGAGGGTGCTGTAGGGAGACAAGCTCCCTGTTATAATGGACTTTCAAATGACCTGGAAGTGCTTCCATCTGGCAATCGCCCTGGCACCGGAAGTACTTCTGGGTCCATAATAAAAGGGGGCGCACTCCCTTTTCCAGGCGAGTCAAAGCTGGGAGGTAGAGAGGCGACACTTGACTGGAGGTGGACAGTGCGGTTGTGAGAGAAACTGTAGTGGTGGGAATTGTGGAGAAAGAAAACCTGTTTTTGCGCCTTTGTTACCAGTTGGAGGAGTTAAAATGAATTATCCAACCTTTATTTGAACCTGGGACAGTGATTGTGTGCTCATGTCGGGGTTTGGGGCTCACTGACGCCCCAGTTTCCATCACAAGAGTAAAAACAAACAAAAAAAACTCCAAAGTGCTGGAGAAAAAAAAAAAATCTGCAGGGGGTTCTGAGGCCACAAGACCACCCAGCCTACATTGGGCAAAGTAACAAAGACAAAGACCACCCTACTGTACCTCATCTGTCTGCCTAATAAAGCCCCCATCCTCTAGGGACAGTGAATTCAGAAAGTATTCAGACCCCTTCACTTTCTGCTCTCTGTATTGTGTTGCAGATTTAATTTTAAGTGGGTACGTATGCCATTTCTGCCCATCAGTCTACACTCAAAAATCCATAAAGACAGCAAAAGCCTGTTGTCAGAAAGGTCTGCAATTTTATTAAAAATCATAAAAGCTGAACGTTCTCATTTACATACAATAAGTGCTCCTCTCCTTTGCTGTGGCTCTCCAGGTTGTGCTCAGGTGCGTCCAGTTTGCTTTAATTCTCTTTGAGATGTGTGGAGAACGTGATTGGAGTACCTGTGGTAAACTGAACTGACTGGACACCATTTAGAAAGACACGCACCTGTGTGTACAGAAGGTCCTACAATTCACACTGCATGTCAGGACAAAAAGCAAGCCATGAAGTCCAAGGAACCCTCTGTGGACCTCTATAGTAAAACTATGGTAAGGCAGAGATCAGGACAAGGGGATAAAACCATCTCTATAGTTTTGGGTGTCCCTAGGAGCACAGTGGCCTCAATAACTGTGAAATGGAAGAAGTTTGGAGCCTCTAGGACCCTTCCTAGAGTTGGTCATCCAGCCAATACTGAGTAACCGGGACAGGAGGGCCTTGGTCAGGGAGGTGGCCAGAAACCTAATGGTCACTCTAACCGAGCTTCAGAAGTCATCTGCTGAGATGAAAGGCTATTTCAGCAGCACTTCATGAGTCAGGGGTGTATGGTACATAGAGTGAATAACACACACTAGGAGATTGGCAAACAACATCTAAAGGACTCTGAGAACCTGAAGAAAAAGATTCTTTTATCTGATGAGACAAACATCAGAAGATCCCACAATTCACACTGCATGTCAGGACAAGGTGTTAAGGGGCAGCTATAGGAATACACAGTGCATACTGTAAAAAGGAAGAGACTCGACACACGTAAAAAGATTTGGGGCAGCCACCCGTATATTATTTCTAGCTGCAAAGGTTTGGTTTTCCATTCAATAGAGTAGTTGATTGCAGAGAGTCCAAAACAGAACTGGTGAAGGTTGGAAAAGATGGCGGTTTTAAATGGTCAGACAGGAAGTGATGTATGTTAACTGGAAGTGATGTAGGTTGACCGGAAGTGGTATTTCTCTGACATCAGCCTGGGCGCCGGAACCGGAAGTGATGTTCTTGATTCAGATAGGTTTTCCCGCAGCTGGTCTGTAGAGATAGCAGGAGAAGGTTTAATGCCACCCCTCCCTCCCCTGGCCTGGCGTGGAATTACCTTTACTTGGTCCACACAACGTCCCCCTATTCCCACATGTGTGACAATACAAAGAGTGTACACCCCTTGGACGATTTCACCTTTTATTATTATGTAACAGATAAATACTTTAGTTAAGGATTCTGTTGAGTATTCACCCCCTTAGAACTTTTATTTTTAGACCACAGACCAACAGAAAAAGATTCCTTAATGTCAAAGTGAAAACCAATTTCTGCACAGTGGTCTAAATTAATTACAAATACAGGGGGCAAGCTAAAGTTAGAAAATGGGATTTATTAGATAATGGAACGAACCTTAGCAAAACTTGATAATGTCATTTCTCAATGTCGTCTCCACCCTTCTCAATGCACTTGCGTCACCTGTCTGGATTCCAGCAGAATAAAAGGTTGCGTCTTGTCCTCACAACCACTCGTGCACCGCTTTCTTCACATCGTCATCTGTCTTGAATCGATGACCACCCAGATGTTTTTTTTTAGTGGTCCAAAAAGGTGGAAATCACCTTATGCCAAATCTGGTGAATAAGGAGGATGTAGCAACACCTCAAACTTCAGTTTCTCTAGACAAGCCTTGGTGTCCTTAGCAGTATGTGAGCAGGCGGGCATTGTCTTCCAGCAAAAGGACCCCTTGAGACAGCAGTCCCCACTGCTTGGATTGAATAGCAGGCTTCACATTGGTCTACAGCAAGTCGCAGTAAGTAACACTAGTGACTGTAGTACCCCTCGGCATGGAGTGTTCGACAATAACTCGGGTCCAGGAGCAGTGGCAAGGACTAGACAAACCTTTTATTCTGCTGGCAGTTACAGGCAGGTGGCACAAGTGCATTGAGAAGGATGGAGACGACATTCGATCAGTTTTGTTAAAGTTCATTCCATTTTCTTACAAATCCCATTTTTCTAATTTTAGCTTGACTTCCTCTCATATAAAACGCAAAATTAGTGTTCACCCCTTCCAATCCATGTCTAGTAGGTGCACCTCTGCTCATTTTGTGGGCACAGGTCTCTTGCTCTCAGTTTCCCAATTTTCTTCTTTGTAAAGCTGCTCTGGCTCTGTCAGATGCCATGTTGATCAAGAGTGAGCCACCATTGTCCAGTCCAGCCTCACAATCTCTATTATGAGAAGATTTGGACTTTGACTTGACCACTCTAGGCTGTTCACGTTACTGTTTTTAATGCCTTTCCTGTGTGGCTTTGACTTCATGTTTGATGTTTTTGGCACTGCCGACGTAAGGGATACCACTTTGAGATGAGAGGGGGCACTCACGTTTAACGTCCCATCATTTCCATCCACAACCCCACAACCATGAGAAGCCACCACGTGAAGGCAACTGACTTGGTGGCAACCCCCCTTCCAGTCTATAAAACCCACCAGGAAGATGTTGTCTACTATTGGTCCCCCTAACCCGAACCGAAGCAAGCTCCCTTGTGTTGCCACAGCTGCCAGACTATACTTTATTTGAGCAAGAAAAGCCATGTTTCCTTGGAGCCATCATGCCCAGTTTAGTTTGGTTTTATTTTATTCAACACAGACCCCCTGGTTGGTGCCCTCAACATTCTGAAGCGACTTGTGCACGACTCTCCTCCGGGCACACCATGTGATCCCTTCATGGCCACAATTTACACTTTCTAAGATGGATATTTTGCCAAGTCACAATACCAAGCTGAACATCACAGTGACCTCTGGGGTCTTTACAGACCACTGGAGTAATCTGATCTCAGTCCAGCACAGACTCTGGAATGAATTTGAGTGGGAGGCTCCCAGCATAAACGCATGGCTAAAAACCTGCAGGAACCATATGACTGTTTAATCAGCGTGAGGCAGAATTAATAAGGAATATTTCCAGCACCTGCCTTGAAGGACTCACGCTGCTCCTTGACAGATAAGGGCGTCCCACTGAACCACCGAGCGTATTGAAACTGATTAGAGGCGGCTACAGCGGTGGATTTGTTTTAATACTTGGCTGTTTTGCTTCATGATAACTTTGTAACTCACTTTTTTTGGCAGGGTGGTGTGGATTTACATAACGGTTGGAGCCTGGGTGTACCCTCTGCTTGGGAAGCTCAGCCCTTTGGCGTTGGCAGTGTTCTTTGTGGTTAGCACTGGCCTTGCGTTCTCATTGTACGTGCTGGGTGAAGTCCTGAATGCCTACACCTGGGGTAAGTACCAGAAAAACCCAAACTATTAGTGTCTCATAGAGGCTGGGATCCCGTCCTGGCAATTTTCACATTTACAGGGGATTCACTGCGACAAGCAGGCCCAGTATAGACTGTGAACATCCTTCGTACATGAAAGTAGCTCGAGGTGCTTTACAGTAATGATAGCTGAAGAGAGTCAGTCACAAAGGAACTCTTATTTATGCCAGATCAGAGAATCAAAATGTCAGCTTCATCGCCAACACTATGGCCAGATGGTCAGTAACAACAACAACATTTCTATAGCACATTTTCATACAAATGAAGTAGCTCAAAGTGCTTTACAGGATGAAGAAAGAGAAAAAAGACAAAATATATAAGAAAATAAAATTAGGCAATACTAATTAACGTAGAATAAAAGTCAGGTCCGATGGCCAGGGAGGACAGAAAAAACAAAAAAACTCCAGACGGCTAGAGAAAAAAAACAAAATCTGCAGGGGTTCTGAGGCCACGAGACCACCCAGCCCCCCTCTAGGCATTCTACCTGACATAAATGACCTCAATCAGTCCTCATGGTATTCAGGGTTCACATGGAAGAACTTGATGATGACGGTCATGTGGACCTCTGGCCTTTAACCCATCAATTTAGGGATATCACGGTGCTTTGATCAGGTGGTGGTGGCGGAGATCGCAAAAGAGAAAGTAGGGGTTAGTATGGATTTCGGAGCCACCATGAATGATATTGATAATTAATTGATTATACAGAGCATCAGGATTAAACTAAGATGAAGTTATGTGAAAGCTATATGAAAGTAATGTGTTTTAGCAGTTTTTTTTAAAGTGTTCCACTTTATTAGCCTGGCGAATTCCTATTGGCTGGCTATTCCAGATTTTAGGTGCATAACAGCAGAAGGCCGTCTCACCACTTCTTTTAAGTTTAGCTCTTGGAATTCTAAGCAGACACTCATTTGAAGATCTAAGGTTACGATTTGGAGTGTAAGACATTCCAAAATATAAGATGGAGCGAGATTATTTAAGGCTTTGTAAACCATAAGCAGTATTTTAAAATCAATTCTAAATGACACAGGTAACCAGTGTAGTGACATCAAAACTGGACAGACGTGCTCGGATTTTCTTTTCCTAGTTAGGATTCTAGCAGCTGCATTCTGCACTCGTTGTATAATCGATTGATGTCTTTTTTCGGTAGTCCTGAAAGAAGTGTGTTACAGTAATCTAGTCGACTGAAAACAAAAGCGTGAACTAATCTTTCACCCCCTTTGAATGTTATAAGAGTTCTAACTTTTGCTATATTTCTTAAGTGAAAAAATGCTGTCCTAGTAATCTGATTAATATGTGATTTAAAATTCAGGTCAGAGTCAATAGTTACCCCAAAATTCTTTACCTCCATTTTGACTTTTAAATCTAATTCATCAAGTTTATTTCTAATACCCTCATTATATCCATTTTCGCCAATCACCAGTAAGGAGAGGAGAACTGAAAAACTCCAGTTGGCAGAATGTTGGAGAAAATAAACCTCCAGAGGTTCCAAGATCAAAAGACCACCAAGACCCACTCTGGACATTCCATGAATGTCACGTCATTGTCTGACTTGCTTAATCCAGACCAGGGCTGTGGGGGGAGTGCTGCAGCCAATCCCAGCTAGCATAGTGTACAAGGCAGGAACAAACCCTGGACAAGACGCCACTCCATCTCAGGCTGAACACACCAAACATACCTTTGGGCCATTACCAGTATATCTAATCTGCATGTCTTTGGATATTTAGAGGAAACCAGAGCACCCAGAGGAAATCCACACAGACATGGGGAGAACATGCAAACTCCATAGAGGGGGGACACAAACCTGGTGTCCATACTGTGAGGCAGCAGTGCTATGACTGCACCAACATTCCGCATTCCATGATTGTGTCACCATTAACAGGATACTCATATGGAGTCCTCTTCATCTTCCCAGCAACATCTCAGGTAGCTGTAGCCTACGTAGACCAGAATATATAAAACATACAAAAGTAGTGATTAGCAACTAGTCTGTCAAACTTCTTTAACTTCTTCTAAAGCTTCCTCCACATTCATGTGGGGTCGTTATATCTGACCAGCTTCCTCTACTCTCATCTGTCATACACTTCTTCACTTCCTTAGATCCCCTGTCACATCGTCCATTCACTCTCTCTTTGGTCGTCCTCTTCTCTTCTGTCCTCACACCTCCATGTCCATGATTCTCCTCCAGACCAGAGAAGATCGACTAGGCTGATTTGCACGGATTGAGTTATGAGGGAAGATTAAGAGAGCTGAGCCTTTACAGTTTAAGCAAAAGAAGATGAAGAGTAGACATGTTTAAAATCATGAAGGAAATTAGTGCAGTGGATTGAGGTTATGACTTTAAAAATGAGTTTAAAATGAGTAACTGGTGCCGTCTACTATTTGAAATTTGAAACTCAGAGGACCTGTTGAAAACTTTTAAAAATATGCCAGGATCTGATCAATAACATTTTAGAATAAGCTTCTATATCGAGGGTGAACGATGCTCTTCCTTCCTTGCTGCTCCAAAGATTGGCTTTGTTGTCTGGCAATACTCTCTGTCTGTCGAGTTGGGGTTGAATTTGGGTTGAATTAAGTTTGATTTGATTTTATGGATTCTTGTTTGCTTTCAATAAAATTAAAAAAATGAGTTCAACAAGAAGACGGGGATGCAGTTGGAAACATATTAAGGGTAAATTTCACACAAATGTTAGGAAATTATTTACACAGAAAATCACAGATGCTTGGAATAAGTGACCAAGTAGTGTGGGAGACAGTAGGGACGTTCAAAACTCGACTTGATGTTATTTTAGAAGAATTAAGTAGACGGAACTGGTGAGCTTTGGTGGGCTGAATGGCCTGTTCTCGTCCACATTGTTCTAATGTTCTCATTCCATTTTAACACTATTTCCTGTGTTTTCTTTAAGATTTCCCCAGCTTTAACTGTACCTCTGAGTCTCTCATTTATTAACAAACACAACTGCATTTTATAAAAAGAACCAATTTCCACATCCGCCAAGTAAAACGGAATGCTAGTGATTTCCTAAGAGATTAAGAAAATAGGAAATTAAAAAGATGGTGTTTTTAAAAATGTTTGCTTTGCACCCTTACCCATCATAACCTACCATCTATGGGGAGGAGTGAAAGCTTCAGATTTGTCAAAAATTTCGTTCTTCAGTTTTCGACAGATCTCAGCATTTTAGATCCCCTGCTACTGAAAACATCAACACAGTTTCTTGAGGATGGTTTAGAGCTAAAAGCACTGGACAGAAAAATACCAAACTGGAAACTTAAGCCTGTTATCAGATGCCGATGTGCTGATTAGATTTTGAGCCAAATCGTGCAAGAGAAACAGGCGCTCTAGAGCAGGGGTGCCCACACTTTTTCAGCTTCCGAGCTACCTTTAAAATGACCAGGTCAAAATGATCTACCTACATTAAAAATTATATATATATATATATATATAT
>JANRMT010062844.1:3023844-3038867 GCA_026402145.1 Polypterus bichir lapradei
TATTAAGTTGATTGTATTCTGCATGTTTAATGACAAGGAGAAACTCCTTTTTTTCCGGCCAGGGGTCTTGAAATCTCTTTTTTTCTCCCTAGACATCTGCCTCAACGAAGGCATCTTTTATCATCTCTCCATCTTGGAAGGACTTCTTATGCTTAATGATTGAGTGGCTCACCCGGAACGTTGCTTCAGTGTGCCTGCTTTTGCTTTTGAATTCAGCCGAGTAAAAATGACGGCTGTCCAATTAACTGCGATTTTAGTTCCCTCTCCTTTCTCTTTCTCAGATCGGTTTTTGGAAGGAAGTCAGTTTCGTAGTTTTTATGAACAGTTCGAAAGTGCTTTTCCACATTTTCCTTCTTTGGAATAGTAATGATAGATTGACAGATCAGACAAACGCACTTCGATTGTGACATTGTTAGTCGATATAAATTGGAAGGCTAACTAGATAACTGAGATAGCCGGAGTTTTGCAGTAGCTCGTGCATTTGATTGTGCATGCGGGATGACTAGTGTGTTAGAAGAAAAGAGATCTCACACTGACTGCCCTTTATGTCAATCAAGTGGCAAATGCCATAGGGAGGATACTGTATATGATAGACTAACATTTAAAAAAAAAATTTTTGAATGCAACGTAATCTACCTGCACTACCTTTCCAATCTACCGGTCAATCACGATCGACACATTGGGCACCCCTGCTCTAGAGGAACCATCAAATACCGTAATTCTGCAATTAATTATGAAATCTTCTCGTTAATTGCCTATTTTATGATCAGAAAGATCAGCATCAGAGCGGTAAATAATTACTGAAATGTTAGAGAATAGTTCGGGTAACTTGGTTCCTAAGACACAAAACCTACTGACACTTATGTTCACAGTTGTACTGGGATGGCGTATCTTTAGCGATAAATACAGTATTCCATATTTTCAGGTATACAGAAACAGAAAGCCACCTCACTTCTTCCTTCATGCTTCACTGAGAGTTTACAAACACAGATATTAGTGTCCCTTATTGTCTTCTGTCCGCACCACCCTGACGTTTTAAACTCCCAAAAATGGAGATGTTTGGAAGAACTCTCCACAGTCGTACATTTCTGAAATCACCGGGTCGACATTGCAATGTGGATGGATGAATAAAGAAGACTTTTGAAAACGCAGACTCTGATTGCACGCTTATTTGTTTATGCCCTTCCCTGATTGGCTCCTCTTAATTACGACTTACTGTATTTCCTGAATGGTCACCCTTCACAGAAGAACACCACGTCCCAACATAGCAGACATAGAGGAGTTGCTTTCCATGGTGCCGCTCATTGTGTTGCTTACCTGTATGCATCTAAACTGCGTTTGGTTCAGTTTGAAAGCTACAAAAGTCAACTTACGAGTGTCAGAAGTCACTCAAACAAGAAGGCAGCCACCTGTATATTGTTCCTGGCTGCAAATGGATATATTCAAGGCATAGATTTGTACAGGTTGGAGTCCACAACTGAACCGATTTGTTGGCACAAAGATGCCGGCTTTAAGAGAGAGAGGAGGATGTGACATCAATAGTGGGGTCGGAACCGGAAGTGGTATCAATAGGGCCGGGGCCGGAAATGATGTCATCAGTAGGGCTGGAACAGGAAGTGATGTCATTGGGCTCGGGGACCAGAAGTGACGTCATCAGTGGGGGTTTTGGAGTTGGGCGAAACCAGAAGTGGTGTCTTTGGGGCCGGAACCAGAAATGGTGTCATTGAGGCAGGGGTCGGAAATGACATCATCAGTAGGGCTGGAACAGGAAGTGATGTCATTGGGCCCGGTGACCATAAGTAATGTCATCAGTGTTTGGGGGTGGGTGGAACCAGAAGTGGCATCTTTGGGGCCAGAACCAGAAGTGACGTCTTCAAATCCAAGCGGAATTTCACATAAGCAGTCTGGAGAGAAGTGAGACAAAGAGTTCGTGTACACCACCACCCCCTGATGTGGCATGGAATTACCAGTCAGTACACATCAGTATGGCTGGCGATGTTAATGCCCCTTGAAGGGTACACATGTGCCCAGTGTTGATGATCATCAATGTCATATGCATTTTTGGTCATTTTAGTAAAAATGGAGATACTTTCGTTAACAGCTTGAAAACACTATTTGTTTAAAAATGCCATTTTGAAATGAAAATGCAGCAGTGTAGACAAATCCTAAGATTACGATTACGAATGGTGGGGGAACAAGCAGTCCAGAATATTAGGAAGTGCTAGATTGTGTACTGTAGAGCCTAATATACAATTCAAATTATTTTTAAATCAGCTCTAAAAGACACAGGTAGCCAGTGCAGTGATACTAGGGCTGGCGAGATATCCTCAGATGTTCGTTTTTTAGTTACAATTCTTTCTCCTGCTTGTTGGACTGACTGCACCCGAGTTAGTTCTTCTTTAGGTATTCCTGATAGAAATGCATTACAATATTCAAGTCATTCGAGACACTTTAAGAACATGTCTGCCTTTGCATTTTAACTTGTTTCAAGCAGCTACAGAAATATACTTTTAAATAAAGGATAGGTGTGAATATGTGAAGCACTGTGAGGTCGAGATTGCCATGAAAGGCACTATAATTTGATCCAGATCAGTTGGTAACACTGTAAAGCCTTCATGGCATTGTACCAGCCATACATTTTCCTGTAATATTCAGCTCCTTTGATTTAGTCGGGTTAAGATGGGGAGGAGGAGAGCAGAGCTGCCATGCTGAGAGGACTGAGCTAACAAGGAGGGGTAAGGCCATCACCACAGAGGCCTCTGGTCACCAGACATCCAACTTCAGGCTTTACTGCAAACTTTACCATCAAGGAATGGAAAGAAGTGGGGGGGGTCTGGAAATCTTGGGGGTAATCGAACCAGACATTGACAATGTGCTTCCTTTTTACAGGAGAAACACCAAAGAAGGTGAAGACGAAATGAGGAAGACGACGAGAAACATTAGAAAGCGGGCTGAGCTCGTGCCCACTAAATGATGATGGAGGTGGATGGGTTTAGTTGCTGTCCATCGTCTTACTTTTAATCTTCTGTATATGAAGGTCACTTCAGCCATAAGTAGTCTAAAATATTCTGTGAGCACCAGGGGACTCCTGAGGTGGTTTATTTGGGGGGGGAAAGCGATTACTGAGCCTGGACTTTGTGTTTCGGAGAGTCACCCACTCTGCCCACTCTTTGCATGACAGGTGAGAAGGATAAAGTGCTCTTGTCTCTTAACGCTGATTTAACTTCTTCTAGCAAACAGATTTAGTCCACCCAAAATGTTACATATTTCATTATCTGTTACTTAGCCCCTCTTGTTTGTAGTGACAGCCGAGAAAAA
This sequence comes from Polypterus bichir lapradei, assembly GCA_026402145.1. Lineage (NCBI taxonomy): Eukaryota > Metazoa > Chordata > Cladistia > Polypteriformes > Polypteridae > Polypterus > Polypterus bichir. Next base: position 3,027,163 of record JANRMT010062844.1, read on the forward strand.
TGATTTATTCTCATGTCTCATGGAGAACGGAGTTAACAGAATTCCTAATACACCCGATCTGAAGGAGAGCCACACTCAGGCTGCGTCCATACTGCTATGTCTTCATTTACAAATGCAGACATTACTCTCTGTTATCGCCTTTCCTCCACACGGCCCCAGCAAGAGTTTTCAAAATGATTTCCAGCGCCGTATGCTTGGGAAAATGCCGTTGTAATTTGGACGGTGGGACAAAGGCACTATACGAGCGCCTGACACGACACAGGCAGACACACTTATAAAACAAATAAATGTTTTATTTTTCTTCACCCGTGGGCAACGCCTTCCCCATTCCCACAGGCACAACATAGTCCCAATACGCACAATAGCATAATCACCACAATACTTCTTCTCTTTATCCCCCACTCCTCTCTGACAAGCTTTGTCTCCCTCTTCCCGACTCTGGCTGCTGGCTCCTTTTATAGCCCACCTGGAAGTGCTCCAGGTGTTTGATGACCCATTTCCGGCTGCACTTCCAGATGTGGTGGAAGAACCACCCACATGGGCTCAGGAACCACTGCAGCACCCCCTGGTGGTGGCCACGGACCCCAACAAGCTTGAGTTCCAAAATCCCATGCAGCCCACGGGGGCTGCCATCTAGCGTTCCGGGGGAGGCACAGTCCTGACCAGGCTTGCTCCCCCAGTCCATGCAATGAAGAGCCATCCTGGCCAGACAAGGACCCTCGGCCATCTGTGACAACGGTATTCTTTTGAAATGCAGGCTCTATGTGCTCTGATAGGTCCGTGCTCATATCATAGCCCTTCCATGATTGGATCCTGCTCATTACAACATCTCATTCCCTAACTGGTGACCCTTCACAGAAGAAAAAACAGACTCTATCATAGCGAAAATCGGAGATGTTGTGCTGCTTACCTGTATGCCCCTAAATTGCATTTTATACTCTCTGAATGATGCATACATGTGCAAAAGGCATAAAATGTACAGATCGCTGCACTTTTGAGATAAATTCAGTGGTCGAAGATCATCAAGGACTTTTCTGCCAATGCACGTATGCCCAATATAGGAGAACATCGTGTTTGTGTAGATGGAAATACCTTCACAAATGATGTGAAGACGCCAGTGTGGACAGAGATCATTTTCATTGAAAACTGAAAATTTTAAACAAACACATGGTAGTGTAGCTGTAGCCTCAAATAACTCGCCTTGCATAATCCACATACGGCATCCAGTTGTACTCTCACAATGTCCCAAACACAGGTATTTTTGCTAACATGTTGTGAAACCGTCTTCTTCTGGAAGATCCTCTTGTGAATAAATGAACTGAAAATGGGCTCTCGAACCAAAGACCCGCTTGTCTCCTTATTCACTGGTCACTAAGCCACAATGCTGTACGATGCTGTGTTTCTGTGGTTTTTGTCAACCAGTGACCAGTAAATTGACCTTCTGAGATTTGAAACATTACAGTTAAATCAAGTGGTTTATTGCCAAGCGTACGTATAATGAAATGCATTTGCAGATCTCCTCAGACAAGTGACAAGAATACTACAAAAAAACTAATAAATAAATAAATAACCTGAGCGTTGTTCCTAGCTTGCACGCAATGCTTGCTGGGATAGGCTCCAGCTTCCCCACGTCCCTGCTCAGGATAAGCAGGTTTGAAAATGAATGGATTGATAGATGTATGCGTATACAATAAAATACAGGTAGGCACTGTGTGAGCCATTCTTTCTCTCTAATCACATTCTCACTTATTTTTCTTTAATAATTTTTAATCTGTAATCACTCACTTTTATTTAACTTTTCCTCTTTAATTGTTCATTTTCTTTAACTTTTAATGTAATTGTTCACTTTTCTTTAGCTTCTAATCTCTGATAGTTCGCTTTTCTTTAACGTCTAATCTCTAATTGTTCCATTCTTTAATGTTTAATCTTGAATTGTTCACTTTTTTAACTTCTAATGTAATTGTTTCCTTTTCTTTAACTTCTAATCTCTAATTGTTCTCTTTTCTTTAACTTTTTATCTTTAATCGTTCACTTTTCTTTAACATTTAATCTTTAATCGTTCACTTCTCTCCGATTGGGCCTTGTAAAGTTGATTTCAAATGTTGTGCCACAGCAGCCAATGAGTGAGCTGAGACTGGGTGGGACTCCTGACCAATGAATGAGAGGGGAGGCGGTCCTTCAATTCAAAAGTTCAGACTCCACTTTTCTACCTGAGAGGAGGTTTATTTAACAACATTTTAGCCAAAGTGTCTGTGTTTGTGACGTTGTGAGCATACGACTGGATGTCTAACATTCAGATTATACAGTGTGCGCAAACAGAGATTTTATTTCCATGCTGTTGTAAGTATTCTTTGTAGTGAAATGCCCATTGAAGCTCATTGTATCAGATACTTTTAACTTTATTCTCCACGAAAACACAGATTATTATTTTTTCTCAACCATCACAACAAACATCACAGGGTAAGTAAAAAACTAAAAAAAATTAATTCTGGGATGGAGTATTCCTTTAAGGCACAGGAAGGCAGCACGAGAGTCTCTGGTCCAGTAGTGACAACAGGAATATGGACAAGTCTCTGTTGCTGACTTCCTGGCTTTATGATCAGAGAAAAGGTCTAATTGCTGAACATCTTCATGATTTCTAACAAGAAAGAAGAACTCAGATGTTAAACCACCATGACAGACAGACAGACAGACATCGGGGAGCAGGGTGGGTGGGTTAGCTGCTCTTTTTATTGTAGTCCAATAAATGACACAGTTGCTCTAAATGACTCTCCTGGCCCTAAAAGAATCTCAGGTCTGACCTTCAGCTTGTTTTTTTGTGTTTTTTTTTTTTTGGGTGGGTTTCACAACTCATTCAACATCAGCATTCGAAAATGCTTTTTCATTTCCACTTGTGTGTGTGTATAAAACACAGGCTTAATCGACACTCAGGTCAGATCAGGTCAGGTCAGGCTGAGAAGCATGCACTGGTGCAGCGTATTGCTGTACTCACCACACGATGAAACAGCTCAGGATCCTGGTTGGCAACCCCCCAGGCAGACACATGGTCCACTCCCACCATCCAAAAATGACCCACTATACCCTTAAGCCAGGTGTTACATGGGCGTCCCCTTGGCCTGGTCCAAAAACTGGGGTCTTTAACAACGAGGATCCTGCAAGCCGGATCACCCTCAGGGAAATCATGTCACATGGCCGTAGTGCTGTAACTGACGCTCCCTCACAATGCAGGTAATGTGCCTCATTCGGGACTCCATGAACAACCGCTCATTCAACACAAAGTCAAACCAACGGTACCCAAGGATTCTCTGAAGAGACACAGTACCAAAAGAGTCCAGTCTTCATCTCAGGTCACTGGATAGCGTCCATGTCTCACAACCATATAGTCCTTTTGCAGAGATATCGGGAGCGCCACACACCGCTTTCCAGTGACCTCATGACCCCCCATGCTCTCCCAATCCTTCTACTGACTTCAAAGGAAGAGTCGCCAGAGACATGAATGTCACTGCCAAGGTAAGTAAACCTCTTGACAAGGTCAACACTCTCTCCGCAGACAGACACACTGCTGATGGCCGTGCCCAAGAGGTCATTAAAGGCCTGCATCTTAGTTTTTATCACAAGCCACACACTCTGACTCCTCGCTGTGGTATCCGGGGTGAACTTCTCCAGGCAGGTGGTAAGGCTGTTTCTCCTGACATTGCAAACAATCTTTGCTTCCATTTGGGAGACTGGCGTCATCCCAACTGACTAGAAAATGGATATGGAAAGGGAAGTGTGGTCGCTGAAATCGACACGGCTGGCCACTAAAATTGCAAAACTGTGAAAAAGACATCGTGTTGGCCCAAAATTTGCAGGATGGGTGTGTCATGGTAGAGTGGGCACAGCACATATACAAGTCATTTGTGCGAGTTAAAGGAACCTCACTGAGCAACTCTTAGGGTCCAAACAGGCCCTGGCATCCAGCTCTTGGGGTCCGAACAAGGGAGGATTATGGGAATGTGGGAAGGTTAGGGTTATTCTTCTGGGAAGTCTGGAGCTCAACTGGACAGAATGTACACATAGTGAGTCAGACCCACTGAAGTGAGAGGGCTGGACCACCCAGACACACAAACGAACGGGAGTATGCATGGCAGTGATGGACCAGACAACCACATTACAGACCTGTGCCTAACTGTTGGAGTCATTAACACGTCAACGCATGTTCATATACACTGATTGACACCATTTGCAGCAGCAACCCTCCCACCTATTGTTTTCGATGTCCTTGACCCTCAACCACAGGGGTCAATTCCAGGATGATGCCACTTCCTGCCACATATGCATTGTAGGTACCTTGACCAGCCAGTGTTCGCTCCGGTGGCACCCTATCTTCAGAGTTTCCCTGGAGCCATTTACCAATGGGACAATGCTCAACCGCAGTAATGGGCACGAAATGTCCTACAGTCCTGGATGACCACCACATGCCACTTCTTCCCTGGCCTACACGTTCACCAGTTCGCTCCCTCAGTGGGCATATCTGAAGCATGGTTGGACGAAAACTGGCATACCTGAGACAACTAGCAGTTACCATGGATGAACTTTGGGCAGCTGTAGATGCTGCAGGACATTCCATTCCACATGAACACCATTCTACGTCTCTTCCTGTCCATCCATGTTTTTGGAACAGGAGACAAATTCTAACGAGACCAGGCCATTCAGCCCAACAGAGCTCACCAATCCACCCAACTCATCCAAAATAACTTCAAGCCGAGTTTTAAATGTCTCCAGGGTCCTACCGTCTACGCCAGGCCATTCAAAAACGGTTATTTCTACCATGCTGGATACACCAAATGATAATTTTGCATTCCGCCTGAATAACTGAGCAGTACTTCTAATCATGTACGCCATGTAACATAAGTAGTCTGCCACGTAAAAATGTCTCATGTTAGTTTTAATGGGCAGTAGTCAGTCAGTCATTATCCAACCCACCCCCCACTGGGGGGTCTGCTGGAGCCAATCCCAGCCAACACAGAGCGCAAGGCAGGAACAAACCCCAGGCAGGGTACCAGTACATCACAGGGCACACACACACACACACACACACCATGGACAACTTAGGATCAGCAATGCACCTAACCTGTATGTCATTGGACTGTGAGAGGAAACCGGAGCACCCAGAGGAAACCCATGCAGACACGGGGAGATCATGCAAACTCCACGCAGGGAGGACCTGGGGAGCGAACCCGAGTCTCCTAACTGTGACGTTTTAGATTATTAATTACATTTCCTGGACACTGCAGTTTCATAGACACTTTTATTCTTTTTCATTTTATATTTTTTCAGTCCATCTGCCATATTGCGAGTGGCAAAAGTGCCATTTAAACGAATACAGGTAGACATGGAAACCGAGTTTTCTGATTAAAAAACAATAACGTTTAAAACAGTATTGTTTACATACAACAGATTTTGGCAAATCGTTTACATGCAATTATTTATATCCATTTATACACTAATAATGGCAATTATTAAATAATAATAATAATTATTATTAAATAATTCCTCCCATATAAGTAACATTTCTCGGACTGCCTTCTTCCATCTCCGAAACATTTCTAGACTTCGTCCTGTTCTTACGCAACACAGTACTGAAGTATTGGTTAATGCCCTCGTCACCTCACGTATAGATTATTGTAATGCTATTCTATCTGGCATCCCACAAAAACGTATCCATCGCTTATAACTTCTTCAAAATTCTGCTGTCAGGATAATAACCTGCTGCTCTAAATCCACTGAACATATTACACCTACTCCTCTCTCTCAACTTCACTGGCTCCCTGTTAACTACAGAATACAATACTAAATACTGCTCTGAACATTTAAAGCTCTCCACAACCTCACTGATCTCCTACAGACTGACACTCCTGTCGCTCCCTCAGATCCTCATCTGCAGCTCTACTTTCGGTACCACACGTCAGACTCACTGCTATGGGAGCTCGAGCGTCTCTCCTGGTGCTCCTCAACTCGGGAATTCTCTTCCCTCTCATATCCGTCAGCTCGATTCAATAACACATTTTAAAACTGCTCTCAAAACTTATCTTTTCAAACTGGCATACCAATTGTGAATTTTGCACTGTTACTGCCAGTTATCTTTCTTTGTTTGCTAATTATTGCTTTTTGATTTAGCATTCTCTTGTTTTAATTTTACTAATGTTTAATTTTATTGTAAGGTGACCTTGAGTACTAAGATTATGAAACGGGATTTTCTAATGGCCAAATATAACCACAACAATTGTTCAGCCTTACCTATGAAATGTAATCCCCCGGGATCTGGTTTGGAGCGTACAGCGGTTTGTACAATCCCAAGCTGCACATTATTCATTACTTCACTCCATGGCAGTGCCACTCGCAATATGGCGGCGACGTTGACGTACGATGCTGCTGGTCATGCGGCGTCTAGTGATTCTATATCTATGCTCGACCCTGCTTAAGATACTCAGGTTTGAAAGTAAATGGATGGACCAAGGGCCATACTCACTAACTTGATCGGGCTACACGACAATTGATCAGACTTATCTACAGGAAACCCCCACCCTGACCCCCGAAAAACGTTTGGAAGTCGCTTCTTTTGGATGTCTTTGCAACACGAAGGCGCTACAGAAAAGACGTAAAATGTACTTCACCATCAGGTACTTCCTACCTCGTTTGAGTCGAAGCCTCCTCATCTGGCTCGACTGAGATGGTCGTTATAACGGCGCGCCGGCTCTGTTCTCGAATTCCATTCTAAGCACTCTTTCGCCACCTTGTGGCGGACAAGTCACTTGCACTCAGCCTGTCCAAGGCAGCAGGCGGCGCGGTCTCCCTTAAGGCATCGGTATAGTTGACAGACGAGACGCTAGAATCCTCCAGCCGTATACATGCACGTTTATTACAGTTATAATTTCATTAAAAAAAGATCGCCTTTATTGGAACTCCTTGATCTTTACTCTTCAGTGATGGCAGCACAAGTAGAGTCGACTGAGCAGAGAAGCGGGCAGGCCAGCAGGCGGCGAAGGGCTGAGCGTACGCTGAGCGCCCTTAAACACCGAAGAGCGATCATTCGGAGCGATGGCGCAGAGTGCCGTGTAGGTATCGGATCAAAACAATGTTATCTGTGGGAAGACCCAGGACACGCTGGAGGCACTCCCCAGGAAGAGCTAGAAGAAGTGGCCGAGGAGAGGGAAGTCTGGGCATCTCTGCTCAAGCTGCTGCCCCCACGACCCGATCTCGGATAAGCGGAAGAGGATGGATGGATGAATGGACATACAGTTATACACATAATGCAAATTATAGTGAAATACTTAGTTACAACAGCTCAGGAAAAATACACATATTAAAATACACCAAAACACACATCAGAACCTCTGACTTTGCGGATGTCCTCTAAATCCGATGCGAGATCTCACCCAATTTGCGTTATATTGAGTTTGTGGCCTACTGTGATGTTACATTCTTTATGAATATTGTATCACTAGGTACCTCTTACGCATCGATGACTGTTGGATTAATTTGGTTATTTGGAAACGCTGGGCGCCTAAGGAATGACAAGTGTCATCTCTTCTGTCACTGTAAGTATCTGCGTAATTTGGACACAAGATACGAGAAGAGAAATAAACTTCAGATGCGATTCTACTGACGTGTACCTCTCGTCGCCATTACTTAAACTTTCCGTTGATTTCAGGGCCTTTTCATACACTCGAAGTGAGTAAAATGAACGACCTTAGAACAATCTCGACGAGAACAGGCCATTCAGTCCATCAAAGCTCGCCAGTCCCGTCCACTTAAATCTTCCAAAATAACATGAAGCCGAGTTTTGACAGTCCCTTAAAGTCCTACTGACTACCACACCACTTGCTAACTTATTCCATGTGTCTGTGGTTCTCTGCCTGATGTTTGTGTGAAATTTGCCTTTAATGAGTTTCCAACTGTGTCCCCGTGTTCTTGTTGCACTCATTTTAAAGTCACAGCCTCGATCCACTGTACTAATTCCCTTCCTAATTTTAAACACTTCAGTCACATCACCTCTTAGTCTTCTTTTCCTTAAACTATAAAGGCTCAGCTCTTTCAATCTTTCTTCATAATTCATCCCCTGTAACCCTGGAATCAGCCTAGTCCCTGTTTTCTGGACTTTTTCTAGTGCTGCTATGTTTATTTTCTAATGAGGAGACCAAAACTACACACAGTACTCCAGATGAAGCCTCACCAGTGTGTTATAAAGCTTGAGCAGAACCTCTTTGGACTTGTACTGCAAGGCGCTATATAACCTGACATTCAGCTCCTTCAGACTCTCCTTGTAGCTCACACCTCTTGAGCCTAGTCGTTCTTGTGTGGACCTTCTCTAGCACTGCTATGTCTATTCTGGGCTGAGGAGACCAAAACTGAACACAGTACTCCAGGTGAGACCCCACTAATGTGTTAGATAACGTCAGCAGGGCCTTCTGGGACTTGTACTGCACACGTCAGGGCGCTATATAACCTCACGTTCTGTTGGCCTTCTTAATGGATTCTCAACACAGTCTGGCAGTTAATAGTCCACTGCGACTCCTAAATCCTTCTCATAAGGGGTACCTCCCATTGTGTATTCAGACTTCACATTTTTACTTCCTATGTGTAATACTTTTACATTTACAAGCATTAAATTTCATCCGCCACAAATCAGCCCAAGCCTGTCTGCTGTCCAAGTCCCTCTGCGATGATTCAACAGATCTGAGATTATCTGCCAATCCACCTTTCTTGGTATCATCTGCAAACTTAACCAGCTGGTTTCTTATATTCCTATCCAAATCATTTCTACTCATATATTAAAACTAACTGTAGCCCTAACACTGCCCCCTGCTGGACACCACTCTCAATGTCACCCAATTCTGAGAGGTTCCTCGCACCATCACGCCCATCCACACTGCACACCCTGAACTCCACTTCTTTTAGTTTGATGGCCAGCCTCTCGTGTGGCACCTTATCTCATCACCTGACAATAACAATAGCGACACTCGGTTTGATCGAGTTTAGCGAATGCCATCTTTTATTAGGATTACTTGTGCTGTTGTTCCCTTTTAATAAATTTGAATCAGTAACTGCATATCGGAGGGTGAGGACGATAACTGCCACCATAACTTGCTTGTTGGATTATTAATCAGGCAGCTATGGAGGCAAACTGGGCAGCAGGGGTCCTCAGTCCTTCTTCTTCTTTCGGCTACTCCCATTTAGGGGTCACCACTGCGATCATCTCTCCCTGTCTTTAACATCATTTTCTACCTTCATGTCCTCCCTCACCACACCCATAAACCTCCTCGTGGCTGGCGGTCCCAACCTTAACATTCTTTTCCCGGTGTACCCCTCATCTCTCCTCCACCCGCGCTGAAATCATCTCAGTCGAACTCCTCTCACGCGACCACCAAACTGTCTTACCTACCTGTGTTATCCCCCAAATATTCTCACAGCCCTCGTTACTCCGAGTGAACATCATAGGGTCTTCTACTCCGCCACCTCCGGCTCTGCCTCCTGTCTTCTCGTCAGTGCCCCCGTCTCCAAACCGTACAGCACAGCTGGTCTCTCTCTGCCGCTTTACAGACCCTCCCTTTCACTCTTGCAGGTGCCCGTCTATCACAAATCACTCCTGACACTCCTGTCCACCCTGCCTGCACTCTCTTCTTCACCTCTCTGCCACACTCTCCGTTGCTTTGGACTGTTGAACCCAAGTATTTAAATTCGTCTGCCTTCGCCACCTCTTCTCCTTGCAGTCGCACCCTTCCAGCGCCTTCCCTCTCATGTACTCCATCTTACTCCTGTGACAGTAGAGGGCGCTGTCGCTCCTCCAAACCCGCAGACAGCACGTCCAGACACCAGGTGAAATATCAGAAATGAATTTAATTTCTGTAATAATGTGCACAAGCACCTCCACCTCCACGATACACAATAACAATCAATAATAATCACAATAAATCAATAATAAATCCTCCTCTCCACCCAGCAGCTCTGTCACACTCCCTCCCAACTCCGGCTCAGTCTGCTGGGTTTCCCATAGTCCTTTTATAGTCCTTGACCTGGAAGTGCTTCTGTCCCACAGTCCATGTGTTTCCATAGTACTTCCTGGTCAGATGAAAACTTTTCTTTTCCTTCAGCCCGAAAGTACTTAGTTTCTCTCGTCTCCGTTACTAAGGAGTACTTCCAGGCTATAATAGAAACAGTCATGCCTCCCTGCAGCGTCCCCTGGCAGCCCCCATGATATCCAGAAGGGCTGTGAAGCCGAACTCCATAGTCCATGATGCCTTGCGGGAATTCGGGGCACCTCCATGTTGCAGTGAGGACTCCATCTAGCAGCCTGGGGTTGTTGGCCGACCATCTCTCACACTCCTCATGACTCTCACTGCCCTTCTCTCCAGTGCGTACCTTCACTTCTCCTCACCCCTCTCCCCCACTACAAACCACGATGTCATCTGTGAACACCACAGTCAGCTGAGACTCCTGTCTGACCTCACCTGTCATCGCGTCCATCACCATTGCAAACAGGTGTCACCTTGATGTGTCCCCCTGAAGCAGGCTGTCATTCCAACGGCATACGTCACTGCAGTCCCACTGTCCTCGTACATACAGGGACTTCTCTGCCACTCCCGACTCCCTCATACAGCAGCAGAACTCCCCTCTGGGCGCCTTGTCCTACGTGTCCTCTAAGTCCTCAAACACACAATGCAGTTCCTTCTGACCTTCTCTGTGCTTCAGAAATCAAACATCACACCTGTGGTGCTCTATCCTGACGTGAAGCCATAGCGCTCGCTGCTCACACATCACTTTACTGTGCACTCTGACAACCACGTCAGGTAAGGTCCATTACTGGGTTGTGTGGTTCCTCATAGAGCAGGGGTGTCCAAACCGGGGCCACATACAGAGAAATATACGAAGGGCTGGGCCACCCACTACAGGTGAGCTCTATTGCCTCACCTCCTGTGTATTAAGCTAACAAAATCAATCAGATAGACAGTCGGTAAATGACGCTTCATAACTGATGTGGCAGTAGGGAGCGCTAGTGCTCCCTTGAACCCTCAGGTACCACTCTTGACACCGGATAAAAGTCCAAGTCTTTTTATTGTTTAACAACAATGTGCACAAAGCACCCTCCACAATACTCATCCACAACAACACTATTCTCTCCTAATCAATCCTCCAACTCCCAGACACTTAGCCACCCTTCCTCCCAGCTCAGCTCAGTGTCTGGACTGGCTTCTAGTCCTTTTATAGCCCCTGACCCGGAGGCGTTCCTGTCCAATCAGACCACAGTTCCTTATTCCTTCCGGGTCAGGGCAAACAGTCCTTTTCTTCACCCCGGGAGCACGTCGTTCCTTCCCATCACGTGACCGTGACGTACTCCCGGGTCATAAGGCACAAAAGAGCCCACAAGCCCCCTTACAGCGACTCCTGGTGGCCCCCAAGGTATCCAGCAGGGCTGTGTATAAATACTACAAAGTCCATAAGGCCCTGCTGGACCTCGGGGCACAATCCTGCTGTCGGGAGAGCTCCTCCTGGCGGCCTGGGGGTGAGGACCGGCATGAGAAGCCGGCAGTCCTCCACACTGAATATACTTAAAGAAAAAAGGGCATCACAGCTCTCCATTAATGGGTCTTCATTTATTGTATTTCAAAGTGTTCTCACAGATAGATAGATAGATAGATAGATAGATAGATAGATAGATAGATAGA